>JADLZK010010513.1:0-442500 GCA_015847255.1 Hyparrhenia diplandra | reverse complement strand
AAAAACAGGTGGGCAATGGCTTCCCCTGTAAGGGGTCAACTCGTTCACAATTTATGATGTGAATGGCTATCGCCGCACGAGAAGCTACGAGGAGAGTCGCCCAAGCGCAAAACAACGCGTGCTGCGGAGTTCATACGCTTCCTGCTTGGATAAGAAGGACTATTACGGCATAGTCGAAGAAATATATGAGCTCAACTTCGGGGTCCTAAAGAGCTCAAGCTAGTGGTATTCAAATGCCATTGGTTCGATCGATGACACGCAAGTAGACCCTACGATTGGGCAAGTCGAAATTACGAGATTCCGTATATGGAGGAGACGATGTCTATATTGTGGCTAATATACACGCCACACAAGTTTATTACCTCCCATGGGCGTGCCAAAAACACGAGGACCTTTGCGGGTTGGTACCTTGTGCGACGGTATCATCGACAGCGGTAAAGCTGTTCGAGCGATGATGATTACAACCTTGACCCAAACATCAAGAGTTCTATCAACCTCGAGGGGCTAGAAGGACGTTTAGAGATAGACATTCTTTTTGGCATGGAAGTAGACAACGCCATCGATGAGGACGAGGGTGATGAGGTGTAGGATGCTAAGGACTTGCAAATTCTTGAACGATGGAGGATGGTCTTGTGAAGGAGTTGTGGAGGGCGATGCACATGCCGAGGGCGTCTGCATGATGAGGATGGTGACATTGATGATTACAATAGTGATAGTGATAGTGATGACTACATGCCAGCCTTAGGCATTCGGGAGATAATTTCTAAATCATGTAATACTATTTTGTTATTATTGTTACCTTTCAATTATGTTTTTCGTTCATTTTGCAATACTAATTGGTTTACTCTTTGTCTTTGCGGGGACTCGACAAAATGCCGGGCGGAAGGCGGCAACGTCGGCGGGGGTCCAGTCCCGTCTACGCGAGCCCCCCCCTCTCCCCACGCCCGGGAGGAGGCCGCCGAGCGGCGACCGACACGGGCGGTGGAGGCGTCGGCCGACGCGTCGCTTCGGCCCGAGGAGGCTTGAGTTTGTGTCGGGCCAGCGGGGCCGTCGCGGCCAACCGGCGGGCGTCGTCGGGCTAGCGGGGGCATCGTCGGGCCACACCTCTTCGGACTTCGGACTCCGGTGCGAAGAGACACTGTCGAGGCGTCTTCCTCGAGTGCCAGCAAGGTCTACCAGCGCGGGGCCTCGTCCCTCCCCCGAGGGGACGATCCCTTTGCCCGTCGCCCGGTGATTCCACCCCACGGTGACAAGTAAGTAGCCATTGATATTTTCACTACTTGTTCATATGACATGTTGAAAATCGAACTTCGGACTAACAATTAGTCTTAATGGCTCGTGCAAAGAATCGAAAATTGTAAGTGGAGGGGGCAGTTCGCGCCATATCAATGGCATCCGAGCCTCCCCGATTAAAGAGAACTACCCTGGCCTGGTGACCGTCGGGGATGTGAGGGAGCCGCCCTATACGTGGGAGCACTTCGTGCGCTGTGGGCGAAGGCAACCTTGCCGGGGAAGATCAAGTCGGACTTCCGGGTGAGTCTCATCAGGCGGGATTACTTCACGTTGTTTAAATACTATGTTTTTAAATAATAGAATGATACATGTTGTCCGTATGCGTAACTACTTCACGTCGGCGGCGGGGCAAGAGGCGGTGGCCGCTAGAGTGCGTGGACAAGGTCCAAGACCGACTCAAGGACCTGTACCACGAGGCACGTGTCCGGTGCATCATCACCTTCAACGCCGACGTGCTTGGCAAGGTGGTGAGGAAGAACGGCAAGGGAGATGATGCTCCGTAGGGAGACCGACCTCACCAGGGACCAGTACATCCAGGTTCGTAGAACGCATTTATTCTGATTCCTTCAATGAAAAATAAGCAGGCTTCCATTCATCCTCTGCTATGTCATGCGGATGTGTCCGAGTGGTGCGGCAAGTACAAGGACTGGCTGGGAGTCCATTGTGGACAAGTGGCTCTTGGGCCGAGACATACGAGACCAAGAGACTCCGTCGGAGATGTCGCTTGAGATGCCGGGCGCTCCACACCACCAAGGGGCGTGCCCCTCCCAAAGTATATGGATAGATGGGTACGATTACGTTGATTTTTATTCAAGCGCTCAAATCTCTTCACTTCTAACCATCTCTGTGTTCTCCTCGCGGTCAAAACGCCGAAAAAAACGGCACATCAGCGAAGTACGCGGGGTTCGCCTTGACTCACGGCGGCAGAGCGACCGGCCGGAGAGAACGTCTTACGACCCGGCGAAGGGGCCCGAGGGCGTACACCAACGCCAAGGTCTACCCCAAGCTTACCCAAGACGCCGAGGCGCAAAAGCGCTATGGGGCGACCGATCCGACCCACCGCGCCCCCGGACACAGACACTGCGGTGATGAGGTTGGGAGGAGGGAAGCAGCACGGCCGGTACTGGATGGCCAACAACGCGATCAACCCGTCCTCTGTTCACAGGCTGAGCGAGATTCGCTCAAGGAGCACGACCTCCACCGACATCCCCATAGCACCTCGCGCCCGAGCTCCACGCAGATGATGCGGGAGTTTCGTGTAATTTCGTTTCATTCGCCGTTCACTTGGTTTTTTACACACGTCCGCTGCCTATGCATTGTTTCAATGTGACGGTTGTAATATTGCGAGGCCGGATGGCGAGTTGGAGGCCAAGCGGCGGGCCCAGCGGGGGCGGTTTGAGGCGAGGCAGGCGGCCCGGCCAAGAGGCCCCATCGGCGGGGAGTTGGAGGCAGTCCCGGCAATACTCGGCGCGCCAGCTGCAGGACGTGGCGAGCTACTTCCAGGGCCTCCAAATCCCGGGTGTGACCCTGCCTCCGTTGCCTAGCTCGCTGTTCGCTCCACCCCCGTTTCCCGTTCCTCCTCCTGCAGGGACTCCGGTGAGTATATGTTGTTGTTTATTTATTTGGCTTGTGCGGCTCACCTGCAGGTACTAATGTGATCGCCTCTCCTTTGTGTAGCCACAATCGGCGGGTTCGAACCCGACTCCTCCAGGTGGCCCTTCTCCACCCCATCCACCCTATCCGTTAGCCCGACTCCACGGTACACGTGGCGGGTGGCGTTCCTCCTCCGGCACGCAGCGGTCACACTACGGGCTTCCACACGTCCCTCCTACACACCACGGGTGGACGTTCCAATCGGCGCCCAATCGGCATGGGTGGTATCCGGGGCAAGTTGAGGGCCCCTCACACTCTTCGCACCGGGGGAGGCCACGGGTCGGGTAGTAGTTGCACCGCGGATGGATTTCTTTTAGATGTTGGATATGTTGCAATCGTGATGGATCTCGTTTCGATGTTGGACATGTTAGATTTCGTTTGGTTGTTGGACATGTTGGATTTCGTTTGGATGTTGGACTATATGTGTGAATTTGTGATATATGTGGATTATATATGTGAATTTGTGAGATATGTGGATTATATATGTGAATTGGTGATATATGTGGTTTATGATGTATATATGAATGCTTATGGTATATGTATATGTTGATTTGCAGCCACAATGAACAGAAACAGCAAAAAAAAAATGACATTCCCAGCTTTGAAGCTGGGCACCCTGCACAAAAATGGTAGGTTTGCCGAAAGTGCATGCACGGCACTCGGCAAAATGACCATAACTTTGCCGAGTGCCTTCTGTATTACACTCGGCAAAGCTTATTATTTTTTTGGTAAAATAAATACTTTGCCGAAGTTCGACATTTGGCACTCGGCAAAGCTTTTTAAATATTCAACCCTTTGCCGAGTGCCAAACGTTGGACACTCGGCAAAGAGGCGTCATATGTAACGTTCGACGTTACGCGCGCGGAGTACTGACATGACACTTTCGGCGACGCGTTTGCCGAAAGTGCCGACATTTGGCACTCGACAAAGAATGGTTTGCCGAGTCATTCTTTGCCGAGTGCGCTTAAGTTTGGCACTCGGCAAAGGATTCGCCGAGTGGATACAAGCCTTTGCCGAGTGCGCCCCGCACTCGGCAAAGTAGGCGATTCCTGTAGTGTATCTTCGGACTATCGGCCGGTATAGGTTGGTAATACGTTTTTGACCATCAGTCGCTACACATTGAAGTAAAACTTAGAAGCGGATTCGGTGCGTGCTGTGGTCAGAGCCACGGGAAGCGCAGTGTCCCACAGCGAGGTACGGGGCGACAATCACTGAGTACTTCATCTACATGGCGGCCTACACTGCAGGCACATTTCTCTCGACGGCGCTGGAGAAATGGGAAAGCCTTCCCAGACCGGAGACAAGAGAGCGGACCCCAGCATGGGCATGCGCAGGTAACCGGTCCCACCACGCGACCTAGGACCCTCCCAAAACCGGATGTATGCGTCATAACCACGATATGCATGGTTCCCGCCGACAGTGAGCGTTCCGCGAGTGGGTAAGCCTATTTAAAGAGCAAGCGTGCACGATGGCTAGAAGAAGAGCGCGGGTGGCGGCTGAATGTTTGTTGCAGCGAGAGAGTGAGTGAGAGAGAGAGAGTAGCGATGGATTAGTAGTGTGCCTCAACGGTAGCCTTGAAAAATTTCTGCTTGGATCGACATGACATATCCGACAAACTGTGAAAATACAATATATATAGATAGATGCGGGCGACTGTGGCATAAGGCCAGTGTCGGCGGAGAGTTTCATAGCGTTGCTTCCAAAACTGTCGAGGTCATATAGAAGAAAATAAAACATGAATGAAACCCTCATTCTAAATAGAGAGTTTCATTCTATAGTTTCATATCTAATTAAATTTCAAGACCCATAGAGAGTTGGTATTCATGTCAAGAGTTCATCCCCATAAAACTCATTTCTTCTCTCTTTTCTTAAATACGGTGCCACATCATCCAAAATGGCTACAAAGTAGCTCATTAAATGCAACTAAAACTCTAATGAAACTTCCAAGAGTCTCAGTAGATAGTTTCATTTTATTGTTTCCAAGACTGCCATGTCATATTGAATGAAGTGAGACTTGGATAAAACATCATCTCCCAATGCAAAGTTTCATTCTAGAGTTTCATTTGAATTTGATTTCATGACTAAAAAGATAGTTGGTAATCGTGCCAAGGGAATGTCATCTAGATGACACTCATTTCATCTCTCTTCTTAAATACAGTATCATGTCATCAAAAATGCCTACATATTTACCTATTTAATACGGATAAAACTTAAATAACGCCCTATTGAGACCGTCCCTAAGAGGAACAAAAGTTTTGTCCAGTGTCACTAAGGCTAGTCTCAATGGGGGTTTCATATGCGTTTCATGCACATTAAATAGGGTGTCACATCAGTAAAAGTTCACTTTTGCATTAAACTCGAGGGAGAGAATAGAAAAGTTTCATCTTGGTGAAACTCTCTCGGCACTAATACCAACTATCTCTGAGTCATGAAATTAAATGCATATGAAACCACAGATTAAAACTCTCCATTGTGAGTACAGGTTTCATCCAAGTTTCATTTCATTTCATATGACATGACAGTTTTGGAAACAGTGCTATTAAACTCACCACTAAGATTAGCCTAAAGACCAATAAAGTTTTTTAGTGGATCATATGGAATTTTAAACTATTATTATACTAGGGTACATGCATCTTCACGATGTCCATCTACAGTTTCGGGGAAAGCATGCCCTCTTACTAGCAGCAAGGGCAATGTTCCACGCAATCCAGCAAAAACACATAAAAACTCAAGAGTCTTTCTGCAGAACCACATTAATTTTTCTTATTCCATCCGCACCTGCCATCGTCATTTCCAGCCATGACAGCTACGTAGCTTGTTGGGCTCGTCGTTGTCATCATCATGCTCTTAGTGTTGCTATCTTCTTTGGTTTCACCTAATAGAGATAAGTCAAATTACATCATAATGAACACTACATGTACATCTATTTACCTCAAAATAAAATGGCACTATTTCATTTAATTACCTCTTATTATTTGTGCATGAACAACAGAGGATGCGAGAAGAACCATGAAAAGCAGGCAGAGCCCTCGGATCCTTGTATGCTCTACGCACTTCGCCATTGGTTACAGATAAGAGCTAATGTGTATGATGTCGACCCCTCCACCATGTGTTCTATATATACAAACATTCCAAAGTGAATCTATCTATCTCTATCTATATCTATATCTATTTCTATTTCTATATCTATATCCGTGTGTCTGTCTGTATCTTTCTTTCTATCTAGCTATCTATCTATCTCTACATGCTTATCTAGCTATCACAATGGTTATCAATCTATTAATGCATCTGTCAGCGTCTAGCCATCCATCCATCCATCTATATCTATCTCTCTATCTGTCCACACACTACACCACAACACTTAAACAGCAACGGAGTGTAGTTGCTAAAACTTTCAATTAGTGTTGGACGGTGGGTTGCTAAAAGTTTGCCTTGGACCGTCTGTTGCTAATATCAAATACCACGATGGATAGTCCGTTGCTATAACTATTTTGATTTTGCGTTGGAGGGTCGGTTGCTATATGGAATTAACAAGGTCGAATCGTCTGTTGCTAAACAAATTTTTCATTGGGCGAAGTTATTTGGGCCTTTCCTGCAGATTAATTTGGCCCAACAACACCTAAACCTAAGTCCCCTAAGTACTCCCCCTCACACGTAAACCCACCCACCAACTCTCGTTCCCACACTTGCACGCCACTGCCTCCACTTGCCTGTGCCCCACGCTGCACACGGGCGCTTCACCGCCGAGCCCCCCCGCCGGTTATCGTCCCTTAGGCTGCGCGCGGTGGCACAGAGCTGCCCGCCCGCTCAGCCGCTTCGCCCCCTTGGCGTTGTGGCCCGGCAAGACGACCCTAGGCGTGGTGGCGCTGGCGCGGGACGGGCCCTTATTTGTGTTATATAAATCAACAAGTAGGATTAGCCTTCCTTTTGATCATTAGATACTAACAACTCATTTGTGTGCCTTCATCTCATTAATTTGAAGAGTGAGGATCTTTCTGTAATGTCTGCATAGAAAACCTTTGCACACTTATGGATGTGCGTGACTAATAACTAATTCTTTACTTGCAGATAGTAGTGGAGTGGATGACCACATTGGAAGATCAGTTGCTTGTGCTGAAAGCCTCACTTTGATGTCTGCACTATGCAATCTTTTGTTCAGTTAGTCTTATGTTCTTTGAACTCAATATAGCTTAGAGTTTGGACTTAATGTGAGCCACATATGTTTTGGACAAATTATTTACTTGTCAAGTTGTCATGTTAAGTGACTAGTTTGATGTTAAGTGACATTACATGTATAATGTATTTGTTTGATACATGAATCAAAGTTTCGATAATGTGATCACTTTTGAATGTCCTCACTTTTGTGTATGTGAAACAACGTATAGCTAATGTCTCATTATTAGCTATACCTTCAAACCACCTTTTTTTTAAATCTATTAAATTGAGAACGATGGACTATCAATTGCTATAAGTTCAGTATTGCGATGGACCATCTGTTGCTAAAAGCTCTAACTGGTTGTCCGTTGCTAAAGCTTTACCATTGAATGGTCCATGGCTAAAAGAGGGTACGTCGCTATATACATTTAACCACGGCTTCATTGGCATCTGCGGGGTCCGTCGCTGTAAGTTTTAGCCACGGACTTTGAAAAGGCGTTGTACCCCCATATAGCAAACGGATTGAAAGTTGTTGATTAAGGGTTATGGTGTAGTCTGCACGACCGTCCATTATGTCTACTAGTGGATGGAACGCATTTTATGCGTGCCGAATTGGAGGTCAAATGGTGTGAATCAAAGATTGCGCACAAATGTTTCACCTAAGGATGAAAAATAGGGCGAACCATTTATTTAGTAGACAAAGACTTTTCGGTAGTATTTTTTGAGAGAAGGGGATTTACAAAGAGACTACCTAAGAATAAGGAAGCATCAGCTGTGAGTAGGGGTTTTGGAGTTTTTACCCCTGTTTTTCAACGGACATGGTGATTTTGCCCACATTTTTTGATTTGTGTGATTTTACCTTTGCTATTTCGAATTGAAGACAAGTTTTACCAATGTTTTAGAACACCATTTAACGTTGTTAAAAGGACCATAAAAAGACCAATTTGCCCATACATTTTTACCCTTACTTTTGTAAGTACATGTTGATTACAAGGTGATTTGGACAACATAATTTCAAGAATAATTTCAACACAAATTTGGCTAGTTTTTAGCACAATTTTGGCAGAATTTCAGCAGTAATTTGACAAAATTTTGACAGAATTTCAGCATTAATTTGACACAATTTTGACAGAATTTTTAGAAAAAGGCTAACATATCCATAATACCACATGCATATGCATACTTACATATCAGATATCATGTCCAGATCACATACAAATCCATATACAACCATTCAAGTCAACAAAAGCACCAACCATACAAGTTCAGCAAAAGAGAACCAAACATTAGAGAGCCATTGCCTCCCATTAGAGAGCTATTACATGTCTACTAGCAAATATAGCATTCATGCATCAAAACCTAACAATCTTGCCAAGTTCCCATATCTTTCTCTTCCTCTTCCATGTCCACTTCTCCCCCTTTCCATGCATTCCACTTTCTCTTCCTCTTCCATGTCCACTTCTCCCCCTTTCCATGCATTCCACTTTCTCTTCCTCTACCAGTTGCACTAGCATCTGCACCTGTACCTGAACGTGCACTAGCACCTGTTTCACCCCAGCACCAGCATCCGCACTAGCACTTGCACTTGAGCTGCAAAGAAAGGAGAAAATTAGCTTTAGTGAACAAATTGATAATGAAGTCTAGAATTCAGCAAAACGGTTGACTCGCAGTAATGTTTGTGCAAAGATTCTATGAAGATGAATGCTTCCTCTTTTGACTAGCAAAGGGGACCTCCTTGGCAATGCTTAGTTGTATGTTCTAGTTCATGGCATTCAGAACATGACCTATGTTTCTTAGTGCCAACTTCATCATATGCCTTGATCCTACCAGTCCTTGTTCTCCCTAGCTTTCTCCTCAACTTAGGCTTCTTAAGTTTCTAGCCTAAGTCAACATATGACCAGCTGTCCTTAGATGCCATTGGACTGAAAGTACCTTCCTATGCCTTTTTGAGCCTATCAATAGAGAAGCATTTGTGGACAAAGAAATCCATCTATACTTGGCTACTTAGCTTTCCAATGAAAGCTAAAGCATGGTTGCAGGGCTTTCCAATCACTTGCCAAGCCCTACAAGTACATGTCTTCTGCTCCAAGTGGACTGCATGTCTGAATCTGTTCATAGTTACTTCAGCTTTCACCGCACCATATATTAGTACATCATGGTCTTTGGTGGTCTTGGATTTAGCATTTAGTGCATTGGTAATAGAAGGGATGATTATTCTAGACATTTTATTAGCAATCTTCGCCCTCAAAACAAATCTTTCAATGATCATTTGTCTTATCCTATCATGTACAAATCGATAATCTTCCGCTAGTACCATGACATTATTCTCCCATCAAGCAAGCTAAAGAAGGACCTAACTCCAACAACAAGTTGTATTTCCCTATGTTTTGGCCTACAAATCAGAACACTACATCACAAGTTGCTCTACGAATAGCAAGAACAGTCATGATGAAGTCATAAAAAACAAAAATAGTTAGCTTCCTCCTCCATAGTCACCCCTTCCTCTTACGTACCCATGCCGGGGAGTAGGCCCGCGCCATGCCATGAGCACCGAGCATCGCGGGCCGGTCGCCTGCCCCTGCCCTGGGTGCCCCGCTCGAGCATCGTGACTGAGCTCCGTGCTAGGAGGCAGCCACGCTCCCCGAGCACCCCACGCCCCACCATGACCAGATCTCATGCCACCTCTCCTTGATCTCGTTCCACCCACAAGCTCCTAGCTAGGGTTCGGGAGACACTTTCGATGTGGAGCCCGGGGGCCGACATGTTGGAGCCGAAAGCGAGGGGAGCCTGGGGCCAACAGATTCAGAGGGGTCGGGAGTAGTATGGGATGGGTGGGTCTTTATTCTTGTGTTTTTCACATATCCCACTAACGCCATCCAAAAACAGGGGTAAACGGTGGCTTCATCCATGAAATGGAGGGGCAAAGTCACACAATTACAAAAAAAGAAGTAAAATCACAAATAGAATACAGAGCAGGGGGCATAATCACCAAATGCCCTTGTTAGTATGACATCATTGTACATGTAATTCATTTCATCTAAGGTTTCTATCTCAGGCGACCGTTGGCTTGAGTTAGTTCTGACCTCCGTATAGTCTTTGCTGATTTTCTGATTGGCTCAAAGTGGAATTAGTGTTGAAAATAACAGTGCAATGAATTAGACTTCATATTTAAAATGCGAAGGGAGTACCTGAGGGTTCTTCTAAAAAATGGAGCAACTGAGGATCAGGAAGTAATAATAATACTTTAACATCTAACATGAGTCTCAGAAAATGGTCACCAGCACAGGGCATCTCCGCTGCGAGCAGTTTTCTCAGAGATCCGATCTAGAACGCGCTCTTTCAACAGTGTTAGTTGTTCCTCAACTTCACCTACAAAAATAGTCATTCATTGTCAGAATAGATGCAAAATATTGAGGCAATAAATGTCTTAACACACAAAAATAGACAGAAATTATGTTAGGACTATTTGATCTTGTGGATTATCTCCTGCTTTGTCATTACAGACCGTTGTCTTCACTAGTAGTTAAGAATATGACGTCAAAGGTACTTGGTACGGAAGCAATCAACTTTACATAGGGACAAAGGAATCTGTGCTTAACTATTACCTTTTTTCAGATACTCCACTAGCTTTTGCATCCTCCACCCCTCTTGCATTATCAGGTTTGATCAAAGCTATACGAAAGGCTATCAAATTCATACAAAAATAAGCATTGTATTACACCTCCTTCCTCCACCAACGTTTACACTTTACGTAGTAGATTAACAAACATATTTGTTATTCAGAACATGTCATGATCAACTACAACCAAACATCAACAAAACTGAACTTCAACATGATTAGGGTTTTTCATTTTGTTTGTATATTGATGTCACCCAAATACAATTACTATCGATTTTTATATGAAGTATTTTCATCAGTATAGCCCTTGTAATATTTGTGCCAGTTCCTTTAGACCACAGACATTTTCAACTTTAGACCACATTGCTACTCACACAAACACAAACAACATAGAATACCTTACTAAGGGCCATATCAACCATCGTTTCCAATGAATCAGAAGACATATTTGAGCTCTTGTGAACTCAAAGACTTCAAAAGGTACCCTCAGATCCATATTTATTGATATAAATGATAACTTGGGACCTATATCTGGATGAGGGATTTCGGGTTCAAATTTAATTTAATCTAAGAAATTGAATCAAATGTCCAAACATGCGTAAAACTGTGATGTAATTATGCAGGTCAGCAGGTCAAAGAGCGAATATAAACGACAATATGCAATTGTGCAGCATAACACAATAGAAGCGGTAAAGACTTACGGTGAGCATTATAGCTGGATCAAAATTTCCTATTGGTGGAGAAGACCCAAATATCCTACAGGGTAGCTGCAGCATTGGCTCAAGCATGGGCAAATCAGTATTGAGTTTTTGTATCAAAGGATGAGGAGCAGCTGGTTGTCGAGGACCATTGAACTCAGAAGTAGGAGGAAATCCCAGAATCATAAAGGTAACCTTCTTCCAAATGTTGAAAGGCTACAGAGCTGCATATGTTTTATAATTAAATTTGAAGACTACTACAAAAGAGACAAATTGCCATTTTGCATTAATTAATGCTATTATAAAGGTTGAGTTTGCACGAACAAATTACCTTTGTGTAATGGTTGTTCAAATCAGTAATGACAATTGCTTCATCTATGTTGGCCTTGCAGATGTAAGGGAACAATCAATCTTCAAATGAACAGCAAACATGGTACTGGATTGAGGCATAAAACCAGTTCTAACTACAATCGTCAGCTCGACGGCGCTGGAGTAGGGGAAAAAAGCCTTCCCCGGAGACAAGAGAGAAGATCCCACGATCAGCTTGCACAGGGAATAACCGGTCCCGACACGCCACCATAGGACCTTCCAGAATCTGGATGCATGTGTCATAGCCACGACATGCATGGTTCCCACCGACGGCGAGGTCCAAGCGGTATTTGGAGTTGGCATTCTCAAATTTTGCTAAAAGCTCCGAAAATTCCCTCCAACAGTTTGGCATTTGGAGTTAGCAAATTAGTGAGCGTTGGCAAATCAGGCCTTGTGCGTGCAAAAAAATGCGTGCTCGATTCTTGGCATTCGCGGCGCATCCGTGCGTATTAGAAGAGGTGGAAGAGTATAAACATAATTTTGTTTCTGCCTTAGGGTTCTTGACATAAGTTTTCAAGAGGTGAAAGAACATAAACATAATTTTATTTCTCTCTCAGGTTTCTGATATAAGTTAGATTGTGAATTATGCTAAACTGTTGGAGATGAGCTCTTTTTGATTTGGCATTTGAATTTGAGAGTTGGCAAACAAGTGCAATTGGCAAACAACAAATGGTGAACTGTAGCGGCGTGTACAATGGCTAGACGCAGAGTGCGGGCGGCGGCTGAATCTTTGTTGCAGCACGAGAGGGAGACCGGGAGGGAGTAATAATGTGACGCAAGGGCAGCCTTCACAAATTCCATGCTTGGATCGACGTGACAGAGCCAACAAACTGTGAAATGCGATAGATATGGGCGACCGTGGCCAGGGAGGAACAAAAGTTTTGACTAGTGTCAATGGAAACCCATAAACTTTTTTAATGGTTCATATATATGGAATGTTGAAGTTTTATTATACTAGGGTACATGCATCGATGATTGCATTGGGTAGAGGATCTTCACGATGTCCATCTACAGGTCTTGAGAAAGCACGCCCTCTTATTAGCAGTCAGGGCAATGGTTCAAGCAATCCTCAACTTCTTAAACCACTTAAGAGTCTTTCTGCAGATCCACAGTAGTTTTTGAAAATCCTGATAGCACCTGCCATCGTCATTTTCACCCATGACAGCTACGTAGCTTGTTGGGCTCGTCGTTGTCATCATCATGGTGCTGCTATCCTCTTTGGTTTCACCTAATTAATAGAGATGTATCAAATTACATCATAATGAACACACTGCATGTACTTCTATTTACCTCAAAATAAAATGACACTATTTCATTTAATTACCACTTATTATCTGTGCATGAATAACATAGGATGTCAGAAAAACCATGAAAAGCAGGCAGAGCCCTAGGATCCTTCCGTGCTCTAGGCACTTCGCCATTCCTGACGGATCAGAGAGCTAATAAGACAAATGGCTTGATTATCTGATTAATGTGTGTCTGATGTCGACCCCTACACTATTTGTGTTCTATATATAGATACACACTCTAAAGTGAACGGATGTCTATCTACCTATTAAATAGATACATAGAGACAAATACGAAGACAGATAGATAAAGATACTATCTATCTATCTATCTATCTATCTATCTGGTGGCTGCATACATCCTCGGATATAGAGGCCGGATGTTTTTTACTGATCTATTATCTAAAAAAAAATCTATCTATCTATCTATCTATCTATCTATCTATCTATCTATCTATCTATCTATCTGGTGGCTGCATACATCCTCGGATATAGAGGCCGGATGTTTTTACTGATCTATTATCTAAAAAAAAATCTATCTATCTATCTATCTATCTATCTATCTATCTATCTATCTATCTATCTGTATGTCTGTCTATCTCTGTATGCTTGTCTATCCATGCGTCTATCCGTCTATCTATCTATCTATCTATCTATCTATCTATCTATCTATCTATGCATGCGTCTCTCTATCCGTACAATCGTCCCATAGCTATGGTTGTCCACCAATCAATCGGTTCATGCCATCCATCCATTTATATCTATCTCTATCTGTCAATGCAACCATCTATCTGTCTATATATATGATTTCTGGCTACAAGGATAGCTACCTTTCTATTTATCCAAAAATTTGTCTATCTCTCTATCTTACTGCCTTTCTACCTTTTTGACTTACTGTACATTCACTTTGAGTTACCATAATGACTGTAATAATTTATGACATTCACTACCGTAGACGCGACCTATGTCGATTGTAAATTGGTTGGCTAGGTGCTTTTTCGGGCACTCCGAGAGATTGTCTTTGTTGTCTCTACCGAATGTTTTTTTTTTTGATATTTGACAAAGATGTATTTCGCCCGAAGTGCTTTTTCCGGTACTGGCAAAATATGTCTTTGCTGAGTGCCTTTTTGGCACTCAACAAAGAGGCATTTAACCGAAAGTGCCAAAAGAAAAGCAGTCGGCGAAATGCCTCTTGTCGAGTGCTTTTCTTTATGGAACTCGACAAATCATTTTTAAAGCGCTTTTTCGAGACCCTAAACGAGTTCAAAGCAAAAAATTTCAACTACAAAGTTTCATAACTTCTTAAGAGCTACAAAGTTTGTTTTGGTCATTTCCTCATGTGACAAACCGTTACTAACCTTATTGACAAAATCCACATCTATCTCATATCGACTCATAGTGTTTTTGAAACGATTTGTGAACAATCTTAGTACCACTATGTATATCTTGGGAATTTGCAAAGTTGACAACTTTTTTCTTTAAATCATCTTGTTATATAATTTGAATTAAAAAATCGAATTTTTTAAATGACCTAGAATGGAAAACATCCTAAATGAAAATTGTAGATCTCAAAAAGCTATTAAACTTTGTAGTTGACAACTTTTTGGTTTCAAATCATCTTATGATGCAAAAACTACGTTTGAATGTCTTAAAATTAAAATTTGAATTTTTAAATGACCTCGAGATGGGAAAAATTCCTAAATTAAAATCATAGATCGCAAAAAGTTATGAAACTTTATAGTTGACAACGTTTTGGTTTGGTATCATCTTAGATGCAAAAACAATGTTTTAATGTCTCAAATTCGAAATTCAAATTTTGTAAATGACCTCAGATGGAGAAACTCTCTAAATGAAAATTGTAGATCTCGAAAAGTTATGAAACTTTGTAGTTGAACACCTTTTGAATTGAATTCATTTAGGGCTTCAAGGAAGCAATTTACTCTCAGTTTTGTATAATATGTGGGGAAGAAATATCGGTTTTAGACATAAATGATAGCGTAGTGCGGTAGTAGAGGTTTGAATCCTGACGGTGCATATATATGAAAAATGCCTAAAAAAATTTACTATTATTTTGGGGTTTTTCACATTTTCATTTTGCCGAGTGTAAATCTTTGTGGAGTGTTTTTTTTTTTTTAAGCGTGCCCGACAAAAAGGAACTTAGCAAAAGAGGCTTTGCCGATAATTTTTTTGTCGAGTGTGGCAGTGCAATTAGTGCTTTGCCGAGTACTGGAGCTCTGGGAGTGATTATTACTACTCCAATGTGATTTACTATAAAATTATGGTAAATACCATCATGCATGAGATAGCATGTATCAAAGATATGTTTTCACTCTATCATAAATCGAGGTGGCCATATGCTCCATGTTTTTTTCAGCTCTGCTCCACGTTTTTTAGCCAAACAGTTTCAGCTCCACGCACTATGTTTGAGGAAAAATGGTGGAGTTGTGAAAACACCTAAAAGCGGTACTCCTTAATCTGGTATTTTGTGAAGCTGCTCCATGGTGGAATTTGTGGGAGTAAGTTCATAAAGCAGTCCTAAACACCACCTAAAAGCGTAAGATCTATCCTCAGGAGCGCTATAGATCCAACCCCCACGGCTCTGCCCTTCGCTGGCTCCACCCATCCTAGTTCCGTGTCAGGAGGCAAAGACTACTCCGCCCACTCTGGGAGTGATACAGTGTTGAAAACATGTGAGTGGAACAAGCGTGTCTAAGCAATTTTTTTTTGGAGCGAGCACATCTACTATGTGCAAGGAAATAGGAATACACTTAGCTCGGCTCTGGGGATGACTCCATTCTTGTATTCATAAACCGATCACCCTAGAAACTAGAATGGCATAATGGCTCCATCCCACCCTATTTGTCTTCCGAAAACCAGATTTGAGTTCTCTAAACCAACCCAAGTTAGAACTGATCTTTGACACCCATAGGCGTGCCCAAAAATGGGAATCCCCTGCTTTCTTCTTTTCATAGCTCAACGTTTTGGTTTTCAGGTATTTATTTTAAATCATATCCTACCACACATGCCTTCTCTAATTTAAACTACCATTGTACTTAGCAGACACCTATTTTGTAGCCGTATCTGTATGTATCTACCTATCTATCTATCTGTCTGTCTATGTATATATATCTAGTCTACCTATCTATCTCTATCTATCTATAGAGACAAATAGATAGTGATATATATATATATATATATGTTTTCTATGAACTGTATATGTTTATATATGTAACCATAAGGCGCAGCAGCTAATACGATAAACACATCGTTGGTATTATCAATCACCCATGGGGAAGTGCCTGAAGCACACCAGCATCCACGAACTCTTGCTGCTTTCAATGATCCTTTTGGCATCCTCATCAGTCATTCATGCACGCATACCAAGTGGTAATCGGATTAGCTAGATCCATTTTATTTAGTTTTAAATAAATATGCATACAGTGTTCATTCTGGTTTAATTTGCGTTTGTAACTCGGTTGACATTATTTACTAGGCCAAACCAAAGAGGATACCAACGCTAGGAGCATGATGATGACCACGCTGAGCACAGCAACCAACATAGTTGTCAACAATGGAGAAGCTTCTAGCAGGATGCCCTCTGGATTAAATCCTACCAAAAATTACATCTGCTCAGACGATGGTAGAGCTTATAGCAGCTTGACGGAGTGCAGAGCCAATTGCAAAAGAGGACACTGCTATTATGATTATGAAATGAGGGGGCTTGGTGTTAAGTAAGCATGGGAACAGCCCCCATGGTGGCTTGTGTACATCAAGGTGACTGGTTACAATAACAAAGGAGAAACAAATCTATCTATCTACCATCTTGAGCTACAAATTAGGAACACTACAACCGAATGAGCCTCTATCACGTGTACATGTATACCGCACCTGTACCGTGAGTACAATATTACACATCATTTAACAACCCTCCTCAATCTCAGCCACTAGTGTGTAAATTTGAAGCTTTGACCGTTGGAATCTGATATCCAATTGTCATTGTGCAACTCTCTCTCTCTCTCGAACAGAATGGAAGTCAATCTCTATATGTCTGGTTCGTGCATGAAAAATTGGGTTAGCCGAAAGATACTTTGCACCTAAATTGCCACTCAAAGTCGAGCCATAGAAGGATGATGAACAGGTAGTTCATTCAAAAGCTTTTGTACCCACATCATCTCAGCCATTCTATTAGCTAGTGTCTTGTAGTCTACCTACGTACTCGACCTTGACATAGTCCGTTGCTTTCTAGCCGTCCATGAGATTCGGTTATCATCGTGGAAGACAGCAAAGACCCTTGTGGATCTTCTATCATTGATGCACGTACCCCGCCCAATCAACATCTGAAAATGCACTCACAAGCATATACTTGGATGGTCCAATCTTCAAACCAAATTTGAGAGTTCCCTGTATATATCTCAGGATCCGTTTCATGGCGCTCCAGTGAGTAGTTGGTGCATTCAAGAATTGACAGAGACCTTGTTTATAGCAAAACATATATCAGGCCTTGTCAACTTTAGGTATTGCAAGGCACCAACAAGGCTTCGGTACCGAGTACGATCTTCAGGACCAACTTTGACACCATCCTCAACACTAAGCTTTTCGCTTCTAGAAAAAGGTGTGTCAATCAGCTTGCATTTTTTCATACCAGACCAGGTTAATACCTCAAGACATCTAAAGCATACCTCTCCTCGGCAAAGATACCACAGTCAACCAGTGGTTATTCGGCTCCACAAGGGCATTCAGATGGGACCATTTCTGTTTCTCCAGCGTGCATGGTTATTGGAATCTATTTGCGGTGATCATAGGTTCGAGCACATCCCTGGCGCCAGTAGAGTTTGGGTCCCAAATAATTAAAGGCATACTAAAGGGGCCATATTGTTTATTACCAGCCAGTTGCTGACTCAAATACACCGGCCTATTTTACGTTTTACGTTGGCTTTTCTTGGATTAAGTTTGTCAAATATTATCCACAAATTCTCTCACACTGTGATACTGCCCACAGCTGTCAGGTAGTCAGTTGGGCGCATGATCTCAATTTGAACCGAATCAAAGAAGCTGATCATGCAGCAGGATCTCAACTTCCAATGTTATTCATCCATCCCGTATATATATTAGAAACCATCACGGCGGAATTCCATCACATCCCATGCATTATCTCCATATCAACACTGGACCATTTTCCATCACGGCTTCCATCCGATCCGGACACCATGGACATGTCGCCGCCGCCGCCTCCCAAGAGGCGGCAGAGGCGCGACCAGTCCCAGTCCCGGCCAATCCCGTCGCCATCAACAACAACAACCGCCGTGCCCAAAAACCCAAACCCGCCACAGTCCATGATGACGTCGACGTGCATCTACTGAGCTCCCTCCATGACGACGTCCTGGGCAGCATCATCACGCTCCTCCCAACAAAGGACGGCATGCGCACGCAGATCCTTTCCTAGCGGTTCCTCCTTCTCTAGTGCTCCACATCCGCGCCTCTCAACCTCAAAGAATATGCTGCTAAATAGAGAGAGAGAGAGGAAACAAATGTTTTTTTTTTTGGAAATAACTTTGCCGAGTGTAACCCCAAAACACTCGGTAAAGGCTTTCTTTGCCGAGTGTCCTATTATCTAGCATTCGGCAAAGTATAAATGCATTTTTTTAAAAAAATATATATAGATAGGCACTCGGCAAGAAGTGATAGGGATTGTTCATTTTTTTAAAAAAATAATCTTTGTCGAGTGCCAAATCGTGCGGCACTCGACATACAGTGAGCCTTTGCTGAGTGCCGCTCGATTTGGCTCCCCACAAAGAGTGGCAACTTTTTAAGGAAACTGGCTTTGCTGAGTGCCGGTTCGTGAGCACTTTCGGCAAAGGCCTGACTCACACTGTATTTTCGAACCGTATTTTCGGATCCGGATCCCGTTTCCGCTAACAAATATTGAAATGGAAATAGAAATGAGGTAACGAGGTTTTTCCATCCGTTTTCATCGCCACGCACACACCTTGCCGCCCACACACCCCACCGACGACGCCATCCCCGCAGTCGCCCGCAACCACGCCTTCCTTCCGGTGCGCCCGCTAGATTGGGCCAGCGCACAGCTCCCCGTGACCGCCCCACCGCCTCGTCGTCCGCAGATCCGAGACCGTCACCTCGCCCGTCCGTGGCCACACCCGCTGCCCGGCGTAGGCGCCGCCTCGGTGGCCACCAATGCTGCACTCACGCGCAGCGTGGGCGCCACCACGCCTGTCCGCCCGCCCTGTCGGCCGGTCCGCCCCTACGTTGCCCGAGCTCACCGATGCCAACTTCGGTCCCCATCCGCCGACGCCGCCCGAGCTCCCGACACCGGGCGAAGCCACCACAGCCCCGTCGTCACCTCCACCCCGACCCCAGCACCGGCCCCAACCACAACCAAGGTAAGTAGTACTGTCAGTAATAATAGCAAAAGCAGTGGTTGCCTTAGCAGTAGTATTTGTATTATTAGTAGGCCTGGCACTCGGCAAAGGGGCAAGACTTTGCCTAAAGCCTCGACCTTTGGTGAGTGCTGACATTTGACACTTGGCAAAGGGCACGAGACCTTTCCTAAGTGTCCGACAAAAAGACACAAGGGAAAGGCGCCTTTGCCGTGACTTGCCATGCCGAGTGCAAAAGAGGGAACTTCGGCAAAGGGCTACATCCAATAGCGATCGTTGCCACCAAATTTTCCTCTACCACATTGAAGAGGTTGAGCATTGACTATCATGGTTTTTGCCGCAATGAAGAGTATGATTAAATGATTATTTCTGGGGCTACTTCTTCCCATCTCTCACAATCTTTAATACACATCTCATATAAAAACATTGAACTTTGCACACCCTACAACATTATTTTTGTTCATATTATGTGAATGATATTTTTTACATGTGTTATATTGCATATAGCTTGGTTTCATGGTGAATGATAATTTATACATGTGTTTGAATATAGCTAGGTTTCATGGAGAAGTTTTAATTTTTTTAAAAAATTATTTGCTATTTTTATGAACTAAATGATTTTCAGAAATTTAAAATGGATTTTTCATACTCCTATTTTTATTTTTTGTTACAAATTTCCTGATATTTTTTTCCTTCAATCACCGGCATGTCAGGAATAACCATAAAATGTTGTAGCCTAATCGGACCTTAGGTTGGACCTCTAGAATTTATGAAGATTTGTGAGGATTAATATGAAAGGATTGCATCCCCAATTAATGACAATGATGGAGTGATGCACTAGTAATGGAGGTATCACGCTTGCAAAGAGTCGTGGGGTTCCAATCTTGGAGAAAAGAACATATTAAAAAAAATGGCATTTCAAGATATGGGGTTGTTGCTTAGCAAGGCCCCTATGTAGGTAACCCCCTTTTTCGTTACAAACCAATCAAAAACTTCGTTCAATAATTCATTCCAGCCCAGGCCTTCCCTGACAAGATACAAAGGTTCCTTAATGAGTTACTTCTGAGGGAAACATCTATTTCAAGTCAATAGTGTTGTGTAGGTGATAATAGGGAAGGTTTTGCGCGATGCAAGAGGTTGGGGGGTCAAATTCCATAAAATGTATGCGAGCTTCTAAGTGGTTCAAATTCCATACAAGGGTTATTACCTATACCGGTAATGGCAAGTAATGCATAAAACAGATTCAATCACACACGTATGCAACAGTTTAAGCATACTCATTGCACGCAAGAGCTAAAACGCGAGAGTGCTGCGAAAGGTCAATTAATGGAGTCGCTATAGGATGAGAATTTGACAGGTACTGGGAGACTGTCCTTTGAACTTGCTCTCTCTTGGCAGTTCTCACTGTGACGGGACGGTGGCATAGAAAATCCAAATTAATTATGATCCGCAAGTCCACGCCAGTTTTATTTATCACATATAGATAAGCTACCAGTAGGGTAACCAAGCATATAATATTATATACTTCCTCCATTTCAAATTATAATCCATTCTCAGTTCTTTGTTATATTGGTTTTGCTATATATATGCAGCCGCATTATATACATAGCTAAAACAATATATCTATAAAATTCAAAATGGCTTATAGTTTGAAACGGAGGAAGTAATATTACATGAGCACCGGAAATAGTCAAATCATTCTTTTACAAGCGCTATAAGTAGGGATCATTGTATCATTGCCGGATCAGAGAGCCATCAGCAACAACCTCAAGATCAGCCGCATCGTGTGGCATAGCAAGTGCAGTGAAACATTTCACAGGTGCCGTATCGTATGTCGCTGCTTTCATGCACGCATACATCACTGCATGCGTCATCGTTAATAAAGTCCCAGCATGCCCCATGAAAATTGGCACTCGGTCGCGGATAGTAGCAATCAAATAAAGACCTCGACTCTGCATGGATCCAGGCATTAACATATATGCATCAGCGTCATCGATGGTACGTCAAACGACTTGTAGCAAAAAAATTAATCAAATAACATCGCGGCTTGCAACAACATGTAATGCCCCTGCACTCATATACAAATAACATCGAGGCTTGCAACAACATGTAATGCCCCTGCACTCATATACGTACCGGCGGCAGCTGCCATGGTGAGGAGCAGGAGGACGGCAGCGAGGCTCTTTCGTGAAGGAGCCATTGCTTCTTCCTTTTTTCTGATGGAAGTTGGTATGTTGAGGTGAGGAAGAATGAGTGGGCCGATTGGTGAGGGATGAAGAAGTCTGGCCATATATACAAAAAACCTATCACTACCAGACAGGCGGATCGATCGGGCATACCTAGAAAACAGCCTTAAAATATGCAGGATTCTCCTATCGGTAGATTACAGGGGAATATAGCATCCTTACTAGGTATCCTTTCGTTAATTTCTCCAAACATTCATGTCACCTGTCTGGTTGATCCAAATATGAGACGATCATGCACCTGTCTTGCTTTAATTAATCAATTATTTATTTGTTACACTACCAGGCGCGTGCGAAGGCGACACCTATCTGCTCTTCAAGCGACATCCTCGCTGCGGAAGCATGCACGGCATACTAGGCTCTTGAAGCGGTGCGCTCCACGAACAGATCCTCTGCTCCAGGACCTAACGAATTCGGCCCTAGCTTCTACAAAGCAGTGTGCCCCAAGTCATGGAAAACTCCTCTCAGCCTTTTACCAGGGATCAGTTGACCTCAGCCGCATCAACCAGCAGCACTAGTAGATAAATGATCTTTCGTCACCGCCGGTTAGTCTCGGGTTCCTTGCAGCCATTACTAAATCGAGGTTTAGTCCTGGACGCAATTGTCAGGACCACGAGAGTGGCCGCTCCTCGCTGCACTTTTAGTCCCGGGTCTTCTAACAACCTAGGACTAAAGGCATGCGGACTGCTACTCGCCAGGCGTGACCGTACACTGGCCGCAGTTTATGTCCTGGGGGAATACGACCCGGGACTAAATGTGGCTCCACGGTGCCCTATTTGATTCTCCGTCCAAGGGTGCCAAAGGATAGAAATCACTGCCTTCTCATGTTCCATTGGTATTGTAGCATGATTAATGCTCTAGAAAATAGTTGTTTTAGTTTTAGGACAATATGTATTTCTTTGCATTTATACTTTGTTTTAGCTCAAATGATGTTCATAGTTTGCATATGTAGATGTGATGATTTGCCTATAGTAGTTGATTTACATGAATACATGCTCTCTATGTATGACTACAAAAATCCTGTTAATTCGTGATGGAAAATTTTTGTCATGGATTGAACCCGTGACGGTTTATCGAAAACCATCACGAGTTAATAGAATTGGTGACGTTTTTAAACAGTCAATGTAGAGCGCAATACCTAGTTAGCCCAGCCCAGGCCCATTTTCTATGACTAAAAAATTATCACGGATCAATTGCCACATCACCTTAGATGATGACATGGATGATGACATAAATGCTGACATCACCATCGATCCTAGCCCATTTATTAATTGGCCCAGCATCAAAGAACATTTATGTGAATAGATAATGCTTTGCTTGGTGCCTAGATGTCCGGCAATCGGCAAAAAGTGACAGGGTTTTTTGATTTTTAAAATAATCCTTGTCAAGTGCCAAATCGTGTGGCACTAGACAAAATTGTGATCCTTTGTCGTGTGCCGCTCGATTTGGCTCTTGGCAAAGAGTATTGCAATTTTTTAAGGAAAATGGCTTTGCCGTGCTGGATCGTGGGCAGTCGGCAAAGGCCTGACTCAGACACGCGTTGAGCCAAATTGATTTTCATGTGTGGGAATGTCGTTAGCCAGTCCATACCAACAATGATGTCATAGGATCCCAACTGAAGGACCTTCAAACTAGAGTGGAATTCATGCCCCTGGATTGACCAAACAGCGAATGGTATCTCCTTGGTACAAGAGAGTGAGGTCGTCCCATCGGCCACGGTAACTGAACCGGCCTCAGGTACATCTTGGGCTCCTGAAAGTTTGCTTGCGAGAGAATCACTGACGAAGGATTGGCTGCTGCCAGACTCCACCAGTATGAGAACCTCGTGACCTGAATAAGCCTCTTGAACTGCATTGTGCGGACGAGTGCAGACACCGAGACAGTCGCTGAAGATTTGCAGTTGTAGCATTAGCAGTAGTGTTAGTATTATTAGTAGCAGTAATACCATTAGTAGTAGTAGAAGTAGGCCTAGCACTCGGCAAAGGGGCAAGGCTTTGCCGAAAGCCTCGACCTTTGGCGAGTGCTAATAATTGACACTTCGGCAAAGGGCCAAGCAGGCTTTGCCGAGTGCTGGCCATCGGGCACTAGACAAAGCCTGAGACCTTTGTCGAGTACCCGACAAAAGACACGCCAGCAAAAGCGCCTTTGCCGTGACTTGCCATGCCGAGTGCAAAAGGGGCACTAGGCAAAGAGGCTACATCCAATAGCGATCTTTGCCACCAAATTTTCCTCTGTCTCATTGAAGAGATTGAGCATTGACTATCATGGCTTTTGCCGCAGTGAAGAGTACGACTAAATGATTATTTCTGGGGGCTATATAGACTTCTTCAAATCTCTCACAATCTCATATAAAATATTAAAGTTTGCACACCCTACAACATTATGTTTGTTCATATTATGTGAAAAATATTTTTTACCTGTGTTATATTGCATATAGCTAGGTTTCCAAGGAGAAGTTTTAATTTTTTTAAAAAAAAATATTTGCTATTTTTATGAACTAAATGATTTTCAGAAAATGGTAATGTATTTTTCATACCCCTATTTTTTTGTTACAATTTTCCTGATGTTTTCCTTCAGTCACCGGCATGTAAGGAATAACCATAAAAAGTTGTAGCCTAAACGGACCATAGGTTGGACCTATAGAAATTTATGAAGATTTGTGAGGATTAATATGAAAGGATTGCATCCCAATTAATCACAATGATGGTGCGATGCAATAGTAATGGATGTATCACACGAGGAAAGAGTCGTGGGTTCGAATCTTGGAGAAAAGACCGTATTAAAAAAAGTGGCATTTCAAGATAGGGGTTGGTTGCTTAGAAGGCCCCTTTGTAGGTAACCCCCAAAAAACTGCAACCACACCCCCTTTAGCGTCCCGCAATCCCAATCCACGCCGCCACCCTTCCTTCAAGATTCGCCGCTTCCCCTTCCTTCAAGAGGTAACCTCCTTTTTTTGTTACAAACCAATCAAAACCTTCGTTCAACAACTCATTCCAGGCCATCCATGCCTTCTCTGACAAGATACAAAGGGTCCTTAACAAGTTACTTCAGAGGGAAATGTCTATTTCTAGTCAATTGTATTGTGTTTGTGAGATAATAGGGAAGGCTTGCGCGATACGAGGTTGGGGGTTCCAATTCAGAAAAAAACTTGGGTGAGACCTGAGCTCACACGCAACCGTGCACCCCTCCTCGGATTGGCACCACGTGTGCGTGCTCCCTATCCAACGTACTCCCACGGATGCAGTTTTTTCTTCCTCCCC
This sequence comes from Hyparrhenia diplandra, assembly GCA_015847255.1. Lineage (NCBI taxonomy): Eukaryota > Viridiplantae > Streptophyta > Magnoliopsida > Poales > Poaceae > Hyparrhenia > Hyparrhenia diplandra. The sequence goes on along the minus strand of JADLZK010010513.1, from coordinate 417,529 downwards.
AACTCGTTCTTATCCCATTGCGCAGCCTTCATGCGGAGCATGCGTGCCGTGGACTGGTCCGCCTTTACCAGAATTGCCGGGGATGTGCCGTGGTCGTTGTGGGCCGTCGTCGAGTAAGAGGCATATAGCTTGGTTTCATGGTGAATGATATTTTATACATGTGTTTGCATATATATATAGCTAGGTTTCATGGAGAAGTTTTAATTTTTTTAGTAAAATTATTTGCTATTTTTTATGAACTAAATGATTTTAAGAAATTTAAAATGGATTTTTCATACTCCTATTTTTATTTTGTTACAAATTTCCTGATATTTTTTCCTTCAATCACCGGCATGTCAGGAATAACCATAAAAAGTTGTAGCCTAATCGGACCTTAGGTTGGACCTCTAGAAATTTATGAAGATTTGTGAGGATTAATATGAAAGGATTGCATCCCCAATTAATGACAATGATGGAGCGATGCACGAGTAATGGATCGAGGTATCACGCGAGCAAAGAGTCGTGGGGTTCCAATCTTGGAGAAAAGAACATATTTAAAAAAATGGCATTTCAAGATATGGGGTTGTTGCTTAGCAAGGCCCCTATGTAGGTAACCCCCTTTTTCGTTACAAACCAATCAAAAACTCCGTTCAATAACTCATTCCAGCCCAGGCCTTCCCTGACAAGATACAAAGGTTCCTTAATGAGTTACTTCTGAGGGAAATTAACATCTATTTCAAGTCAATTGTGTTGTGTAGGTGAGATAATAGGGAAGGTTTGCGCGATACAAGAGGTTGGGGCGCGCGGGGGGGGGGTTCAAATTCCATACAAGGGTTATTACCTACCGGTAATGGCAAGTAATGCATAAAACAGATTCAATCACACACGTGTGCAACAGCTTAAGCATACTCATTGCACGCAAGAGCTAAAACGCGAGAGTGCTGCGAAAGGTCAATTAATGGAGTCGCTATCAGGATGAGAATTTGACAGGTATTGGGAGACTGTCCTTTGAACTTGCTCTCTCTTGGCGTTTCTCACTGTGACGGGACGCTGGCATAGAAAATCCAAATTAATTATGATCCGCAAGTCCACGGCAGTTTTATTTATCACATATAGATAAGCTACCAGTAGGGTAACCAAGCATATAATATTATATACTTCCTCCATTTCAAATTATAATCCATTCTCAGTTCTTTGTTATATTGGTTTTGCTATATATATGCAGCCGCATTATATGCATAGCTAAAACAATATATCTATAAGAATTCAAAATGGCTTATAGTTTGAAACGGAGGAAGTAATATTACATGAGCACCGGGAATAGTCGAATCATTGTTCTTTTACAAAGGCTATAAGTAGGGATCATTGTATCATTGCCGGATCAGAGAGCCATCAGCAACAATCTCAAGATCAGCCGCATCGTGTGGCATAGCAACTGCAGTGAAACATTTCACAGGTGAGCACCGGGAATAGTCGAATCATTGTTCTTTTACAAAGGCTATAAGTAGGGATCATTGTATCATTGCCGGATCAGAGAGCCATCAGCAACAATCTCAAGATCAGCCGCATCGTGTGGCATAGCAACTGCAGTGAAACATTTCACAGGTGCCGTATCGTATGTCGCTGCTTTCATGCACGCATACATCACTGCATGCGTCATCGTTAATAAAGTCCCAGCATGCCCCATGAAAATTGGCACTCGGTCGCGGATAGTAGCAATCAAATAAAGACCTCGACTCTGCATGGATCCAGGCATCAACATCTACAAGAAACTAGTGATTTGCGCGCGCCCATGCGCGCGAGTCATGGCCACGGTTCTATCCGGGAAATCTTCAGACACTACACATAAAAATAAGGCAACACGCATACCATTTTAAGAACAGTTGCAAGATGTTCAAACACTGACATAGAGATCGTCCAAATAGTACCCATATCTTACACAAGACAGCCCCACGTCAGGACGCTAGATGTCCAAATAGTACATAATTTTACATGAAACTGACAGAACACCAAGGAGGGCAGTTTATACAACACAACATACCGCACAGAGCAAAAAGTCATAGTGGCAGGTCAATGCGTTTGAGGACATACGTTTGAATTTGTTTCTATTTGGACACATGGTAATAAATCTAATGAACTTGAGTTACAACATGTGAGGAGCATAGCAAGGCTCTCTGGTGCTTAGCTAGAGTGGCAGGTCGATGCTTGATGAATGGCAGCATACCCAGCGACATGTAGAGTGGAGCAATTGTAACTTCAAACAAACAATGTTTTGCCTTTTGTCCTGCTGGTTGCGCATATATCTGTTTCTGAAATACCAAATTGATGCCCCCAAAAAGAAACAAATCACCATGCATGCCTGTGAAAAAAAATATTGTAACCAGACACACCATATTAATCTTGGACACTTACTGTTTGTGTCTTAAATTTACCATTTATTATACTTCTAAAGTTCACTGTTCTTAGTTTTCTCTGTACAGAATACTTCAAACAAACCAAGGAAAATAGAGGTCGCAATGTCTAATCTTTATATTAGAGCGAGGAAAACATCTGTTATATGACAATATTTGTAAAATAAATTTTGGATATGCTTCGCAAAAAGAACTGAAATTTGAATCTGAATTCCCTTTTTCACAAAGGAAACTGAAGCTAATCCTTGTTCATTGTTGACAAAACAATAAAGTTCATACTATGGATTTACTGCTGCTAAACCAACAAAAGGGAATAACATTCCTCCCTTTATCTCATATAGGTTGCAAAATCAAAACAAAAAGAAAGAGGTGATATTAGCGGTTACCTAATTTCTTCACACTTCTGAACCACCAAAGGGGAATAATGTTCCACCCTTTAGCTCATAGGTTGCAAAATCAAAACAAAGAAAAAGAGGTGATTTTAGCAGTTACCTAATCTCTTCAAAATCAGAGGGATTGTGTTAACGAAAGTCCCATCGCCTGTTGTTATTGCCTGCACTTTGCTGCAAATCACGTATGTCATCGGAGAATCAACACATTTATCACTTTGCAAATATATGGACACTATGCATAGACAAATGGGGATAGCAGATGCACGTAACCATTTTAGACTAATCCTCTTACGCCTTTAATGAGCGTGCGTTACCTGTGAGTAAGGCAAGAAGGTGGAGGCGATAGTCGATGATCAAAACACGTGACGGAACCAGCCCGGACACGTTGCCGACGGCCTGCTGCGCTCTCAGCGAAGGGGCTCATCTGTCCAGCGTCTTCATCGCATTGCACTGCCTTCGCTGCCTCCCATCCTTGAAGGCCCGAACATGCCGCCGCCGTCGTTGGCCTCGGCGACGGGAAGATCCGCATCGCGAGGTTCCCACTTCCTAGAGCGAGAATTTTTCTTGAGCAAGGAGCGGAGGGAAAATGGATCTTTTAGCAAGGAGACCAGTCCTGCCCCAAAAAAAAAAAACAATCGAATTAAAAACAAGATTGTCCAAGAAACAAAAAAACAAGGACGGGAACCTCGGACTCTGGAGGTGCGTCGCCTTCGCCCTCGCTCCGCCCAAGCACCCACAGCGGTCTCGCCCCACCGGCAAGAACCGGAGGTTGCCCTCACCTCGCGCCCACCGCTGTGGCTGCACCCACAGCAGGTCCCGCCCGCCCGGCGACCACCGGAGAGGTTGCCCCTCACCTCGCCCACCGTTGTGGCTGCACCCACGGGCCACCTCGCCCTAGCCGCCAACGCAAGAGCGCCGCCCGCGTCTTGGGTCACCGTCACCTTCGATCTCGCAGCCGTAGAGATGCTTGGGCACTTAATCGCCTGGGCGCCCGCACAAGACCGCCGGGGCCCGACCGCAGAGGCGGCGGTGTGTGGCGCCGGCACCCTCGCCTTAGCCGCCGCGCAAGGCCGCCAAGTGGCGGGGCGACACGGCTTGCCGCCGCCCGAGGTCGAGGGTCTCTGCTTTTCTCTCGCGACACCGAGTTGGAGAGATGAGGAGGAGAGAGAAGTAACGCCGACAAGCCACGAGCCCTCGACCGTAGAGTCGCGCAAGGCCGCGGCGCCTTTATCCACGCCCTCGCGTGGTACTTCTAGCCGAGTCTTTGCCCGGACCACGAGGCCACCGACCCGGCGTTACCTCAACCAATGAGACGGCGACAACATCACTAGGCCGGCCAATCACGGCATGACAGACAGGCTCGCGGCGCGGTGGTCGTGAGACGGACACGAAATTCACCGTTCTTTCAACCGAACCACGGTCATTCATCAAAAATTCAACGGACGGCGTTTCATCCGATATCGTGGCCACCACAGGAGCACGTCGTGGCCACACAATATTACTCTTAAATGGTGCTTTACATGACGGTCACTTTGGTCATAAACAGGTCAAAAAATACGTCCGCGATTATCTTGCCATGACGATCAACAAATCCGTCATGTATCTCACGTCATAAATTTTCTAAACCGACTAGAGCCGTCATAGATTGACATTTGTGATCGTCATGGATTGGTTGCCTATGTACTGTAACCAGCCCATATCCAAGCCCGGATCCAAATCATAGTGACGAAAAAGAACATCACAAATTAGTGCCAAATCATCACTGCATCAACATGCATCTGTGCTCATAAGATACACCAAACATTGATTCATTCATGTATTAGCATGTCCACAACACTCACATTGAACATCAATCTACACATTGGCCTAGCTCACAACCATTTAGTTTGACTATCACAATAACTAAGTTTAAACTTAAACATTTGATCTCCTGGTAGTCTAAATAACTAAACACTAGTATCCACAACCACTTCAATGAATTTGCTTGCTGTCCATAAGATGTGCTACCTGAAAATCAAAACAAATATAAGTTAGTTTTGCTATCAACGAATATAAGTTGTTGGCTGACTTGCATCTATGTCTGTACAGTACCAACTTATACATACACATGAAAATTGTTATTCTATATATTTAGAATACCAAGGTACACATGAACTACTCAAAATCTGTGCTAACTAATAAATCTGATGGTTGTAGCTCCTAGTGTGTGGTAGAAAAACCAACAAAGAGTGACCACCTGAACTTCAGTAATGCCTAGTGACAACTTCAGTACAGAACCGAAGCTAGGCATTCTTAGCTATAATGGGGATAAAGGTCCTCTCTCTTGTCTGTTTGCACGTTCGCTTAATTTCTTTGTTGAATTACTAAAGGTTACTAATTAATCAACAAATTAATGCCGCATGGTCCTCATCTATGTGTGATAATTCTAAGTAGTATAGTCATTTCCAGGCTTTTGTACATAGAAATAAAATATTTCATTTGAAATCAGGACAATGCAAACCACTAGTATCTGAAATCCGCATCCACGGCTGGGGAAAGTCCAATCAAATAGCATAGCGTCCAGCCTAATGAACACCTGAACAACAATACGCAATATTTAGCTTCACAGACCTTAAATTAGAACCAATGGCTAGCAGGGAAATCAGTACCAAATCGTGGGGCTGCACTGAAGAATCCTGCAATTAGAGAACTTCCTGGCCAAATCAGGGGCATCAGAGGAAAATTTAGAGAGATAGAGAGAGATGGGGGTACCTGTACTGACAAATCGTAGTTTAAGTTTGTAAATGGTTCAGATCTGAACACAAATAACCAAATAGCTAGTTAGGGTTCGAGCACTCAGATCCGCACTGCAATAGGAAGAAGAGCTCACCCTGGCGACGCGATGGCAAGGTAGGGTAGCACCCACCTTCGGCGTGAGTAGGGTGGCGCGGTGGCAACCGTGGCCCAGCTCGGAGCAACGCCTGGAGCAGGGGCAGCCGGCGGGCAACTGGTGACGGAAGAGATGCCGAGAGCACCATCGGTGGCTACAGCCTAGGGGAGCCGGGAAGGGCTGCGAGCGGAGGGTGCTGGGGAGTAGAGCGGCAGCAGCGTGCGGTTGGAAGGGGCGACACCGGTAGCAGCCCCGCCGGATGAGAGATGGGAGCAGGGAGAGGAGGGCGGCGTGAGAGAAGGGACCGGGAGAGAGAGAGACGGGAAGACGAGGGAGAGACAGGTTTCGTGAGGAATATACATCGTGTCCCTGTTTTCATTATTTTTTTTATTTTTTATTTCCTTTTAATTAATGGTATATAATCTGTGATAAGAGTATCCGACACTTTTTATAAATGGTACTCCGTATAAACCAATATACACCCATGATTTGTGTGAGGATTATGCTTATTCAACATTTACATTATTTAATCATTCATCACAATTTTTATAAGAAAAATATTTGCTTGCTAAGGGATACTTTGGATCTTGCATCATTTACACGAATATGATACATGGCGTTGAACGATAACGAAAACAAAACTAGTTGTCGAAGGTGTATCACTTCTTGAACAAACCGTCACGCAGGTAGTACAATTCCATGATGATTTCTTAGACTGTCACCAAAAAAACGTCATGTAAAGCACTATTTCTTGTAGTATATATGCATCAGCGTCGTCATCGATGGTACGTCAAACGACTTGTAGCAAAAAAAAATAATCAAATAACATCGAGGCTTGCAACAACATGTAATGCCCCTGCACTCATATACAAATAACATCGAGGCTTGCAACAACATGTAATGCCCCTGCACTCATATACGTACCGGCGGCAGCTGCCATGGTGAGGAGCAGGAGGACGGCAGCGAGGCTCTTTCGTGAAGGAGCCATTGCTTCTTCCTTTTTCTGATGGAAGTTGGTATGTTGAGGTGAGGAAGAATGAGTGGGCCGATTGTTGAGGGATGAAGAAGTCTGGCACTCTGGCCATATATACAAAAAACCTATCACTACCAGACAGGCGGATCGATCGGGCATACCTAGAAAACAGCCTTAAAAATATGCAGGATTCTCCTATCGGTGGATTACAGGGGAATATAGCATCCTTACTAGGTATCCTTTCGTTAATTTCTCCAAACATTCATGTCACCTGTCTGGTTGATCCAAATATGAGACGATCATGCACCTGTCTTGCTTTAATTAATCAATTATTTATTTGTTACACTACCAGGCGCGTGCGAAGGCGACACCTATCCGCTCTTCAAGCAACATCCTCGCTGACGGAAGCATTAACGGCATACTAGGCTCTTCAAGCGGTGCGCTCCACGAACAGATCCTGTGCTCCAGGACCTGATGAATTCGGCCCTACGCCCCGATCCTGAGCACGGGGCTGCTCAGCCCAGTGACGCCAAGGGGATGACCACTCCCGCGCCAGTGGCGCCAAGGGGAGGATCGATCTCTTTTAGTCCCGGATCTTCTAACAACCTAGGACTAAAGGCATGCGGACTGCTACTCGCCAGACGTGACCGTACACTGGCCGAAGTTTATGTCTTGGGAGGGAATACGACCCGGGACTAAATGTGGCTCCACGGTGCCCTACTTGATTCTCCATCCAAGGGTGCCAAAGGATAGAAATCACTGCCTTCTCATGTTCCATTGGTATTGTAGCATGATTAATGCTCTAGAAAATAGTTGTTTTAGTTTTAGGACAATACGTATTTCATTGCATTTATCACTACTACTTTGCGTGGCGGTCTTTTTGGATTTTCCGTGGCGGTCTTTAAAACCGCCATGCACAAAGGGTCATGGAAAATAGTTGGATTTTCGGTGGCGGTTTTATTGGGCTGGATGACCGCCACGGTAAATAAATAAAAAAATAATAAAAAGAAAAATCCAGATGGAAACTCGTAACGGGCCCCGATCTGGCCGCCCGAACTGTTAGGGTCCGGGTAATGCGCCGCCGCCATCGGCGCCCGAGACGCCCGCCGCCACCGGATCCGGCGCCAGCACGCCGCGTGGATCCGGCCCGCTCCGGGCGCCACCACGCGGATCCGCCGCTCCGGGCGCGCCGCGAGGATCCTTCGCCCGGCCGCCGTCCGGTGGCGTGGGGACGAGGGAAGACGCGCCTGCCGATCCGCCGCTAGAGGAGGGAGGGGGCTGGGGCTGCCGGGGAGCCGCCGCCGCCCGCTGTACCGCGCGCCGCTCGCCGGTATCGGGAGGGGAGAGGGAGAGCCCGCCGCCGCCGGGTCGTGGGAGGAGAGGGAGGGTGGGGAGCCACCGGGTCGAGGGAGGGGAGAGGAGCCGCCGTCGGTGGGGAAGGGAGGTGGCCGCGGTCGATGGGGAGGGGAGGGGCCGCCGTCGGTGGGGAGAGGGGCCGGGTGAGGGAGAGAGAGAGAAATGAGGGAGTTGGGTGAGTTAGGGTTAAGTTTTCCTTATATATGATGCCACCATGTCGGGCTCACTTGGGTTAAGATGGGCTTACGGTTGGGCCTCGATAACTTAGTGGCGGTTTTTATAATAAAAACCGCCCGCGGTTAACTCATTTACCATGGCAGATTTTAAAACCGCCATGGTTAATTAGAAAAAGACCGAATCACGGTATATCAAGCCATTTTCCGTGGCGGTTTTCCAAATGTCCGCCACGAAAAATCATTTCAAAGCATCGTGCAAAATCATTTATGTAGTAGTGTATACTCTGTTTTATCTCAAATGATGTTCATAGTTTGCATATGTAGATGTGATGATTTGCCTATAGTAGTTGATTTACATGAGTACATGCTCTTTATGTATGACTACAAAAATTTTGTTAATCTGTGATGGAAAATTTTTGTCATGGATCGAAAACCATCACAAGTTAATAGAATTGGTGACATTTTTAAACAGTCAGCATAGAGCGCAATACCCTAGTTAGCCCGGCCTAGGCCCATTTTCTATGACTATAAAACTATCACGGATCAATTGCCACATCACCTTAGATGATGACATGGGTGATGACATAAATGATGACATGAATGCTGACATCACCATCGATCCTAGCCCATTTATTAATTGGCCCAACATCAAAGAACATTTGAGCCCCTTCTACAGATTTGATTTTCTTTTCTATTCGCTCCCCTAATTTCTTTTTTTTTAGGTGGAAGGGTAACACAGTCTTTGACCAACCATACCCCTCCGCACCCCTCCCCCAAACCCGCCGCGGCCGCCCACCCCCCCGAGATCCCGATTGACGCCAGCCAGGGAAATTTTCGAAATCACGAAGCCAGCCCTTGCGCCGGCGCCGGACCCTCGCCCTCGCCGTTGCGCCGCCACGCCCTCCCCAACCCGCTGCTGCTCCTCCTCCTTCCAGCCCTCCTCCGTGCGCCGCCACGCCCTTGCCCTCGCCGTTGCGCCGCGGAGGTGCCGACTCCAACCCGCCGCTCCGCCTCTCCCTCGCCGTTGCACGGCGGTGCCGCAGGCGGACTGCCCTCGACGTCGCCCGGCGGGGCTGCCTCAGCCGGAGCGACGCCCCCCCAGCGCGAGGAGAAGGTGGTCGCCTTAGCCTCCGGTGCGTCTCCGCCGGTGGCCCTGATCCCTGAACTCCGCCTGAAGGTGAGGAACCTGCTTGGGGCTTGGTTTGATTCTCTAGATACCTTGAACACCAGCACCGTTTGGTGAGCATATCCACAGTCCTTTTGTTGGTGCATCAAATCTGCATGGTTGATTTCTAGATGCTGCCCATGAGTCTGCTGTGCCGTTCTTGAAAGTTTGAAGTCCAAACTCAATAGGAGGGATTCTTTGATTTTCTTTGGATTTCTAGGCATATCCCTGTAAAATAAATCTGAGATAACTATGCGTGTGACTTCTGCATAGAATAGATGTATTGTGCTAAAGTGAATTGCAGTGCAGGATATTGTTTGGATTTTGTGCATCTCAATTATTGAATTTCCCAAACAACAGGTCATTATTACGATTTTGTGCAGATTATTTTTAGTTCACAGCTAGTAATCTTTGCTGAATATTCACTTGAGGCTTCATTCTGAATACAACTAGCAATATCTGATATGCTTACTATCTATACTGCTAACTGATAGGTGTGTGTTTCAAACCAAAGTCTGCTACTTGATATGCAGTAATATCCAGATGGCAACTCATATAAACGCTAGTGTATGATAAGTTACTGATGGTTAATTTTTTACATGTGAACACTAGTGCTAACTGATGGTTACTTTTTTACATGTGAACACTAGTGCTAACTGATAGTGCTAACTGATGCTAACTCATTGGCTCCCACATTATTTCAGCCTGCTTACTGCTGCCACTGCTAGTCATCTCGCTGTACATACCCTCATTTTGGTGTTATAGTGTTATATCATGCTTTGTGATGGCCTTAAGGAATATCAAGGACCCTTCTATTTCTTCTAAAAATTTATACAGATTTTGATCTTATTCTCTGAAGTCTGGACTGTGAATGAGCAAATATTTTTTCTGGCATAGCTGACCAACACCTTAACAGTTACTTAGAAGCATTGTCCGTAGGCAAATGGATTATTGCCATGATATTTCCCTCAGTAGTAGTACACTCTGAAACTGAATCTTGGACTTGCAATACCAAGCCTACTAACCACTAAACAATACTGGTACAGGTTATTGGCTGCAGGCATCAAATAAATATTTCATTTGACAAAAAATCTGTACTGCACACCCAATCAAGTTAATTGTGCTAGATACTGAAATAAGGTGTTTTCGCTGTAAAGGGTCTCTGAATTCATTCTTGTCTGTAGCATGGGAACTCCTGAACTGGGGTGCATTGCTTAATCTAAAGAACATTATGTCATACCATTTCTACATGCTTAGCTATTTCTATCTGTTTATTAAGACATCAAGTTCGCATATACCTGTTGTTTCACTTGTCAGGAAAAAAAATTGAGTAGCTTTTGGTCTGATAAATATACCTGTGATGAACAAATTATTGCATGCTTGCAGACATGTTTTTCTGAACTCAGCTTGCAGACATGTTTTTCAGAAATATAAGCTTTAAATTGTCTTGTTGGATCATACAGAGTACATTTTCAGTGGATCATACAAAGTAATATTTCCTAGGAATTGTTAGTGGTTTGAGTGAATAAAATTTGGTTGGTCTGTGCCTCCAGGTCTAATTGTGCATGCTAATCTACACTGTCTGTTTAAGGCTGAGACTCGAGGGCACACAGAGTTTTATGGTTGTTCATGTTCTACTTTGGCTTTTATTTTAGCTTCTTACTCCAGTCCAGTTACCTGTATGTTGTTGAGCCCCCGATATGGTGGGTGCCTGATCTGCATGTCCATGCAAAAGATGTATACTGCACATTGGATCATTTCATGATTTCTCAAATCTTCAATTTATCCACTGCAGGCTAATGAAGAGGTTGCAATGAGTCCTATATAGCAAAAGAAAGCACCCCATTTGTTCTTCAACTTGATTTGGTATTGTGCACTAGCTGTATGCACTTCTTGGCTCCTCAAGATGTTGACCTGTAGAAGGCTGCTTCTACAAAATTTAGGACTTCTCGAGATGTGTTAGGTCAAATACAATGTTTGTACTCTCGCGATTGCTGATGCCGGTTAAAACATAGCAATTTTTTTTGTCACGGTGAATGCTTCTGTTCCTTCATCAGCTGGATTTGTGAACTGCTCGTAGGAAAAAAAAAAACTTGTAGAGTTCAGTGGGCTTGACAAGTCCCTCAAAATGTTTGTTCACTCTGCAGCCTGAATCCTGACAGGCAAGAATTTCATCTTAAGTCACTGATATACTAGTTGGTACTTGCACAATGCTTTGATTCCAAGAACATCTACCTCGACATTCTTTTACATTGTTTATCGCTATTCACCCCTGCCGCGATCGCGAGTAAGTTTAGGATCGTCGGTTCCCGTAATTTTCCTCCTCCCGAAAAATTAGGATCGTTGGTCCCTTGATTTTTACTTTTTGAGAATAAGTAAGGCTAAAAAGAGAACGAAAGTGCTACCCTACCATCGAATACTCTTGAATAGCATAATGGTTAGCCTCTATAGTTTGAGCCGCAGTTCTTGGGTTCAATACCCATTGGTGCTCTTTTTTTTTTTACAACATTTTTTGGTTACTTGTTCCTATTTAAAAAACTTTCTCTTTTTTTTTTTTTTTTTATATCACCACATTCTCTAAATCATTTGAATTTTATGTCATGATCGTACACCAAAATGAGTGGTCCATACAAGTTTTTAGATTTTTTTACCTAGCATAGTTTTTTTTTCATTTTCCTTCAATTTACCATAAAATAATCACAATAATAGGTAATAATGTTCGAAAAATTGTATAAATGCACACAACATCATAGTTTGTCTCCATTACCATATCATTAATTTTTAAAATGATTTGGACAAAGTGACACTATGGATCCATCACAACCATATGAACCTCTCTCACTAACTCACATGGCTCTATGTGAGACATCTTCATGGTTGTGAAGGATGTGTATCACCGCGTTCTCTATTTCATTTGAAAATTTGATGTCATGATCGTTCACCAAAATGAGTGGTCCATACAAGTTTTTAGATTTTTTTACCTAGCATAGTTTTTTTCATTTTCCTTCAATTTACCATAAAATAATCACAATAATAGGTAATAATGTTCAGAAAATTGTATAAATGCATGCAACATCATAGTTTGTCTCCATTACCATATCATTAATTTTTCAAATGATTTGGACAAAGTGACACTATGGATCCATCACAACTATGAACCTCTCTCAGCTGACTCACGTGGCTCTATGTGAGCATGTTTATGGTTATGAAGGATGTGTATCACCACTATCTTCAAATCATCTGAAAGTTTAATAGGGTGTTCATGGATCCAAACTATGATGTTGTGTGCATCTCATGCAATTTTCGGAACAAGTTAACCTATTTTTGTAATTATTTCTAGATTTAATAAAGAACAAATGTTAAAATACCCTATACTTGATGGAAAAATCCAAAAACTTACATGGACACACCATTTTGGTTTATAGTCATGAGAAAAAAAGTTGCAATAGATTCGACAAAGTGGTGGGTGCACGTCCTCACAAAGACATGCATGTCTCTCACAACGACCAATGTGATCGTGACAAATGTCATCACATGTGACATGTGTATCACCACAATCTCCAAATCATCTCAAACTTAACTAGTATGTCTATGGAGCCAAATTGAGTGCCTATGCAAAAAAACTGCAAAAAAAATAAAATAAAAGAATATAAAAATAAAATAAAGAATATATAGAAAAAAAAGAAACACTGTTAAAAAACATGGGTGTAGCAAGATTTGAACTTGGGAGCTCGTGTACACAAAACCAATTGGTATAACCATTGGGCTATTGAAGTATTTTCAATACTAAACGAGAGTGCTTTTATTTGAACTGGCCTACATGGGCACCACCCAAATTAAACAAAAAAAAAAAGCAGCCCACGAACACAAGAAGCACGGAGGACCACGGGAGGACCACGGGCTCGTTCCACGCGCGCGTTGTATCTCTGATGGATACAAATTTCGCTCGCCGCGATGAATTCACCGAATCCGGCCGCGCACTGTTTCCTCCGCGCGCGCGGCATCTCCTTCTCCCGCCGATGAATTCACTGAATTTGGCCGCTGCCCGCCAGGAGAGGTCCACGATCTCATCTCATGCCGCCTAATTTTAGGAGTTTCCTCCACCCGCGCTATAAAGGGCCACCTCTTCTTCCTCCATAGCCGCCAGCCATTGATCACCACGCCATAGCCGCCAGCCATTGATCACCACACCACCTCTTCTTAGTCCATGAAACCAACATCTGCCACCGATCCGATGGGAAAGCGTCCCTGTGATCTGATCACCTCTTCTTCCTCGATGAAACCAACATCTGCCGTCGATCTGTCGAGGATCTGAATAAGACCGTCGAGGATCTTAAAAAGAAGATTTAATATGTAGTCTTAGTTTTATTATAGTTTGAATATTGTTTTCTTCAAATATTTCCCAAGTTGTATTTGTTTTCTTGAATAATCAATAAAGTGCCTCAGATTGTGTGTGAATGAAAGATCTGTAATATGTGAAATTGCTTTTGGAGTTAAAGACTGCATTTATGCTCTCTTTACTTTCAGTCTTTCACGCTTATCAGATTGCTCATATTATGTGAATCTTATTGTAATAAGACTAGTTTCAGAGTGTTTCGACGAACCGACCCAGCATGTTCATGCAGCCGTTGCCAGATAAGATTAGTGCCAAGAATTTCACTCTATTTAGGGCGCCATATTATGGTTACCTGAAACATTGCCAAGTCATGTCACGATTCACGAGAATAAATATAGGGACCACAGATTTGTTTTGCTGAAATTGTTGGAATTGTTATATCATCCGCAGTTCCACAACTTTATCACCTTCAACAGCATAACAGACAGGAAGTGTGATAGCTTCCGATGGAACAGGTATCAGTACTGAAACTGTGAAATCCTACATCACCACACGACATCCCACCAGAACATAGCTGGGGTAAAATGTCAGGTTCAAGACATACTAGCATTCTAAACTAGACGGCGGCTCCAGAGCAAGCGGCAAGCAGCAAGCAGCAAGCAGAGCTTTCTGTCCAACTGGCACAGATTCCTCCCACCTGTGGGATCGCTGAGTCGTCCTCGGCCTTCAGCTCAAACATTACTGGATTGTTGTCTAATAAAGGAGGGTAATGGTCAAGCTCATCATCGGTAAGACAGTCTTCAGTCATCTTTGCTTTATCATCTGCAAGGAAATCACAAGCTGGAGGATAGCAACACTTGGTAAGTACAGCAGGTAAAACAAGATTGACAAAACGATTTTCAGAGATAAGGGAGAAACCTACCTACTGAACTTGGGAGACGCCCACAATTTTCAGAATCAATCTACAGGATGAATCATTCTTACATTCCCCATTGGCAGGAATCCCTTGTCAGTTCTCAAACAGCATAATGATCCCAAGCAGTGAGAAGAGAACTCCAAATCCTGTGAAGCCCAGCCCAATCTCTGTTGGCAAAAAATAGGACACAGACGGTTTAACAGCAGTTGGGACAAACAGATGCATTGTACATTGCAAGTTTGCAACATAGCATAGCAAAAGGAGCTGGACTGCAACAAATGTCAATAAGAAAATCAGTTTACTCAATATATTGTGTTATGTCAGTAGCCATATTTCTCTACTAATTGATAGAGTCTCCTGATCATGTTTCCATAGATGCAATTCCATCCTATGAAAACAAAAAGAATGGAAAGGTTTCATATCAGTCTAGGAGAACTCTGGCTTGAACTCTCGTTACCAATAAGTGCATTGGATCTGAACATTGCAGAGTAAAAGGTCAATGAAATTATATGACGTGCACATTGGATGAGCATACAGGATCAGTATGTTATCACTGACTATGATGCCATCGTGCCCTTTTAAGAAAACTAACAGAGTATTGATTCTCACAGGCAAGTAAGAAAGAATGTGTATTATGAAGAACAGGTGTACTTATCTGGCTTCTAGTTGGCACACAAACTAAAGACAATGATATTGGTAGAAGATACAAGCCAGGTCTGTGGCACCAACAAAAGAACCTATACTACTAGGCTAACAGGTTCCCAATCAAAATCAATTGCACAGCCTGACAGCCGAGAGGCACTAACACTGACGAGGCTGAATTGAACATACAGAGGCCAGGCAAGTAAAGTAATCTCACCTGAATCCTTGCAGATTTCCCATGTGGGGGTGTTGGCCATGGCGGGGTTCCTCCTCCACCCACCCTGAGCCTCGGTAGTCCTGCGGTTAACGTTGCCTCTCCCGCGTGCTCGGCGGCGACACGAGAACAGGGGCGGCGGCCGGCGCCGGCGTGGCTCCATCCGGGGCTCCCTAGCTCGCCACCACGCGTTGGGGAAGAGGCCCTCCGTCGCCTCTCCCCGCTGCGTGCTCGAGCAGTGGCCTTGGAGGCGCCCGGCGGATCAGCTACGGCGGCGACCTCCCTACCATGGGTGGCGGCGCTTGGGCGCAATGGCGACCAATGACGAACCCTAGGACAGAGTAGCTGATCCTGTATTATCCAACAAAACTATATTATCCATCCTAACTATTCTAGTTACAACATTATTTTTTTTATGAAGTTACCGTTTTACCCTTGATCAAAAAAGAACTACAAGAATGCAATTAACGCTCAGTCTTAATCCTCACATTTTGCGGAGACAACAACGGAGGCAAATTTTGCTTCTATGGCCCATGTCATACACACAACAGGAGGCAATTTTTGCCTACAGGCCTTTGCCTCCCATTGCCTACGGCCTTTGTAGCCGTCGGATTGGCCGTTCTCGGATGATTTGAGCCATTGAATTTTTCCTCAATTATTATAGAAAATTTCTTATGTGAATAGATAATGCTTTGCTTAGTGCCTATATGTCCGGCAATCGGCAAAAAGTGACACGGTTTTTGAATTTTTTTTAATAATCCTTGTCAAGTGCCAAATCGTGTGGCACTCGACAAAAATTGTGATCCTTTTGTCGTGTGCCGCTCGATTTGGCTCCTGGCAAAGAGTATTGCAATTTTTTTTAAGGAAAATGGCTTTGCCGAGTGCTGATCGTGGGCAGTCGGCAAAGGCCTGACTCACACACGCGTTGAGCCAAATTGATTTTCATGGGATGTCGTTAGCCAGTCCATACCAACAATGATGTCATAGGATCCCAACTGAAGGACCTTCAAACTAGAGTGGAATTCATGCCCCTGGATTGACCAAACAGCGAATGGTATCTCCTTGGTACAAGAGAGTGAGGTCCCATCGGCCACTGTAACTGAACCGGCCTCAGGTACATCTTAATTGGGCTCCTGAAAGTTTGCTTGCGAGAGAATCACTGACGAAGGTTTGGCTGCTGCAGAGTCCACCAGTATGAGAACCTCGTGACCTGAATAAGCCTCTTGAACTGCATTGTGCGGACGAGTGCAGACACCGAGACAGTCACTGAAGATTTGCAGTTGTAGCATTAGTAGTAGTGTTAGTATTATTAGTAGCAGTAATACCATTATTAGTAGTAGAAGTAGGCCTAGCACTCGGCAAAGGGGCAAGGCTTTGCCGAAATCCTCGACCTTTGGCGAGTGCTAATAATTGACACTCGGCAAAGGGCCAAGCAGGCTTTGCCGAGTGCTAGCCATCGGGCACTAGACAAAGTCTGAGACCTTTGCCGAGTACCCGACAAAAGACACGCAGCAAAGGTGTCTTTTGCCGTGACTTTGCCATGCCGAGTGCAAAGAGGGCACTAGGCAAAGAGGCTACATCCAATAGCGATCTTTGCCACCAAATTTTCCTGTCTCATTGAAGAGATTGAGCATTAACTATCATGGCTTTTGCCGCAATGAAGAGTATGACTAAATGATTATTTCTGGGGGCTATATAGACTCCTTCAAATCTCTCACAATCTCATATAAAATATTAAAGTTTGCACACCCTACAACATTATGTTTGTTCATATTATGTGAAAGATATTTTTTACATGTGTTATATAATTATATTGCATATAGCTAGATTTCCAAGGAGAAGTTTTAATTTTTTTTAAAAAAAATATTTGCTATTTTCTATGAACTAAATGATTTTTAGAAATTGGTAATGGATTTTTCATACCCCTAATTTTTGTTACAATTTTCCTGATGTTTTTCCTTCAGTCACCGGCATGTAAGGAATAACCATAAAAAGTTGTAGCCTAAACGGACCTTAGGTTGGACCTCTAGAAATTTATGAAGATTTGTGAGGATTCATATGAAAGGATTGCATCCCCAATTAATCACAATGATGGTGCGATGTCCTTCTCAAGGTGCTCATAGGGGTAGGGTTTTGCGTCACGTGTGTTCATAGGGGTGAGTGTGCGTGCGTGTTGTGGCGTATACGTTGTGTTGTGTCATTCTCAAAAAAAAATGGATGTATCACACGAGGAAAGAGTCGTGGGTTCGAATCTTGGAGAAAAGACCGTATTTTTTTAAAAAAAGTGGCATTTCAAGGTAGGGGTTGGTTGCTTAGCAAGGCCCCTTTGTAGGTAACCCCCCGTAAAACTTCGCAACCACACCCCCTTGCGTCCACAATCCCAATCCGCACCGCCCACCTTCCTTCAAGATTCTCCGCTCACCTTCCTTCAAGAGGTAACCCCCTTTTCTGTTACAAACCAATCAAAACCTTCGTTGGCGGTTCACTACCGACTTTGAGGTTGTATCTACACCGTTGCCAAGGTCGGTTTGATCCAAGGGCTATCGTTCATCGCCAAGGACTATATAAGCAGCCCCAGGCTCAGCCCCAAGGCTTATCTCTCTCATTATCTTTCATTAGTATTCTACAGAGCAAAAGTTAGGGTTTCAATTAGAAGAGAGATCCCTCTAGTTGTCTAGTTGTCTAGTTCATCTAGTTGATCTAGTTCAACTAGTTCATCTAGTTGTAACTAGATCAAGGAGAGAGAAGAGGAGAGAGTTGAAGAGCCGGACTTGTCGGATCTTCGTCAACATTGTAATCTTGCAGCTACTAGTTCGTCTTCAACGAATCTCCAGGTTCTTCATTTATTAATTCTAAGCTCTGTATTTACTTTCATTCAATATTTACTTCTACTTTATTTATTAGATTCCCGCTTGCATCAAGTGCTCTAGTCTTTATAACGCTAGAGTAGTAATTATTAGATTAGGCATGGTGCTTAGTCTAGTGGTTACACTGAATTGCACCCAATCCCACGGATAGTTTGTGGTAGCCCCAGTGGTGACGACCACGACGGGCGGACGTATTCCACCACGTTCGGATTGGTGTTTGTAGGACCGTAGTTGGAGCTTCCTAGCCCCCTTCTCATCTCTTTCTATGGCTAGTGTTCTGATGTCCCATAATAAATAAATCTTGAAGTATCTTTGATCCATAGATCTATTAGAGAAGCTTTGGAAACTTTCTCTCTCCCCCCATAAACCCATAGTTATCCTTGGATGACTTATTACCTTGATTAGTGTACTTCACGTTCCTCGTGGAAATCGATACCTTGGAATACTCTTAGGTGAAAGCTACAGCGGTATCCGCGGCGCTTGCGGTTTTTTGTTTGCGTTAATTTATACCAACAAGCTTTTCTCGGCGCCGTTCTTGGGAACGGTAGGCGTGCTAATCTCGAACCAAGTTCGTCCTTTTATCTTTTCTTTTTACCACTGTCCCTTCCACATGGATTTCACTCCAATCTATAAATTCTTTGCTCCAAAGGGCGACTTGTTGGAGCCTCCACCATCATCACACCCCATTCTTACAGATGGCTATGAGCTTCGCCCTTCTCTAATAGCCAAGGTGCAAGAGCAATCCTTCTCTGGTTTAGCAGATGAAGATCCATACGCTCACCTTCAAGAATTCGAGCAGTTGTGTTCTTGTCGGGGTATTCCTGGCATGACACAAGAGACCATTAAATGGAAGTTATTTCCGTTCTCCCTTAAGGGAAGAGTGAAAAAGTGGTATGCTCATTCTGTAAGAAGCGTAAATGGAAATTGGGAAGAACTTCTAGAAAAAATTTTGTCGCGTGCTTTATTCCCACTTTATAAAATTGCAGATCTTAGAGTTGAAGTGCTTACATTTAAACAAAAAGAGAAGGAGACTCTAGGAGCAACCTGGGCTAGATTCACAAGCCTTACCAATTCCGGCCCAAACCTTTCCTTACCGGACCATGTCCCGTACTATCATTTTTACCTTGGCCTTAATAAGGAAGGCGCTGCGCATCTAGACATCGCTTCAGAGGTTCATTCCCACACAAAATTGCTAGTGAGGGAAAAGCCATTCTTGAGAGAATCCTTGAAAACACCCCATACACCGGCATCTATGATGAATTCCTTTGAAGAAGAAGTCGAACCAAGCCCCGAACCAATAGAGGAGGAACATGCAATCGAATTGGAACTTCCAGGTTGACTCTTCTAATATTTTGGTTGTTGAAACACCTCCGGATAAGGGAATACAAAACCAATTAGAGGATGATGAACCATCACCTTTGGAGCTTCCCTTTGAATTCGAGGAAGATATCTTTGAAGATTATGGAAACACCTCGAATTTTCATATCCAAGCAAGACCTCTAGTAAAGACCACTCCACATGATCCACTAGAAGAATCTGTTAGCATAGAACACCTTAAAAGCCTTTCAACAATTATGAGTTATGAATGGCTAACCGAAGTGGAGCTATCACCGAGATTGCTCGAGTCAACTCCCCCTTCAACTATTCTTCTATGCCAAATTAGGGGTGTCTTTAGAAAAGTCCACTACAATCCTTACGCCGGGATAAATATTATTTCAAAAGAGTTAGGCGATATTCTTTATCCCGACACGTCCTTAACTCCATCACAAAAAACTTTTACAAGGACCATCGGGATTTATTCTTGAAAGCCATGGAGTTTTAAGGGCTATTCTGTTAGAATCAACAACTCACGTGTTATGTTTAGATTTTCATATTTATGACATCTCAGAAGTTGATCTCTTGATTGGAAGACCAATCATGAGGCTTTTACAGGAAGAACCATTGCGAGGTCACTTAGACTTCAAGGTTGGGAATTCCACCATGACTATTCCTCTTGATCGATCTATTAATACGTTAGTGGAATCCAGACCCGAACAAGATCCTATTGAGGAGGTCTTAATGGCATCTCTACAAGAGATGGCCCAACCATCCTTCGACGTTGAACACTTCGTTGAAGAAGACGAAGAGGAGTTGGTAGAACCCATTGAGCTAGACGAAACTGAACAACCTCCACCTCCTCCAATAGAACTAAAACCACTTCCTCCTGGCTTAAAATATGTCTTCCTTCATAATAATAGAGAAACTCCAGCCATTATCAGTGGCAAGCTTTCCCATGAAGAGACTAATAAACTTGTCACTATCCTAGAAAGACATAGAAAAGCCATAGGCTACTCACTTGGAGACCTCATAGGGATTAGCCCCAAACTCTGCACACATCGTATCCCTATTGATCCAGATGCATCACCCTCTAGGGAACCACAACGTAGACTTAATAGAGCTATCACGAGTTGTTAATAAAGAAGTCCTTAAGCTCCTACGATGGGATTATTTATCTCGTGCCACATAGCGAGTGGGTTAGCCCTGTCCAAGTTGTGCCAAAGAAGGGAGGAATGATGGTCGTTAGGAATGAGAAGAATGAACTCATACCTCAACGAACCATCACAGGGTGGCGCATGTGCATTGATTACCGAAAACTCAACAAGGCTACAAAGAAAGATCACTTTCCGTTACCCTTCATTGATGAAATGTTGGAATGGCTTGCAAATCACTCTTTCTATTGTTTCCTTGATGGTTATTCTGGTTATCATCAAATTCAATCCACCCCGGCACCAAAAGTAAGACCACTTTTACATGCCCGTATGGAACTTACGCATACCGACGAATGTCGTTCGGATTATGCAATTCTCCAGCTTCTTTCCAACGGTGCATGATGTCTATTTTCTCTGATATGATTGAGCAAATCATGGAAGTGTTCATGGACGATTTCACTGTCTATGGTAAAACTTTCGATGATTGTTTGGATAATTTAGATAAAGTCTTACAAAGGTGTGAAGAAAATTCCTTAGCCCTCGCTGGGAGAAATGCCATTTTATGGTTCGGAAGGAATAGTACTTGGACACAAGGTGTCCGAACGTGGGATAGAGGTGGATAGAGCAAAGATTGAAGTTATTGAACAACTTCCACCTCCCACAAATGTGAAAGGAGTTCAAAGCTTCTTGGGACATGCAGGGTTCTATAGGCGCTTTATCAAAGATTTTTCTCAAATCGCTAGACCCCTGACTAGTCTCTTAGCTAAAGATGCACCTTTCATCTTTAGTAATGAGTGCCATGAATCTTTCCAAATCCTTAAAAGAGCACTCACTTCAGCTCCAATTATTCAACCACCTGATTTTAATCTTCCTTTTGAGATCATGTGTGATGCTAGCGACTTTGCGGTTGGTGCCATTTTAGGCCAAACCAAGGATAAAAAGCATTATGCCATATCCTATGCTAGCAAAACCTTGTCTGGAGCACAGCTCAATTATTATACCACTAAAAAAGAACTGTTGGCTGTTGTCTTTGCTATAGACAAGTTTAGATCTTATTTAGTGGGAGCAAAGGTAATAGTTTACACAGATCATGCTGCTCTTAAGTACCTCCTCACTAAGAAAGATGCTAAGCCTCGGCTACTTCGATGGATTCTTCTACTCCAAGAGTTTGACATAGAAATCCGAGATAAAAAGGGAGTAGAGAATTCGGTAGCTGATCACTTGTCTAGGATTCCATACAAGGAGACACATGAGTTACCCATCGATGATTATCTAAGGGATGACACTTTGCTCATGATAACACACTCCGATCCTTGGTATGCAAATATCGTGAACTTTATAGTGACAGGTTATGTCCCACCTGGTGTAGACAAAAGAAAACTAGTCTATGAGAGTCGTCATCACCTATGGGATGAGCCTTATCTTTTCCGAGTTTGCACCGATGGGTTGTTGAGAAGATGTGTTCCTATGGATGAGGCTACTCAAATTATGGAAAGATGTCATGCCTCGCCATATGGAGGACATTATGGAGCATTCCGGACGCATGCTAAGATATGGCAAAGTGGTTTTTTCTGGCCAACGATGTATGCGATACAAAGGAATTTGTCGAAAGATGCCACATGCCAAAAAGCATGGAAACATAAATACACGAAATGCAATGCCTCTCATAAATAATCTCCAAATTGAACTATTTGATATTTTGGGGATTGATTATATGGGGCCATTTCCCAAGTCTGGAAATTTTGAGTACATCTTAGTGGCCGTAGACTATGTGTCCAAATGGGTAGAAGCAATGCCATGTCGAACGAAAGTGATTCAAAACATGCAAAGAAAATGTTCCATGAAATCATATTTCCTCATTTTGGTACACCCCGGATGGTCATAAGCGATGGAGGATCCCATTTCATCGATAAAGTCTTCCTAAAGTATTTAGCGCATCATGGGATTCGCCATAATGTTGCAACACCATACCATCCTCAAACTAGCGGTCAGGCGAAACATCTAACAAACAAATCAAGAATATTCTGCAAAAACTGTGGATGAAATGGGAAGACATGGAAGGATCGGCTTCCGCATGCACTATGGGCTTATCGAACTCGCATACAAGACACCTATAGGCATGTCACCTTATCAACTTGTATATGGGAAAAACTTGCCATTTGCCTGTTGAATTAGAGTTCAAGGCTCATTGGGCGATCAAGAAATGGAACATGGATCTCCACCTAGCCGGGCGAAGCGCCCGATGCAACTATCTCCGAGCTAGAAGAATGGAGAGAAAAGGCTTATCACAACTCCAAGATCTACAAAGAGAGAACAAAAAGATGGCATGATAAGAGAATCAAGCACAAGGAGTTCAAGCCTGGAGACAAAGTTCTACTATTCAATTCAAGAGTAAAGCTCTTTGGACATGGTAAGTTGCGAAGTAAGTGGGATGGACCATATAATGTCATCGACACGCCAACGCATGGAGCCATCACCATCCAAGATGATACAGTAACACGTTCAAGGTAAATGGACAACGCTTGAAAGTTTACTTAGAGCCACAGATCAACATGGTTGAGGAGCTAGATGTAATTGAGTTTATATGATTGTTATATTAAAAACACTTTTAGACAACTAATGCTTAAATGCCTAACACAAGCTTTGTTGTCTATTTGAGTTTTGCAGGATTCATAGGAGAAAGACCTAATAGGATGACACCTTCATCACTGTCTACCTTAACTTCCACATCATAAACATCCCGACATGTCAATCTAGCTTGGGGGAGTGCAACCCCCAGCTATCCGTATAAGTATCTTACTATCTTATTATCTATATTATATTATTATTAGTTAAATTTTATGTTTGCTAGAAAGTTTGTTAAGAGTCTAGTTTTATAGAGTCTAATTGTTTTAATAAGTCTTTTGTTAGAGTGTGAATAAAAGAATCAAGAGAGAGTGCACACTAAAATTTACTTTGCTCAATTAAAAGGAACCTTAAAATTTGTCAACATGGAGATGATGAATAGTTGCTCCGTTGTTATACTTTTCTAGTACCTAGCTTTCAAGCTTAATTTCTCTCGAGCTCCATTTGCAAAATTAATATTTACTCAGAAACTTGAAACCTATGGGTTGCAAATGTTTGCTCTAAAGTCTAGGTAATTGACGATATGATATATGATAGTCCGAGCTGCTATTTGATCTTACTCCTAGTGACACTAGATTTCTGGAGATTTATATTTTGAAAATTGAAAATGTACATGATAAGTTCCTGTGTGACAAGAGTGTGAACCTCCTACCATAGCCATATATACATGCTATTTAGATCAGGAAAACCTTTTGAAAAATATATATATAGGCTGCTTGCTTTGCATTGAGTTTGTTCAATCTTTGTCGACCCTTAGAAACTTGTCATGCTGATCATATGCACTCCACTCCACTTCATTCCACTATATTCACTCACTCTAGCCAGCAAAAAAATGTTTTACTCCTATCTCGGGGAGAGCAACCAAAAATATTTTCTTATACACCCATCCACTCATTCATTGCTAGCCAATATCTTACAAAAAGCTCCATCATTTATACCTCTCAAAAAGTTATTGCAAAAAGAGATCCGGGTTGTATTCTTTAAAAAAAAAAAAGAGAGAAAGGGAGATGAAAAATGGACAAAAGTCCTACGGGCGAGTAGAGCCTACCTCCCTAAAAGAGATGAAAAATGAACAAGTGTTCGAGGGCGAGTAGAGCCCACATCTCTAAAAATAAAGATGAAAAATGGACAAGTGTCCCATGGTCAAGAGAACCCACATCTTTATAAGAGAGGAAAAAAAAACAAACAAAAGTCTAGGGCCAGCAGAGCCCACCTCTCTAAAAAAAAAAATAATAAATAAATAAAGAGAAAGAAAAAGAAGAAGATACAATCCAGGTTCTCTAAAAAGTTTCCAAATAAAAAGAGAGAAGATTCCTAAAAAGGAGCAAAAGTAAGATTTCCTATCTATTCTATTCACTACACTACATACTCTACTACATTCCATACCATATATATATTCTATCCACCATACAC
Organism: Hyparrhenia diplandra; assembly: GCA_015847255.1. NCBI lineage: Eukaryota > Viridiplantae > Streptophyta > Magnoliopsida > Poales > Poaceae > Hyparrhenia > Hyparrhenia diplandra. The sequence goes on along the minus strand of JADLZK010010513.1, from coordinate 392,727 downwards.
ATGCACCACTTGATCAGTGTGACTTGTATCTTTGGATCCATTGCTTGAATTTACAATATATGCTTAGTAAGTAAATAAATTATTTTCTCCTACCTATGAGCTCCACATATTTAAACCTTAGATATAGGATGAGAGAGAAGAAGGCATAGTGTGCTCTTGCCTTAGCTGAAATTATTACATACTATGAGAGAAAAAGCAACCATTACCTTATTGCATTAGAGAGGATCCACAAATACCACAAATAAGAGATTGGAGAGAGTCATACTGAGGAACTTTGAGTTTTATTTAAAATCGGCAAAAACTCGTATGACAGTTGATCAAAAGAGTTTGAGATTTAGTACTTGACTTGACTGTTCTATCTTTCAATTAACCAAGATTGTAGAAAAAGATATAAGCCCCAAAAGGTAAGAGGTAATTGAGTAATTAAAGTTTTTAAAAGTTTATCTTAATCGAGAGAAATTTTGTTTGTAAGCATGTGTACTTTAAAGGTGTGATAGCGTTGCGGAACTCCCGATCCAAGTAAGTAGATTAATATAATGTGTCTTGCTAAGAGACTAGCAAGAGGTAAGCTTGGGGAGCTTGTTGACACCTGTTATCCTATACTTTTATATGTCAACAAGAGATGAAATAAGGATATAAAAAAGAATGAAATGCATAGAATAGGTGTTATAATTGACAAAGTTCCACGAAGTTTTGGTGATCTATATCTTTTCGTGGGACTTAACAGTGTAAATACCTAAAAAACGAGAGAAAACCCTCAAACAATAAGGAGATTTACCAAAGATGAATTTCAATCCGAAAAGTGAACTAAAACATTCTAGAAGATACCGAGGACACCGAAGAAAACCGAAGACGTGAGGGGCCGGGACACCGGCGCCCGCCGCCGCCACCTTCGTGGCCGCCAGTGGGTCCCACCTGCCAAACCTCATCTTCCTATGGCGGTTCACTACCGACTTTGAGGTTGTATCTACACCGCTGCCAAGGTCGGTTTGATCCAAGGGCTATCGCTCATCGCCAAGGACTATATAAGCAGCCCCGTGCTCAGCCCCAAGGCTTATCTCTCTCATTATCTTTCATTAGTATTCTACGTAGCAAAAGTTAGGGTTTCAATTAGAAGAGAGATCCCTCTAGTTGTCTAGTTGTCTAGTTCATCTAGTTGATCTAGTTCAACTAGTTCATCTAGTTGTAACTAGATCAAGGAGAGAGAAGAGGAGAGAGTTGAAGAGCCGGACTTGTCGGATCTTCGCCAACATTGTAATCTTGCAGCTACTAGTTCGCCTTCAACGAATCTCCGTGTTCTTCATTTATTAATTCTAAGCTCTCTATTTACTTTCATTCAATATTTACTTCTACTTTATTTATTAGATTCCCGCTTGCATCAAGTGCTCTAGTCTTTATAACGCTAGAGTAGTAATTATTAGATTAGGCGTGGTGCTTAGTCTAGTGGTTACCGAATTGCACCCAATCCCACGGATAGTTTGTGGTAGCCCCAGGTGGTGACAAAATGGCCGACGGCCGGCGTATTCCACCACGCTCGGATTGGTGTTTGTAGGACCGTAATTGGAGCTTCCTAGCCCCCTTCTCATCTCTTTCTATGGCTAGTGTTCTGATGTCCCATAATAAATAAATCTTGAAGTATCTTTGATCCACAGATCTATTAGAGAAGCTTTGGAAACTTTCTCTCTCCCCCCATAAACCCATAGTTATCCTTGGACGACTTATTACCTTGATTAGTGTACTTCACGTTCCCCGTGGAAATCGATACCATGGAATACTCTTAGGTGAAAGCTACAGCGGTATCCGTGCGCTTGCGGATTTTTCTGTTTGCGTTAATTTATACCAACAATGTGCGATAACTAACTCATCAGGAAACTTATGTATCCACATTACCTCATTGGTGGCATTGGCCAAAGCCTTATATTTAGCCTCCGTACTCGACCTTGACATGGTTGCTTGTTTCCTAGCACACCATGACACCAGGTTGGAGCCAAGGTATACCACAAAGCCTCTAGTGGACCATGGGCACCCTACCCAGTCTGCATCGGAGAACGCACTAACAAGTGTCGAGGATGAACTACTGAACGTTATACCCAAGCCAATTGTACCCTGCACATACCTTAGAATTCGTTTGACAGCTTCCCAATGTACTGTAGTAGGTGAGTGAAGAAACTGACAAACTTTGTTCACCGAGTATGAAGATTAGGACGTGTCAAGGTAAGGTATTGGAGCGCACCAACAATGCTCCTATATCTGGTGGAGTCTTTTGTTCCAAGACGAGTTCCACTATTGATTGGTAGTTTGTCTGTGTTGCTGAGAGGTGTTTTTACCGACTTGCAAGATTGCATATTCACTCTTTTGACTATATCAGCAGCATACCTTTCTTGTGTTAGAAGTAATCCACCATTCTTCTACCGCACTTGGATCCCTAGGAAGTAGCTTAATTCCAAGGTCCTTGATAGCAAAATCTTCTTTCAAGTCAGGAAGCAAAGCATCCACCGCTTCTTGTGAAGAACTGGCCACAATAATATCATCAACATAAACAAGCATATATATAACATGATTTCCCTTTCGATAGAAGAACAAAGAAGTGTCACCCTTGGATGGAATGAAGCCAAGACTTTGCAGCATATGACACAACCAAGAGTACCAAGCCCGAGGAGCTTGTTTCAAGACATAGTGGGCCTTGTCTAGCTTGCACAAGAAATGTGGCTTGTTTTTGTCTTCATACCATGGAGGTTGTTTCATATATACCTCTTCTTCTAGAAAACCATGCAAGGATGCATTTTAGACATCTAATTGCCTTAGAAACCACTTGTTTGACAATCGCAAGAGATAGAATCAACCGGATGGTGTCTACTTTAACTACCTGGACTGAAAGTGTCTTCATACTCAATGCCATATCTTTGCTTAAAACCCTTTGCCACTAGCCGTGCTTTATATCTCTCAATTTTCCCACGTGATTTCCTTTTGATCTTGTAGACCCATTTGCAATCTATTACGTTTTTCCCAATTTGAGGTGGTACTAGGTACCAGGTCTTGTTTTTTGCACAAGGCATCACATTCTACATCCATTGCACACTTCCAATTTTTACATGAAAGTGCATCTTGCAAATTTGCTATTTTCATTTGTGGGGGGAAGCTGACCATAGTACCATCTCTATAAACTTTGGGCTTTGAGATACCTCATTGCATATGTGTCATTGGTCGTGGTGGCTGTGGCGAAGAAGAAGCAAGAGCACTCGACGCAGGAGAACTCGGTGGAGATGCAGCAGAACCGTGAGCACCAGTATCGGCCGCAGAAAATCTCGATGGTGTTTCCGCAGAAAAATCACTCAAGAAGAGGAGGATCTCTCTGTGCGAATTAAAATAAATGTGCTTGGCGTGCCGATGTACTAAAGTACACAAAAAGAAATAAATAGAGGGAACAATAACTTTATTCATATTTAATAAAAATACAAATATATGTTCCTAGTACATGTGCGCTCCATAGGTAGCCTGGCCAAGGCAACTGACTTAGGCGATATGGTCTTCATGGTTCCTAGGGCCTCGAAAGCTCCTAGTTAATTACCCCCGTGAGTCAAGCTCACGAGTACCTCCGATTAAGCTGCGTTGGTCGTCGCCGCCGGTCTTCGCTTCATGTCTCCATGCATGTGGTTGGTGTAGATGGGGTTGGCGTCGGCGTGTCCATGGCTTCGTCGGGTCCATGAGCGGGTAGAACGTGGCTAGAGCGTTAGCCACGCCGCTGTGTCAGTCGCCCGCCTCGCCGGTGTCGAACGGCACATGGGTTGTAGTGGTAGGAGCACTTGCATGGTTGATGTAGCTTGGACTGATTTGGACTTCCTCGCAACGCCGCCGTGAGTACGCCGAACTTGATCATGTAGAGTCGTTGAAGTTGTAGTTGATGAAGACTTGCACTCGCCTATGTCGTCCGCCTCGTAGGCATGAGCAGGTGTGTAATGGTTGTAGTAGCTGAAACGGTAGGTGGATGTACATGGCTAGCTCCATTGCCTGAACAGCTTTACCTGATGCACACAAAATAGAAAAAGATAAAATTATATAAATAGGGCTCGACGAGCTCCTGTAGTTTGCTTATACAATTAGCACGTGCATGTGCACACGCTCTTATTAGAAGTAATTGAAGCGCATATACACATATACATATGCAGCTTGCATTGGCGCGGTAGTTAAGCAAACGTGCTCATGCACCACTGCCGGCCCTTGTCCAGGCTAGCTTCATGTGAAGCATACAGGATCTCACGTACATCTAGCTGTGGTCGGCGATGTGTGCACTCGCCTTGCCGGGTCGACAGCATCCGGGCTCGTCTCTTCAACACCTACTGCAGCAACGTAGGGGTAGATGGAGCCGTCGTCGATGGCATCCGGGCTCACCCCTCGCAGTGGGGCGAGGTCGTCTGTGCAGATGAAGATGTTGGTCGACAGCCCGGTGTATAGTCGGCGTAGTGGGTGTACTTGGCGCAGCCAGGTGTGGTGTCTGCCCCCTGCCGGCGTCGAGAGGCGCATAGTAGATGCACTCTGATCCCTGGGGCGCAGGCTGCCCTGCAACCCTCCCGCTTGCTATCTCGCCATGCTGTGGCGGCTGCCTCCCTTGGATCACTGGCCAGGGACGCACAAAGACGAACGCCCTCTGTGACTTGATGATGGCTTGGCCGGCGGCTTGCTCATGGATGGATCCTGGCCGGCGGCGGTGCGGCACCTTGGTACAGCCGGGGCGTGCTGAGTGGCTGCGCTCCCTGATCCTCCGTCGTCGTCCGCTCCGTGCTCCTGATGGATGGCGCTCTGGCAGCGGCTGATCCGATGAACCGGGCGTCGTCTTATGGCTGGATGAAAGGAGCCATGTGGTGGTAGCGTCTGCCTTGATGCACCTCCATGATCCGGCCATGGCGGTTGTCCTCGGCAATGATGAGCTGGCCCTTATCACCGGCGGGCGCCTGCTTCTCACGTACGTCCTCTGGCGGCGGCATGGTAACTTTGGCGCAGCTGAGGCGCGACCGCAGCTGTGCTCCCTCCGTGCGGCCTGTGCCGATCTCCTCCTTTGCGTGGTTCCGATCCTCTTGACGTTAGGATGGCCTGCACATGTGGGTGGACACGCACGCCTCCTTGATCTTGCATCTTTGTTACATGTAATACACGCACAGATGATGTCACGGCGCCGTAGCCCTGACCACCTGCAGGCGTATATACACGCGCCATAGGTACATGGCGACGTTAAGCCGGTGCAGCTAGGTGCACTCCCGGCATCCGGTCGTCCCCGAGTGTAGATGTAGTAGATCGACCGTCTTCGAAGAAGACAAGGTTGGCAGCGCGAGCGCCCATGTTGAGCAGCCTGTCACCTCGTGAAGTAGTAGATGGTATGGACGTAGGCAACGTTGCTGCCGGCGGCCATCATCAGACTACGATCGATCCCTAGGGCCGCTGCGTGTAGATGGCCTGCACATGTGCCTCTGGCCGGCCGTCTCTGCGTCACGGTCGCTCCTTGACGATGGCTGGCACCTTGGTGCAGCCGGGGCGTGCGAGTGGCAGCGCTCCCTCCATGCGGCCTACTGAATGGATCGAGATCGGCGGCTTGTCGACGGCGCCCTGCTCTTTGACGTGAGGATTCGGACGTGGGCAGAGGCCGCCTGTTGGCTGCTGCGCAGCCTGACGGCGCGTGGATGCAAAGCCAGGTCCCCGCTCCACGGTGCCTTGGGTGTTGTTTATATAGGCAGCTGCTAGGGTTGTGGCAGGCCTGCTGGCAGCACGCACGCGCCGCAGGAGTTCGTTGTGGCCTGCCGAAATATCCGAGCCCCGTTCATATCCTTTCCTTCGTATACAAGATTAACTTGTACGTACTTATCCCAACTGGATATTTATCCTAGAAGCTGAGATATTTGATAGCCGCGACGTACGTGTACACGGTGCTTGTGTTCCATATGACATCAAGATCAATCAGCACCTCTCCCATGCAATCTATGACATGTGGGCCCAACGAATAGAGTGCTATAAATAATCTGGATGAAACATGATACATGCGCATGTATACCTATCTCCCTTTGTACAGTATGTACGTATTTTTTGTGTGATCCTCATGAAGAGTGCGTGCGTGTACATACTCCTTTTTAGATTTATGGACGCCATGTATATGTACTGGCTGTCAGCTGGTGGACCACTGATCTCGTGGACACGGTATACATATACGTCCTCAGATTAGCGACAGCATGTATGTATATATTCGTACATAAAGCCAGTATATAATTATTAGCTTGCGTCTCTTATTTCTCATACACCAATAGCACACATGGATATATATGCGCTTGTTTATTTATCTTTTCTTCACCAAGTATCAAATATTTCTCGATAGCACGTATTAATATATACGCGCATATGTAATCAAATTTTGTACAAAATCTCGTCAAACAGATGGTACCGCCAGCTCGATCGTGGCTCGATGAGGATGCACCTGTGCCATTTCCCCGCTGTCGGATGAAGCGAGGAGGAAGTGGAGTCGGGGTGGCCGCGCAGCACTCACGGAGAAACGGCGCTGGTGGACGCTAAAGGCGACAAAGGCGTGTCTGGTGGCTCCAGGTCCGAGGCAGATCCGGTTGGCAGCACAGGGGAATCATCACCGAGATGCGTGTTTGTCCTTGCCGAAAAAGGAAGGCGGCTTCCCTACATGAAATCACGACCGTTTAGGCTGGGATGTGCAACATTTTGAGCCAAATTTTCACCTGACCTGCATGCTCATCCAAACCAATAGTGCACAGGGAACCATTATCAACCTGGTGAAAAGAATTGTCATCCCCAAAACTCTCATTGCGAAGATTAGATGGAAGAAGAAGGATTTCAGCTCTAAGATGTGCACCGCATTCGATGAAGTTGTGCAAAGGGAAAGACTGTCTCATCAAAAACAACATCACGTAACAAGGTCGCGTTATCAGATACGCATGGCAGCCGAAGTTATGCCGCCCGCCACGGGTAAAGTTTATGCGTGGCGGCGGGCGCCACCACACGCCGGTGAAAAGGCCACGATTAACCGTGACCTTTTCGCTGGTGACGGGCAGCCTTGCCCGCCACGCAAAAAACGTTTTCTACCCGCCACAAAAACGCGTTCACGCATACTAGTGCCGCTCGGGCATGAGGGATACAATGTTGAAAACATGTGAGTGGAACAAGCGTGTCTAAGTGTTGGCGGTCAGTATCGACCATTTTATATCGCCAACTTATGTCTTTTTCCAGGGAATCTTACACACCAATGGCACATATACCTTTACTTCTAACCTAGTTCCACTTGTTTCTCGAGTAAACATGTTTTGCGTGACAAACATCGGAAACAAGTGTAAATGCATGAAGTCAAGAAGAAAAGCGCAAAGCGTAACACATATTCCGTAAATGCGCTATCAAGGGAAATAGAGAAAGTCCACTTCAAAGAACAAGTGGACCAAAGCACCCGGCAATTGTGGATCGTGGCCGCCCATTAAGCCCACGCCAAAGGCGGTCACGAAGGGCTGTGCCCAGTCCGCCGGATCGAAGTGGGTCCTACCGGACCGGGCGGTTCCACCAAATGACACCGCCCTTTTTCTCTCAAGGTTGCATGCCGCCATGCATAGGCAGTATTGCTAGGTGCTTCCTTATTTACCTGCACTAAACCGAATCATGTTAGATATAAATAGATGGGGAGTGCTCTCACCTCAACACACACCACACAAGAGCTCTCTCCCTCCACACTTGTATCTTTTACTTTTTGGTTAGTATTAGGAGCTTGGCAAGATGTAATACAAGATCAAGGTAAACTATGGAGGTACTTGGTATGATCCATTTATTGTTCTTCATATCATGTTCTTCATCTTGTTCTTGTTCTTATTATCAATGTAGCTATGCTATGAACTAGAGTATAGTTCCTATGATATGATCTTAGCATATGAACTAGTATATAATTTTCATGTTATGATCTTGTCATATAGAACTTTATGCTTAATCTATTATACATACATGTTTAGACCAAATCCAAGTTGAGATGTAGAGTTCTACTTTGAGTTGGTCTTGGTCGTTGTTGGTTTTCTTGGGATCGTTGTTCGGCCTCGTGGCGGATGCTCTAGTAGAAGGACCCGGGGGGGCGGGTAAGCCTTGTTACACGCTAGAGTAGTAGTCAATAGCTTGGACGTGATGTCTAGGCTAGAGGCTACCTTCGGTTGCCCCATTCATCGACGGACGAGGTGGTAGGCGGTGTGGTGACAGCTGTCTCTGCCCCTTGTAATCCCCCCACGTCTCGGGTGGTGCGAGCATTGGCCGCAACGCTTGGCGCACCAAGTGTTATCCGATGCCCGGTAAGTCAACAAAGACCATAGCTATCTTAACTTAGAATCTCTAATGGTACAAGCATGTAGTATACCTGCTCTCTAACATAGCTATTCAGGATATGCCTTGCTCCAGTTTAGGGTCTTCTTTATCCTTGAGATTGCTCGAATGTGTGTGTCAAGTTATCCCTTACCTACCGTACTTAACTCCTGTTATGAACTTTGGTCTATTGCATAGTCATGTTATCGTGTCCATGTTCGTATTAGAGACTTCTACACCATGCCTTCCCTGTGGAAATACGATACCCTGAATACTTCCGGGTGAAAGCTACAATGGCAATTCCGTGCGCTTGCGGAACCCTTTCTGTTTGCGTTAAGAAACGCCAACACTAAGCAAATGTTTTGGAGCGAGAGCATCTAGTATCTGCAAGGAATACTATTAGCTTGGGTCTGGGGATGACTCCATTCTTGTATTCATAAACCAAACACTCTAGAAACTAGAATGGAATAATGGCTCCATCCCACCCTATTTGTCTTTCCGAAACCTGATTTGAGTTCACTAAAGCAACCCAGGTTTAAGAACTGATCTTTGACACCCATAGGCTCCCCCAAAAATGGGAATCCCTTGCTTTCTTTTTTTCTCTTAGCTACACGCTTTGTTTTTCAGGTATTTGTTTTAAATAATATCCTACCACACATGCCTTCTCCATTACATAACTTAAACGACCAATGTACTTAGCAGACACCTATTTTGTAGCCTCATCTCTATCTATCTATCTATCTATTTGCATGTCTATCTGTCTATCTATCTATCTATCTGCATGTCTGTCTATGTATCTACTATCTCTATATCTATAGAGACAAATAGATAGGTGGCCATATTGTTTATTACCAGCCAGTTGCTGACTCAAATACACCGGCCTATTTTACGTTTTACGTTGGCTTTTCCTGGATTAAGTTTGTCAAATATTATCCACAAATTCTCTCACACTATGATACTGCCCGCAGCTGTCAGGTAGTCAGTTGGGCACATGATCTCAATTTCAACCGAATCAAAGAAGCTGACCATGCAGCAGGATCTGAACTTCCAATGTCCCAGTGTTATTCATCCATCCCGTATATATATATTAGAAAACATCACGGCGGAATTCCATCACATCCCATGCATTATCTCCATATCAACACTGGATCATTTTCCATCACGGCTTCCATCCGATCCGGCCACCATGGACATAGCCGCCGCGCCGCCTCCCAAGAGGCGGAGGAGGCGCCACCAGTCCCAGTCCCCGCCAATCCAGTCGCCATCAGCAATAACAACGCCGCTGCCCGAAAAACCCAAACCCGCCACAGTCCATGATGACGCCGACGTGCATCTATCGAGCTCCCACCATGACGACGTCCCCCGGCAGCATCATCACGCTCCTCCCAACCAGGGATCGGCGTGCGACGCAGATCCTTTCCTAGCGGTTCCTCCTTCTCTGGTGCTCCGCATCGGCGCCTCTCAACCTCAAAGAATATGCTGCTAAATAGAGAGAGAGGGGAAACAATTGTTTTTTTTTGGAAATAACTTTGCCGAGTGTAACCCCAAAACACTTTCGGTAAAGGCTTTCTTTGCCCGAGTGTCCTATTATCTAGCATTCGGCAAAGTATAAATGCACTTTTTTTAAAAAAAAATAGATAGGCACTCGGCAAGAAGTGATAGGGATTGTTCATTTTTTTAAAACAAAATAATCTTTGTCGAGTGCCAAATCGTGCGGCACTTGACATATAGTGAGCCTTTGCCGAGTGCCGCTCGATTTGGCTCCTGACAAAGAGTGACAACTTTTTAAGGAAACTAGCTTTGCTGAGTGCCGGTTCGTGAGCACTCGGCAAAGGCCTGACTCACATCCGTATTTTCGAACCGTATTTTCCGATCCGGATCCGGTTTCCGCTAACAAATATTGAAATGGAAATAGAAATGAGGTTTTTCCGTCTGTTTTTCCCGTTTTCATCGCCACGCACACACCTTGCCGCCCGCGCACCCCCCACCGCGACGCCATCCCCGCGCGCGCCCCGCAACCAGCCCCACCCCGCAACCACGCCGCCTTCCAGCGGTCGCCGCGCGAGATTGGGCGCGCGCATATCTCCCCGTGACCCGTGCCCACCGCCTCGTCGTCGCAGATCCGAGACCCGTCACCTCGCCCGTGGCCCCGTGGCCGCCCACTACCCGACGTAGGCACCGCCTCGGTGGCCACCAATGCCGCACTCCGCGCGGCGCGGTGTGGCGCCACCACGCCTGTCCGCTGTCGTGCGGTCCGCTCCTCGTTGCCCGAGCTCACCGATGCCAACCCGGTCCCCCATCGGCGCCGCCCGAGCTCCCGACACTAGCCGGCCACCACAGCCCGTCGTCACCTCCACCCGATCCCAGCACCGGCCCCAACCACAACCAAGGTAAGTAGTAGTGTCGTTAATGGTAGCAAAAAGCGTTGGTTGCCTTAGCAGTAGTATTAGTATTATTAATAGGCTGGCACTCGTCAAAGGAGCAGGGGCGTGCCTAAAGCCTCAACCCGGTGAGTCTTGACATTTGACACTTGGCAAAGGGCTCGGGACCTTTGCCAAGTGCCCGACAAAAGACACAAGGGAAAGGCGCCTTTGCCGTGACTTGCCATGCCGAGTGCAAAAGAGGGAACTTCGGCAAAGAGGCTACATCCAATAGCGATCCTTGCCACCAAATTTAACTCGCCACATTGAAGAGGTTGAGCATTGACTATCATGGTTTTTGCCGCAATGAAGAGTATGATTAAACGATTATTTCTGGGGGCTACATAGACTTCTTCCCATCTCTCACAATCTTTAATACACATCTCATATATAAAAACTTTGAACTTTGTACACCCTACAACATTATTTTTGTTCATATTATGTGAATGATATTTTTTACATGTGTTATATTGCATATAGCTTGGTTTTCTGGTGAATGATATTTTATACATGTGTTTGCATATAGCTAGGTTTCATGGAGAAGTTTTAATTTTTTTAAAAAATTATTTGCTATTTTTATGAACTAAATGATTTTCAGAAATTGAAAATGGATTTTTTCATACTCCTATTTTTATTTTGTTACAAATTTCCTGATATTTTTTTTCCTTCAGTCACCGGCATGTCAGGAATAACCATAAAAAGTTGTAGCCTAATCGGACCTTAGGTTGGACCTCTAGAAATTTATGAAGATTTCTGAGGATTAATATGAAAGGATTGCATCCCCACTAATGACAATGATGGAGCGATGCACTAGTAATGGTGGTATCACGCGAGCAAAGAGTCGTGGGGTTCCAATCTTGGAGAAAAGAACATATTAAAAAAAAAGGCATTTCAAGATAGGGGTGGTTGCTTAGCAAGGCCCTATGTAGGTACTTAACCCCTTTTTTTTGTTACAAACCAATCAAAACCTTCGTTCAATAACTCGTTCCAGCCCATGCCTTCTCGACACTAGTATATTACCCGTGCTAACGCTACGGTAAATCTATAAAAAAAATAAATCATAAAACTAATGACAAGTATTAAACAATCAATCCATGTTGACAAATTATTGAGTTCAAAATGACACCAACCGATAAATATCATAAGTAAATTGGTACAAACAAACTTTGCCTCAAACGCTAGTAATCTACTCTAATCTATAAATGAATATTGAATCTTCACACCACTGATTTAGTCTATCTTGGACGTCGTGTCTTTGCAAGATTCATCCTTGAAGAAAACCTGCAGAGTACAGACAAGACTTGCATCAACAAGGTTTAATTCATCCTTGATGAACAAAACCTGAAGTATAAATAACAGTTTTTCAAATGAATCTTGCAATCCCTTTAGCCTAGGAACACTAGAATCTACCCACTGAATTTCTATACAGGAAGCCCTTTGGTCTAGGAACACTTTCGACGTAGCAAGCCCTTTTGTTGACCTCTCATATTGTTCTTTTTCCTAGGAACTATGGCACTATGCACACAGCACACATACTGGAAACATTAAGTGTAAACTATTGAGTAATTTAGGAAGTTGTTGCCAGTTTGCAATAACATGGCATTCATTCATTTATTTAGAAAGCAATTGCCGAAGGTAACCCAGAAATAGTGCACTGATTTATCCCATTGCCTAACTCTGGTAAAAAGAACATAAATCCACATACTGCATTCACAGTTTATAAAACATATATACCATTGGAATTGTATATACCTCTTGGTTCCTATTCTGGATTACAAACTCATTTGCCAAAAAGACCTACAAAACATGAAGTGGAACAATATACTCTGATCCGCCATCCGAAGTCTGAAGCTGAATATGGAAACCAACAAACTGAAGGTTATTCAGTTTAGATGTGATTTGAAACACATCAAAATCGGAGGTCCTACTCTCCTGCACCAGATTTGTATGAAAGTTCAGAGTTGAATTGGCTGCTTCTACTCATGCTAGTTTGCTCATTTAGTCAGATTTCACGCTTTTCTCTAGCAAAAATTGATTTAGTCAGAGTAACCATTGCTGCACATACAGAAACGGACATTTCGATTAGCATGGAAAAATATTGACCAAATGAAAAAAATTCTGACAAAATTTATGATGCCATATATACACTCACAGTTGAGTATATGATATTCCACAACTAAAAACGGTCCAGTGATCTTTGTCTATTTTTTTTTGTTGACGCCAGACAGGAGATGCAAAACAAATGAAATATCCTTCATGTTGGGGCTAGAACGCACCGACGACCTGGGAACGTGAACGCCGACGGGAACGTGGTGATCGCGGTGGCGCTGAGCGAGAACGAGATGCAACAGATGGAAAACAACAAGTTTATGTCGCTGCCAACAACCGCAGCTTATTTGGCTATTCGTTCCTTGTATATATAGATGATCTCTCGGTTTGTTACAACCAGACCCCCACGCCACGCAGCACAAAGTACGCAACGCCGTTGCACCGCGGCGCCGCGCTGTGTGCGCTTCGGCGCAACGGGCGTGAGGACACAAGACTCATTACCGGGCTGGGACTCAATCTAGCACACCATCGATTGTTCCCATCCCCTAACCTTGACTGCTACGACTCCAACTAACCAAAGATTACATATGATGTGCATCTATTTAGCTAACAATTCACTCCTAAACTTGATGCACGTCGGCGACTCCAAGGGTTCTCTCTCATCTCCACGAACTTCACACGCCCCAGCGCTTTTGTGAAGATGTCGGCCAACCGACGATCTGCCCGACATGTTCCACCTCCACCTTGCCCTCCTCAATGCACTCGCGCAGAAAATGATACCTTGTATCAATATGCTTGCTGCGATCATGATACATGGGATTTTTGCTGAGTGCAATCGCGGACTTGTTATCCATGAGCAGCTTCACCCTTGACTCCTTTGTTCCCAAAGATGTTCGCAATCAACCGGCTAAGCCAAATTCCTGGCACGCTGCTGCTGCTGCGGGCGGCTACGCACTCGGCCTCACACGATGACAAGGTGACTATCCTTTGCTTCCGTGGCGACCACGTTATCAGGCTTCCGCTGAGAAAAATAGCCCACTCCCGTGGTGCTCTTCCTGTCCCACAACATCACCTGCATAATCGCTATCACTTTGTACCCTAGTAACATAGGTTTCAGTTCAGCTCCCTCGCTCATACTTGCAGCCATAGCCTGAAGTGCCTTTGATGTATCTCGGGATATGCTTCACAGCTGCCCGGTGTTCCTTCCCAGGAGCCTCCATGCACCGACTCACCACTCCGACCGAATAGGCAAGATCAGGACGAGTGTTAACCAGGTACCTCGGACTCCCAATGATATTGCGATATGCCGTAGGATCCACAGCCTCTTCACTCTTCAGCTTGCTAAGTTTGAGTCGACACTCCATTGGGGTGTCACATGAATTACACCTCCCATCCCTCGCTGTCTCGAGAATCTTCACAAAGATATGAGCTCGCCCGAGGGTGATCCCCTCGCTCCCTTGCTGCACCTCAATTCCCGGATAGTAGCCGAGAAGACCCAAATCGCTCATACTAAACTTCTTCTTCATCTCGGCTTTAAAACTCATGATGTCACCGGTTTCTAGGCCCCGAGATAATCAAGTCATCTACGTATACTCCCACAAGCGAAAAAGAATCAGCTGCCCCTCCCGTACCACGCCTTGATCCAACCGGCTTCGACAAAACCCGAGCCAACGGTTCTTTGTCAAGTTTCATATTCCACGCCCTTGGCGCTTGCTTCAAACCGTAAAGAGCCTTCTTCAACCTGAGCACTTTGCTTGCCGTTGCCTATGATGAAACACGGAGGCTGTTGAACGTATACGGTTTCGGAGAGATCACCGTTTAAGAATGCAGATTTCACGTCCATGTGATGAACTTCCCATCCACCTCTAGCAGCCAAAGCCAACATCACTGCATACAGTCTCTATCCTTGCAACTGGGGCAAAAACCTCATCGAAATCGACTCCAAATCGTTGAGCATATCCCTTTGCCACAAGACGTGCTTTATACTTGACAACCCTTCCTTCTGGATCCTTTTTTACCTTGAAGACCCACTTCAAGCCAATCGCCTTCTGCTTCGGTGGCAGTTCACTGACGTCCCAAGTTTTATTTTCCTCGATGGCCTGCATCTCCTGCTGCATTGCTTGTCGCCAACATTCTTCAGAGAGAGCCTCCTGAACCGATCGTGGTTCCTCAGCTGCAACCAAGCACATGCCACTATACTCGAACCCCGCAATTCTTACGTAGTCTCTAGCAAGTCGTGGATCGTTCGGTATCTCAATGGAGCGCCATCAGAGTCAACAGACTCATTCGTGGGTGGAGTAGCCCACTGAATCTGCGGTGTACTAACAGGTGTTTGTGGTGGAGTATTTGATCCACTCCCCACCGATGGAATTGATGCAACGGGCGAGCTTGGACTGGAGTTACCGGAATCAGCGAATCCCCTAGGCCACCATGCCTGAATCGCCCGAATCACCGGTATACGTTGTCGGACCGTGAAACAGGATCGTCATAGTCCTCAACTCTGAATGTTTCATAACCAGCCAGTCCTGCTGTCTCCTCACTGGCACCAAGGCTTGCCCGGTCTGCTTCTCCCCCCCAATTCCACGGTTTCATCTCATCAAAAACCACATCACGTGACACCATCAGCTTTTGATTCACCGGATCAAAGATGCGGTATCCCTTCGATCCCTGTTCGTAGCCAATGAACACACCTGGGACTGTTCTGTCAGATAACTTGCCAACGCCAGGGCCAACTTTCTTAGCATAAGCAACACACCCGAAGGTTCTCAAGTGTTTGACCCCTGGCTTCTTCCCAAACCACGCCTCATATGGAGTCTTGCCGCTCAAACTCTTAGTCGGGGACCGATTCAACAGATATACCGCAGTGGCTACAGCTTCTCCCCAAAACCGACATGGCACATTCATACTCTTGAGCAGGCATCTCCCCATCTCGACAACAGTCTGGTTCCTCCGCTCCACTACTCCATTTTGCTGTGGAGTGTACGGGGTGGTGGTGTTGTGTTTGATGCCATGATCACTGCAAAAAACTCCAAACGCACCTGAATTAAATTCACCTCCCCAATCTGTTCTGAGTGCCTTCAGTCGACGTCCCGACTGAACCTCCGCCGCTGTTTTGAACCTTTTGAAGCACTCCAACGTCCTGGTCCTTGGTTGCCAAAAGCTCAAGCCACATATAGCGGCTAAAATCGTCAACGACAAGAAGGAAGTACTGTTTACCGGCCGGCGTCGGTGGTGTTATTTGCCCGCATAGATCAGTATGCACCAACTCCAGACCAGCTGCCGCTCGATATGCAGATGTACGTGGAAACGGGGTGCGGTGTTGTTTGCCCAACATACATCCATCACACACCTGCTCCGCCCGCCTAATCACCGGCAAGCCCTCCACCATCTTCTTTGCACCAAGCTCCCGCAGCGACCTGAAATTCAGGTGGCCATACCGCGCATGCCAACGCCATGCCTCTTCGTCCATCTTCGTCATCAGACACACAGGCGAGGTCAGAGCGACTTTCATTATGTATAGTCGATTCTGCCTCTCCGCCCGTATCAGAACAGCACGCTGACCACCATCGTGCCGTTCCCGCTCGAGCACCTTCATCACGCCTTTGTCTATCTCCACGCGACACCCGGCCTCCTCGAGCTGCCCAAGGCTCACGATGTTGCATTTTAGCGACCAGATGAAGTAAACTTCTGTGAGTACCCGATGCTCCTGATTCCTTCCAGCGATCGTCACGGCACCGACCCCTTGAATCGCAACAGTGGAGCCATCGCCAAACCTCACGGCACCACGAACCGACTCGTCTAGGCTGGTCAGAGAGCTCCGGCAGCCTGTCATGTGATTTGTAGCCCCCGTGTCCAGTACCCACGACCCCGGGTCATATTTGGCCGGGAAAACACGCTCCTGATTTAGGAACAAGGGAGTTGGAGCAGATGCAACTCGCTCGATATGACACACCTGAGCCACCAGCAGGGCTGGCTGCTGATCTGCATCAACATTGACATGATGCACTTGCATCTCCATTATCCTCCTTCGCACGCTTCTGTTCGGGCACTCCCTTGCCCCAATGGCCAAACACCCCACACTTCACGCATTGCCCTTCCGTAGAGGTGGACCGGCCTGCCCATCGCCAGCATCACGAGCATCACGACCTTTGCCACCACCTCCACGCGGACCTGCACCACTCTTTTTCACATAGCGGCCACCCTTCTTGCCGCCCGAGGAGGACGACTCGGATCCCACCATGCGACTCTTGTTCTGGGCGCCCACTCATCTTCGGTCAAGAGCAAACGCCCGGCTTTGTCGGTGATTTGCTCCACCACGGGCTCAAACCGATCTTCGGCTGCCCGTAGACAACCAACGAGATCTTCAATTGTCAACTTCTTGAGATCTTGAAACATCTCAATAGAGACCGCCACCTGGTTGTACTTTGGAGGTACAACCCTCGGGAACTTCTTCACCACACGTGTGTCATCAACACCTGTTTCGCCCAGACCCTTTAGATCTGTTGCTAGCTTGCTGATGCGCACCGCAAATTCGTCGATCGATTCCCCCGTCTTAAACGAGATCGACTCAAACTCAGCAAGCAACTTCTGTGCATTCACCTCTTTCACCCGATCTGCTCCCAGGCGCATTGACTTGATTGCTTCCCAAGCCTCCTTCGCTGACTTCTTCGTCAGAAGCATGGAGTGCATTTCTTGGGGAACACCGCGTAGCATGGCACCTAGAGCAAGCCGGTCATGGCGCCGCTCCACCTTGTCGCTCTCAATGGCATCCCACAGATACATGGCCTCGAGGTTGCACTGGACGTGCGACGACCACTCCTGGTAGTTAGCCCGGCTCAGCATCGGCCAGATGAGGTTTCCCGACGCCTGATTCCAAGCCCTCTCCTTCGCCTCCTTGTCCTTGTCGCCCATGTCGACAGTTCTTGAGTACGCGCCTCAAAACTTGTAGATCCAATCTTCCTGCTGTACCTCCGGCTCCTCTCCGCCACCGACCGTCTCCGACTCCGGCGAACCTCGGCTCCGATACCAGTTGTTGGGGCTAGAACGCACCGACGACCTAGGAACGTGAACGCCGACGGGAACGTGGTGATCGCGGTGAGCGCTTGAGCGAGAACGAGATGCAACAGATGGAAAACAACAAGTTTATGTCGCTGCCAACAACCGCAGCTTATTTGGCTATTCGTTCCTTGTATATATAGATGATCTCTCGGTTTGTTACAACCAGACCCCCCCACGCCACGCAGCACAAAGTACGCAACGCCGTTGCACCGCGGCGCGCGCTGTGTGCGCTCGGCACGACGAGGCGTGAGGACACAAGACTCATTACCGGGCTGGGACTCAATCTAGCACACCATCGATTGTTCCCATCCCCTAACCTTGACTGCTACGACTCCAACTAACCAAAGATTACATATGATGTGCATCTATTTAGCTAACACTTCAGGTCTTAATATAATACAATTAAGCTCCAAGCATAGTTTCCCACCTGTCATTCCAAGTGGAAGACTAATGAAACAAGAAAATGTAGGACAGTAAGAATACACTTTACACAGCAAGACAGAAAATGTAAATAATCATTATTTTGGCCTTCATAAATATTATAAGAATTAGAATACGTGCCTGAAATGCTCCAAATGCTGAAATTCCACCCTTCATGCTCATCTTTTGGAGCAAATTACATAGTGATGACATTCCTGTCAGGTAGCTATATATCAAATCCGGCAACACCGGCCAACATCCACAGTTCCCATGCGCCTTCCCCATTGCATGGATGGCATAATCTACAGACGAAATTCACAAGCAACAGGTTACAAGGAGATAAAGAGAAATGGCAGCAAGTTGCGGCTGTACGTACCGTTGACCATGAGGAAACGGGCGAGGCAGTTGGCGGCAAGGAACACACGAGTTCCGCTGTGTGTGTGCGCCCAGATGCGGGAGGTTGACCTCTGGGTTGAATCGAACAAAATTAATTTGGAAGAAAATCAAATCAAATCAGAGAGATAAGAATGACATCGAAAAGAATAGAGAACTCAGAGTAGTTGAGAGATCGAGAAAGCCGCACATGCTGGAGCGAGAAATTTCTAAATTTAACCCGTTATTGGCAATGCCCCGCACAATATGACCCGCAATTCATTGGCCTTTTGAATTATGACCGGATCACGCCAATTGCTTTGAAATATGACCATTTCGGAATTTCTCCAATTTCTAAAATTCCAGGATATATCTTGCACTGTTTGGACACGTTCCCTCACCTTTGGCTGAACGGATCGAAGGGAAAAACGCACGCGGCTTCTTTCTTCTCGGCCGCGCGAAGGACGGCACACGCACGCGGCGCCGCCGGAGTGCCGCCCGGCCGCATCAGGTCCCTCCCCTGCTCCCTCCGCGGAAAGCTCGGCTGGCCCAGGGGAACGACCCACCGGGGCGCCGCTGCGGAGCACCGCCTCCATAACCCGCCGCCCCGGGCGGCGTGGGCGGCCGGCGCGGGCGTGCGCGCCGCGGACGCGGGAGGCGCTACATCCTCCGGCTCCGGCGAGCCGCCTCCGGCGAAGTGCGTTCGGGAAGCTGCGTCCCCGCGCCTCCTCTACTCCTACCACACGCCGGGATGGACGACACCGTTCCAACATCCTAAGCTCCGGTGGGCGTTTAGTTTGCGCGCCGCGCGCCGTGTCCGCCATGTCCGCCCGGCGATGGTGCTGCCGTGTCCTAGGTGTTGGGGTTGGGATGACGTTGATCCGTTCAGCAAAGGAAAGAAAAGAATAAGAGGGTAAATGAGTCTTTTCCCGTGTCCAAACAGTGCAAATGGAGCCTAGGAATTTTAGAAACAGGAAAAAAAACTGAAATGGTCATATTTCAAACCAATTCACGTGATCCGGGTCATAAATTTCAAAAAAGCCAACGAATTTCGGGTCATATTGTGCGGGGCACTCCAATGACGGATCAAATTTAGAATTTATTCGAAAGTATATGCAAACGCATTATAAACATAGCAAAAGCAATATACAACAACAACAACAACAACATAGCCTTTAGTCTCAAGCTAGTTGGGGTAGGCTAGAGATTAAACCCAATATAGCAAAAAGCAATATATCTATAAAAATTCAAAATGACTTATAATGAAACGGAGGAAGTAATATTACATGAGCACCGGAAATAGTTGAACCATTGTTCTTTTACAAACGCTATTGTTATAGGTCATTGTATCATTGCCGGATGAGAGAGCTAGCATCAGCAACAACCTCAAGATCAGCCGCATCGTATGGTGTAGCAAGTGCAGTGAAAAAGTTCACAGACGCCGAATCGTATGTCGCTGCTTTCATGCTTGCATACATCACTGCATGCATCATCGTTAAAAAAGCTCCAGCACGGCCCATGGAAATTGGCACTCGGTTGCGGATTCGGTTGCGGATTCAAGCACTCCTCTAAAGACCTCGACTCTGCATGGATCCAGGCATATATGCATCAGCGTCATCGATGGCACGTCAAACGACTTGAAGCAAAAAAGATTAATCAAACAACATCGCGGCTTGCAACAACATGTAATGCCCCTGCACTCATACATACCGGCGGCAGCGGCCATGGTGAGGAGCAGGAGGACGGCAGCGAGGCTCTTTCGTGAAGGAGCCATTGCTTCTTCCTTTTCTCTGATGGAAGTTGGTATGTTGAGGAAGAATAAGCGGGTCGATTGGTGAGGGATCAAGTTTGAAGAAGTCTGGCAATATATATAAAAAAACCTATCACTACCAGACAGGCGGATCGATCGGGCATACCAAGAAAACAACCTTTTTAATATGCAGGATTCTCCTATCGGTGGATTACAGGGAATATAGCATCCTTCTACCAGGGATCCGTTGACCTCATCCGCAGCAACCAGCACCACTAGTATAGAAATGATCTTTGGTCACCGCCGGTTAGTCTCGGTTCCTTGCAGCCATGACATGGATGATGACATCACCATCCTAGCCCATTTATTAATAGCCTACAGCAATACAGATGACAGCTTTGTGTTTTCCTCTTTTTGAGCTGTGTAGCTCTGTAGCCTGTTCCTCCCCCAGTACAGCTTCCTCCTCCATCCCCCTTTTGTGTTATGTTTTTAGTTTTTAGGTTTTTGGCAGTTTTCTTCCTAGCTGTTAGCATAGCTGTTAGTTTCTTGTAGTTGCCTTTTTGTATGATAATGAAAAATACAGGTCCCCTGCTTTTCCTTCAAAAAAAAAAAAAAAAACTTTCGTGTGAATAGATAATGCTCTGCCCTTTACCGTGGAAAAGAAATGTTCTACTGTGGTAGCCAATAATCACACTGACATCATCACAAATAATGTAGTTACAATTACCTTATGTATTTGTATATATCCATATTTGCATGCATCGCACCTGGCTCCATGCTCCATGTGTGCTAAATGTGTGTTCAATTGATAAAATGTGTCTGTATTCTAATGGAATACTCGTATAAATACTTATTATTATACCTTACTCCTTTATACATGACATGTGTTTACTTTTCAAAACTGTAGTTTCAGCCATGCATTTTTGTAGTCGACATGCTCGTTACTTCATGCATACAAGTATATGATTTACATAGTGACACACTATATGCTTGCACATCTCAAACTATTTCTTCTATATTAATAATGAAATAAATGAGTAATTTTGAAGTATTTTAAGATCTTTTTATCACAATCGAACTATTCAGTTTAGGTTTTGGTTATTTCAGTTTATTTTTAGTAACTGTAGATATATATGTTGATAATTTAGATACATATTGAGGGCTGGGTTTGCTTTGTTTATATCATTTTTATAATTGCAAAAGGATATAATTTAGACAAAGATTACGAGTTCTTTTTAGGTTATTTCATATAATGGCATTCATGGGTAATCCTGGTCAACATTTAGGGGCAATTTTAAATATTTTTAGATGACACTGGGTCATTTTTTAAATAAAAATAGATCCGTAACCAATATTAGTATCGGATGCGGACAACAATTCCATCACTAACCATGATCAGAAAGCAAATCTTCTTTGGACAACTTTCAAGAACAGAACGGGGGTCAGTGATTTCTCTAGCATAATTACAATCTTGGGGAGCTACTGACAGCAGAAAACCTGGATCACTTGGGTGAAGATTTTAGCCAAGAAGAAATAGACATGATGGTAAGATGCTTACCCAATAACCATGCTCCTAGGCCTGATGGCTTCAATGGCCTGCTTATTAAGAATATTGGGATATAATTAAAGATGACTTTACTAGACTTCTCAAGGACTTTAGTAGTAACAACATTGACATCAGAAGCATAAACTCTTCAATTATAACTCTAATCCCCAGGAAGGTCAATCCAGAGTCAGTCAATGACTTTACACCCATTTCTTTGTTAAACTATTCCCTGAAAGTATCACTAAGATCCTGTCTACAAGACTGAAAAGGTGATATTGCAACTGGTTCATACCAACCAATATGGATTCATCAAGGGGAGAACCATCCAAGATTGCTTAGCATCGTCTTACCAGTTCTTGCATCTCTATCATAAATCAAAAAAGAAATAGTGATCCCCAAACTAGATTCTGAGAAGGCATTTGACAAAATAGAACTTGTTGTTATATGTGCAGTCTTAAGTTGCCACCCGAGGTATGTAACCAAACAAATAGATATATACAAAAAGCATTGCCTATGGAGGAGTAAAGGAGATATCAACAGAAAAGGGACCTGTCTAGCTGCTTAATTGGGAATCAGTTTGTAAACTAAAAACACAAGATGGACTTGGCATTATAGATATCCAGCAACACAATGATGCCCACAATGCTTCCTCGAGTGCACACCACATGTTTGACATGTTCGACAGAATGTCACTGAGCTCATCCAACATGAAGACCCGCCTATGGACACGCACACGCCCACCAGTAAGAGTGCGTGGCCGATGGATGCCGGAGACAAGATCAGCTGCCTCCCCGATGAACTACTCCACCATATGGCGTGTCCTTCTTGCCGGGAAAGGATGCCGCTCACACGTGCATGCTGTCGACTACCTATGGGTGTCCATGCAGTGCCTCAACGCTTATACCAGGGATTTCTGCAATCGGGAAGGTTTATCAATTTTGTGATTTCCTTGCTTCTGAGTCGTGGTTGCGGACCTCCGGATTCAGCAACCAGGGAGCATGGGTTCTTGATAATTTCCGTGATACTGCCTACATGTGGATCTGCACTGAGCATTATGGATCACGAGCTGAAAGAGGAAGGGGAAGGAGAAGGGGAAAGCCAAAGCGAAACCATATGCCTTCTGGTTTGACCACGCACCCCTTCATGTCATTGTACTTGAAAAATTGCATCTCCATGGTGTTTGCGTGGAGAAATGCTTTGTGAAGAATCTATTTTCTGCCTATACAGCATTGGAAGACCAAGATATGATAAATTGTGTGATCCTTGCCACCGAATTTTCCTCTGCTACATTGAAGAGGTTGAGCATTGACTATCATGGTTTTTTCTGCAGTGAAAGTATGACTATGAAGAAATTGTGATAAACATGCCTCGTCTCACTTCACATTGGAGCAATTTGTATAATGTTGTCTCTTGTGGATGTTCAGCCATTGATAACAGCCTAAGTTTGCTTGGATGATCGGAATGCTATATTTACGGGTGCATGCAACATTCTTGGTGCTCTTTTTGCAGCGTGAAGAACTTGGAGTTGCAGTTTCCAGAGTGTGTGGGGTATGATTTATCTGGAATTGCAACTCCAATTTTATGTGTTTGTCCTATACAAGAAACAAGTTTTTCTCATAAGTATTTCATATTAATAGCTTTTTGTGCGTACTGAATTTACAGGGAGGGGAGTATTCATTGCAAAGTGATATCCAGTTGTGTCAGGTGGAGTTTAGCAATTAGAGACAACTTTGTCCATCAGTGATGTGTTTACATGACAACTACAAAGTGCTGCTATATATGCTTAAGCGTTCACCAAATCTAGTGGAACTTACTCTGAAGATGTAGTTCACAACATTTTGCTTTGAAATCATCTTATGACAGCAAAAACTCTAAATAAAAATTGTAGTATGTGGGGAAGAAAGATCGGTTTTAAACACAAATGTCAGCATAGTGCAGTGGTAGAGGTTTGAATCCTGGCGGCCGCACCTCCGAGAAAAAAATGCCTGAACAAATTGCTATTATGTTTTGGTTTTTCCGCATTTTCATTTTGCCGAGTGTAAATCTTTACGGAGTTTTTACAGAATGCCCAAAAACAGGCACTTAGCAAAGAGGCTTTGCCGATTTTTTTTAAGTGTGGCACTTGGCAAAGCCTTTGTCAAATGCAATTAGAGCTCTGGTAGTGATTATTACTACTCCAATGTGATTTACTATAAAATTTTGGTAAATACCATCATGCATGAGATAGCATATGTATCAAAGATATGTTTTCACTCTATCTTAAATCGAGGTGGCCATAGGCAAATAAATACCATCATGCATGAGACAGCTCTACTCCATGTTTTTTTAGCCAAACGGTTTCATCACCACGCACTTTGTTCGAGAAAAAGGGTGGAGTTGAGAGAGCACCTAAAGAGGTGCTCCACAAACTCTGGTATTTTGTCGAGCTGCTTCACGGTGGAGTTTGTGGAGTAGAGCTCGTAAAGCAGTCCTAAACATCCTCTAAAGCTGATATGACCACGCCAACATCCATGTCAAGCGCCCAACCTCCACGTCGACCATGTCAAGCACACCTACACCAGCCCAAGTATTTGATGGACCGATTACACGTAGCCGAGCTAAGAAGTTACAACAAGAGGTGCACATGTACTTTATGAAGTTCATTTAACTCTTAATGAGAATTATACACTACCTAAATGTTCTACTTTGGTTTTACTCAGGTATAAAGTTCACGAGAAGACGAAGCGGACCAATTTGGCAAGGTCAGACCAGTTCAGCAAAATCGGACCAATTCGGTGAAAAACGGACCAGTTGAAGAAACGTTCATAACTTTTGATTCCCAAAAGCTATGAATGTGCATGAGCACTTGTTTGAAATCTCTTGAAGTCTAGTTTCTAATGAATCAAGCCTCGACCAGTTTCATGTTTTGGTTATGTCTGCCAACCTCTTTAAGTTCATACTGCTCCGAAGCTCAATAGTCAGCATGAAGTCCAAGTTCGAGTTCAAAATTGTATAATTCCACAAAGTGTCATGGTGTATGGTATACATGGTTGGAAAGACCTTCAAGTTAGCTTTCCAACAGATCCAATCATTCGTATTTTCAGCTTCCAAATAAGAAGTTATTGCCAAATTACTGAAGGCTGCTCTGGAGACTAATAACCGCGCGAAGCCACTTTGAGAGTTGAATTCGCGGGAGCCTTTTCACATTCCTAGTCTTTTCATTTCATCCCGAGTTTACACCTATCTAGCAGGGCTCCTGCTAGTATAATTACCCCATAGCATCATGTTAATCTCAGACTTTTTTTAATTGAAATACAGAATCCCTTTGTTCAGCCCGAGTGCTAACAAATTCAGAGAGTCATCTCTACCCCTTTGCTCTTGTGATTTCCTTCGCGGGATTGCAGAATTGGCGACTTCATCCACTCCCAATTGGTGCTCCTACTCCCTTCAAGGTTCTCCTTGATTGATTGTAGGTTGTGTTGGTTAGTTCTTCGAGAGTGTGGTTGGGAATCCTCAATTCATGTTGCCGGTTAAAGATGGTGGCTGGGTTCGAAGTTTTATTCGTTAGGTTGCACTAGTTATCGCTGCTTGCAACAATTTATCCGGCTGTTCTACAACTAGTTATCTGAAGATTCATCCTACTTCATGAAGATCAGGACACCATGACACATCATCTGGTATCAGCTCTCGCTGGTTACCACGGTAGGATTTCTTTACCTTAGCTACATATATTTTGTTTCGTCCTATCAACCAACAAAACCCAAAAATATATATTGTTTAGCCTATTGTTTCAATCTCGAGTTCGGTTTAAATTTTAGTCCATTAGAGTCTTTGTTTTAGTTGTTGATCATTATCCGTTATGCGTCCTCCTCTGAGCCTCTTTTATATATCTGAAAATCCCCACAAAAAAGAAATCTATAGCCTATATCGTCCTTCATGTCATCTTGATCCTATCAAATTATAGCTACCGATTGTGTTTTGTTTCTATCATAAGTGCAAGTATTGTATCTGATCTTTGTGTTTTGTTATAAAAAAAAAGTGCATCAAAAAAAAAAAAGAAAAGAAGAAAGAAAAGTGCAAAGAAAAAAAAGAGAAAGTTGAGAAAGAAAGACTGAAAGATCAGTTTATTTGAAGTGCACAATTGTTGAAAGTTATCGTATCAAGTTGAACAATCAATTTGCTATCTTTCTTTGGTGCAAAATTTTGGTTGGGTCTGATCACAACACTTGCATTCCAATCATACTCCTTGTTTGCATCAAAACTTAAAATTTCTTTGTGCGTGTGTGATTGTTTTACATCATTCATATCTTATGGTCAGCACTAGGCAGGGAACTTCTAGTTTGGATTGTTACTTAACCTTACAACAACTAGAATTCAGATTGTATTCCTTGTTTATTATTCCCCACCAAGCTCCACATAAAAGCCATCGTAATTGGTACTCTCTCGCCTTTTATTTGCCTAACCATCACACTCGTTACCACCACACATTTATTTTTCCTTGTAGCCTGCATGGAATTCTTAAGAGCTTTGGTTGGTAAGAGAGGTGAGGTTGTGAGATTCCACATATTTTTGCCTTGTCATCACTAATTTGATAGGAAGATGGGAGATGAGAATGAGGCCGAGAATGTGTCACCGTGGCACAATTCAATGAACTCAAGCAAAGCTTTGAAGAGAGACAAGACCGATTGACACAAGATTTGCAAACCATTCTAATCGAAATCGAGATCACCGTCCCCCTAATGATGGTGCAAGCAACCACAAAGTGAAGATGGAGGAGATAGTGAAGGAAGAAGAATAGGAAGGAGGAACCGAGGTGGTTCACATGGAAGAGGAAGGGGCTGGAATCGAAGGAATTATGGAACTGAAGAATCTAAAGATGAAGACGATGATAATCATTCTCGCTTTTGTTTCGATCGCCGACGCCGTAGAGGAGGCAATCGTGAGGGAGGGCTTGGCAAACTAAAATTACCATGCCAAAATTTGATGGAGGATCTGATCCTCGAAGCCTATTTCACTTGGGAATTGAAGGTAGACAAGATATTTCTTATGCATAATTATTCATAGGAGAAGAAGTTGGCAAATGGCATCCCTTGAGTTTGATGGATATGCTCTGATCTAGTGAGAACAATTACTCCATGATCGTGAAGAAGATGGTGAAGACCCAATTGCCACTTGGGCAGAAATGAAACGTGAGATGAGAAGTCGCTTTTGCGTCGAAGCATTATTGGCGTGATCTTTTGATAAATTGCAGAATTTGAAGAAAGGAAGTTTTTATGTTGAAGAGTATTATAAAGAGATAGAGAAGGCGATGATTAGAGCCAATGCATATGAAGATGAAGAGCAAACTATTGCGTGTTTCATGGCTAGGCTGCATCGCAACATCCAAAGTGCATTGTTGAGTTTCAAAAGTACCGCCATCTTATTGATTTGGTACATTAAGCAACTAAAGCTGAACGCCAATTGCAGCAAGATGCTAAGAGCAGCAAGTCGCTATCATTTGGTACGATGAATATGTCAGGAGGAGGCAAGACAAATTCCAAGTTTATTGTTGCACCTTCAGGTCTGAAGAGCTCATTTGGGGCTCACGTTCTAATGTTCAAGGTGCTTTTAGTGGTAAGAACACCGCTGCCCCAAGCACGAGCTCCAAACCAGCAGCTTCCACCTCTACTTCAGTAAGTTCTACAACCAAGAGCAGTGGAATTCAATGTTTCAAGTGTGGAGTCCGTGGTCATGTTGCTAAAGAATTTCCAAATAATCGGTGGTCGCTTGTGAATGATAATGGAGAGTATGAATCTGCTAGCGAAGAGCAAATTGTAGAAGACCATGATGAAGAATCACATGGTGAAGAGGAACATGCTAGAT
Source organism: Hyparrhenia diplandra (assembly GCA_015847255.1). Classification (NCBI taxonomy): domain Eukaryota; kingdom Viridiplantae; phylum Streptophyta; class Magnoliopsida; order Poales; family Poaceae; genus Hyparrhenia; species Hyparrhenia diplandra. The sequence continues at coordinate 364,940 of JADLZK010010513.1, read as the reverse complement.
GTGAATTTAAGCAAGGCACTGCTCTTGTGGTGGCACCAATATTGAGTGTGCAGATGAAGGAAGCTGAGAAGGGACAGCGGCATAATTTATTTCAAACGCCATTCGCCTGCTTCCACGTTGCCCAACCCAGCCAGCCAATCTTGTACCCATTAGAAACAAAAAGTTCTTGATAGAAGAAAGCTAGCTAGCACACAGTAGTTCTTATATACAAGATGAAAAATGAAATTCAGTACAATGTCCTGCCAAGCACACAGAAGCGCGCAGCTGGGCAGTTCGAGTGCCAGAGATACGATTTTTTTACAAAAAATTCCTCACAATAATGATAGACATACAAATTAAACTCTTACACACGTCAGATCGATCTGTTTCTGAAGAATTCAGTGCACTTTATCTTGCAGAACTAATGAAGAAAGCACTAACCCTTTCAGTCTCAGAGATGGGAACTGAAGTGTTTCACAAATTTCATGTAGGGTATGGAAAACTTGTACTACATTGGCTCCTGTTCACATAGGGGCACCAGTTGTGGGTTTCTTGCCTTCCAGCCGGGTCAACACTCTTAAGAATTAGAGGCCCCCGGCTAAACACAAAAACATGGACCAGGCTCATGCAAGTTGCTAGTACTAGTATTCTGATTATATCCTTGTAGGGGAAGGGGCGCATGCTTGTGTGTAGTTTCATTACAACGCGCAAACACACTGGAATCGCCAGGACCGAAACTGGCCAGAGAACCACAGCAGAAAGGCTTAATTCCAGCACAACATTGAAGCAAACGAGCTGTTTGCAGGGTCCAGTGTTACCCTCGTGACATAGGTAAACGTGAGAAGCATGTAGAAAACTGCTGCAGCAACCAGTCCAGCTGACCAGGTAAGGTAGCTGCGGCGATCTCTTTCTCGTATGCTTGCTAGGCTAGCATGCACTAGCAGACATGTAGCAATCGTTGAGCAGTAGAACGACAAGCTATTCGCAGTGACAAATCCCAAGTAGCCATTGGTCCCGGCAAAGATTGGCAGGCCCGCATCCTCACCTTCTGAAATGGTGCCCCCAGGCACGGTGAAAGCAGCAGCAAACGAACAGGCTGCAATAAGCACGGAGATGTACAGAATACTCTTGGATACGCTTGAGTAGTTGCTTGACTCCTTCTCCTTGTTGCCACCTTCTAATGACTGCTCATCTGTCACGTTTCTGGCCATGTGGCATGGGCTGCGATAAGCTTGACACAGTTTTAAGCACCTGGCGATCACAGCGTACGTCAACTGTATGTAGAAATAAAAACAATAAACCAAGAGGGATAAGCAACAAGATTATGAATGTAAAAGCTTAAACAAAAGAGTGAAATTAATGCACAACCTAACAACTTACCAACGAAAATGTATAATCACAGTCATACTTATGGAAGGCAACATCAAGAGGCGTTAATCCAGCATCATTCATGCTGTCCAAATTCACCCTGACATCCATCATGAGAAAGGAGGCGATCACTGCACGCCCATGCTTCACAGCCAGATGTAGTGGTGTGTTTCCTTCACCATCCCTTGCATTATTCATCATCATCCTCGTGAATTTATTAGCGCTTCTGTAGATGGACAGCGCTACCATCGCCCTCCCGTGCTCGACAGCACAGTGCAGAATGTTTCTTCGTTTGTTGTCAAGCAACTCATCATAGTTGGGGCATACTTTCATCAGCTGGCGGACAGCGTTAGCCATGCCTGCTATGGCAGCAGTGTGCACAGGGAATAGACCATTACTGTCTGGAATGTATGCAAGAGATACGCTGTTTTCTAGCAAAAAAGTTCCATCACTGCAGTTTTCCCAGCTAATGCTGCATACTGAAGGGCAGTTCTTCCATAGGCGTCAACCATCTCAGTTAGTTTTGGCTCCCAGTGCAGCAGGGACTCGCTCATTTCTTAAAGAGAAAGACAAAAGAAAGAGAGAAAAGTAAAATGCAAATCCATTGTATATATATCAAAATAATATGAAGAACTTAAACAAATTAATTCTTTAACAAGAAAGACATCCCTTTGGGTCCAGTTGATATGGGGAAAATATTATAAAAATGGGAAGGTAGGTACCACACCATATATAAAAAAGGATCATTTTGGTCGAGAGATAATCTGAAACATTCTCCTTCACTTCAAAGAAATGGCAAGGACACAGATACAATGTGGAAACACATCTGGCAGGATAACTGGAATGGACAAGACCTCAAATCATTGACACCAGAACATTATTCCTTTGCAAAAAAAAAAAAAAAAAAAAAAAAAAAAAAAAAAAAGAGAGCTCATCACAGTCCAGACTCCAGAAGGCTATGGATCAGGAAGATTTTACTCAACTACTTCAACTGCCAATTTCAGAAGAAGCTTTAGAACAAATGCAACAACTGTTAAAAAACTCTAGAGAATCTAGCCATAACTGAAGATAAAGATGTCCGGAAAGACAGATGAGATAATTTCAGTTCTTCAATACCCTACTCTAGTGGGGCAGCATCAAGTTCATAACATATATAAATGGATGTGGAATTGTCTTAGTCAACCAAAGCACAAGGTTTTCTTCTGGCTTCTAATTAAAGAAATATTCTGAGCTGAGAAGGAAGAACATGCACTTTGAATCTTATAATTGTGTTATGTGCTGGTGGCTCCAACGGGCCTCCAGACTTTGATTCCATCTGGCAATGCCGACGTAGCGACTGGTGGCTGCGGCAGCGTCGTCCGAATCGACAAGGAAGGCAGGAAGGTGTTCGACGCGTTTATCCTCTTGGCTTGTTGGATTGTTTGGAAGGAGCCAAAACGCCGGGTGTTCAGGAACAAGGCGGCTTCGATCAACTCGTTGGCTGCTACGTTAGCCTCGGAGGCGCAGGATTGGGTCTTGGCAGGGTTCCGGGGACTGGAACCGGCGTTAGCGATCTGGTCGCATCAAGGTTTCGGTTTGTAATAATTTTTAGCTAGTGCTGGTTTCTGCTTTCCTAGGTTTTCCTTTTTTTCTTTGTTCCTTTAGTTACCCAATCTTAGCGTTTTCGTTCTTTCTTATGCTTTGTTCGAGTTTCTCTAAGCTTCGCCGATGTTTTCTCGACATCGTTTGTAACCGTTTTTGGGTTTTCCTTCCTCTTAATGAAAAACGGGTGAATGGCCCGGTCGAGAAAAAAAATCTTATAATTGTGTCCTGTGCCTCGAAAACACAGAGGAAACATGTCAACACATCTTTTCATTCAATTCCCATTTGCAAAGCAATGCTAGAGAATAATACACATAGACATTCCACTGAATGAAGACTTCCCAGTAGGCAGACTACCTAAAAGGACAACTACAATGTCAATTCTTTATGGCAGCTGTCATACTCATCTGCTGGACTATGTGGACAGCAAGGAACGATATAATTTTCAGAGGAATTCAGCCATCAGTCAATAATGCCAAAAATCAATTTCATAAAGAAGTTCTCTTACTTTTGCATAGATTGAACACAAGTCTTAATCTGCAACGTGCACAATGATTCAAAATCTGTTATAATTCTTGATTTAAGATCATTTTATTTGTCTCTTACTTTTGTTTTCTAATTTGCTTGTAATCTTTAATTGTTTGCTTGCAAGCTCTGCCCTCTTTTTTACTGGTAATAAAGTTTAATCTGTAGGGGCCTTGGGCCCTCCAGTTTCTTCAAATATATATATATATATATGACGAAATTACTTTTTATGGCAACAGATGAAGAGATGTCACTTGAGATACAAAGTCTCTTCATCTTGAGTAAACATAAGCACTTGTTATATATATTTTTTTTGCACAGGATTAGCTTTTCAGAAAGAACAAAATTGCTCTGAAAACAAAAAAGATATGAAACGCAACTAAGATTCAAGTTACCTTTGCTGAAATAGACAGCGGCATGCAACGCAGTCTGTCCATTTGGTCCCAAGAAGCTTGCTGGCGATTTGGCACCATCAGGGGCTTCTGTTATTAGGATGTCAACCATATAAGCCCGGTTGGACACCACAGCCAAGTAGAGTGGAGACAGACCTCTGGCATCAACCAGTGCAGCAATTCCCTTATCCATGGACATCAGTTTCTCCAACACAGGTGCATGGCCGTTTCTGACGGCCTCATGCATCGCAGTGGCCCCGTCTCTGAATTCCTCGCCCTCAGCACAGGATCATCTTCGGCTTCTGCTAGGTTTACCGATGCTTGCTCGGCGAGGTAGCCGACCACATCGACATGCCCACTCCTTGCGGCACAAATGAGAGGTGTGTCAAGCAAACTGTTCCGTGCCTTAATAAGCGACCTGTCATGGTTACAGATCAACTCAACTAGCTGCAGGTACCCATGGCTGGCTGCAATATGGAGTGCTGAGCTGCCCTCTGTAGTGATCCCTTTTAGGCAGCTCTTGTCACCATGATGGTCTCTTGTTTCTGACCCTACTAAGCCTAAAACCTGTGTCAGGAGGCCTGTGTTGCCTGTGACAACAGCTTCAAGCAATTCATGTTTGATTGTGTGTGGACTGTGCCTCGCTGCCATGTATACCAGCTGAGCCTCGACCCTCAAGTAATCTCGCGAGGTAGATGTGTATGCTAGCACAGCTGATAGCCTCTAGTACTCATATAGGTATCCATGGGCATAGTTCAGGATCACTACCTTTATTCATTTGTGTGTGTTATTTCTCTAGCTCTAAAATCCATATTATTTCGATGAATAAATTATATATAAATTCGTAGGTGTGTAGGTGGCCGTGAAACTTCGTAGCAAACTCATCCTCGCTTTGTTAGGTGCTGGTAGTGAGACTTGCTGGGAAACTACTATTGTTATTAGTGTATATATAAATATCCGTTGCAATCTGATTACGCAAACTTGGCCAACAAAGTCAAACTAAACAATATACTATGACATTTTGCTTGCTTCCTTGTCCATTTATAATACACAACCCAGAGGCTGACCTCTTCTGGTCAACATGGTGTCCTCACTACGAAGTTTCTTCACCAAGGAATAGGTCTCTTCTTCCTTTGCATTCCAATTGCTACACTATATTTGTACTCTGTCTTTCTAGGCTCCCTTCTTTTTAATACAATAGGCAGCTCTCCTGCCGATTCCGTTTCAAAAATTGCCACACTCCACACCAATTACAAATTTAACTATAGGCTATTTAATTTCACTATGTGTTTTTCAAAAAAATGTCAAGATAATTATAATTATCATGTCAGTTTGTGGAATAACAACCAAGAAAATTCGACACCGTCAGAAAAATTTCAGTTTCCGGTAGTGCAAGCTTAGACCGAAATGCCACTAAGACCTCAAGTGATGTGGCTCTCACCAAGATAAAGGGCACAACAATAGGTAACAAGGTCTATACATGCGCACTGGTCACTCTCTAATTTCTCACATTATGTCTTTGATATGATCACTAGGTACCATATAAAATTTGATTGCCCTGCAGCAACCTGCAGGCATGTGCTAATTTGCCTGCACTTCCTGCTGGTTTCTGCAATAAAATGCAAGCAGGCTTTCGTGGAGGCCTGCAGATCCTGCCATCTAGTACGTATGCATACTGAAAGAAGGGGGATTGGGGCGAGGAGGAGATAGGGAGCTAACATCGCGCACGGACAGACTGGAGACGTCGACCTGGACTCCTTGAGATAGGGCGGCGGACATGGCAACTGGTGGCGCACCATGGCCATCGAATAGGCGGTGCAGTATGGCCTTGAAATGATTAAGTAGATTGGAAGAAAAAGAACGGAGAAGTAGATGGGTGGTTCTCACCGGAAGAATGCCGGGGTCGCCGTTGTCGCTCTGATGCCGGCGCTTCCGTAGCGGCCAGCGCCGCCGCGATGGTGGCTGCTCGTGATTGTACTCGATGGCAAGGGATGGACGGAGGTCTTGCGGGCTGACGCAGGTGGCCCGCTTCAGCCCATTAGGCATGCGGGCTGGGCACGCCTTCGCCCCTCCTGGGCCCTCCTGGGCTGGGCATTCTACAGCATCCAGTTTCTCCCGTCTCTCTCCTCTCTGTCAGTCCGTCGGCGCCGCCGCCGGCGTGGATCCCCTCCAAGCTCCAGCAGATTTCGAGGTTTCTACTTAACTACTTTGATCTTCTGCCTTCTTTCTGCATCAATGGAGACAGCTCTCCCATGCATCCGCGAAACTGTGGTCTCTAACCTGTGGCCGGTTGTTTAAACCTTCTCCCCACTTTGGGCAGACTTTGCAGCCAGCCTTGTTGAATCGGATCTCTGCAATATTGCAATTGCGATCAAATCTTCTGTTGAGCTGAGGTGGTCCGTGTTCTTGAATCAGCTACCGGATTCAAACAATGTAGGTCTCTTCTACATACTCACAATGCTTCCTTGAGTGCACACATGATGTTCGACGGAATGTCCCTGAGGTCGTCCAACAAGAAGACCCGCCTATGCTCACGTCCAGCAGTAAGAGTGCGAGGCCGATTGATGCCGGAGACAGGATCAGCGGCCTCCCCAATGAATTGCTCCACCATGCCATGTCCTTCTTGCCTGCAAGGGAGGTCAGGTCATGCACACATGCGTGTTGTTGACTATAGGTGCCGTCACCTATGGGCTTCCGCACGGTGCCTCAGTGTCAACACATGGGATTTCATCAACCTGAGAATGTTCATCAAGTTTGTCACTTCCTTGCTTCTGAGTCGTGGTTGCAGACCTCTGGATTCGTTCAGGCCCGATGCCAATGGACCTGACATCTCTCTTGAGGATTTCCGTGACACTGCCTACCTGTGGATCTGCAATGCCCTTAGGAGCAGTGTCCATACACTAAGCATTATGGCTCACGAGCTGAAAGATAAATATGATTACATAGAGGAAAGTGAAGGGGAAAGCGAAGCGAGACCTGATGCCTATGGTGCATTATGCCCCTTCATGTCATTGTATTTGAAAAAAGTGCACCTCCATGGTGTTTGTGTGGACAAATGCTTAAGGAAGAATCTATTTTCTGGCTCCACAACATTGGAAGACCAAGATATGATAAAACTGTGTGATCTCTGCCACGTAATTTTCCTCTGCCTCATTGAAGAGGCTGAGCATTGACTATTATGGTTTCTCGAGCTGAGAAGTTTATGACTAGGATGACATTGTGATAAACATGCCTAATCTTGTCTCACTTCACATTGGAGCACTTTCTGCAATGTTCTCTCTTGTGGATGTTCAGTCATTGGTAACAACCTCAGTTTGTTTGGATGATTGAATGCTACATTTACTGGTGCATCAACATTTTGGTACTCTTTCAAGTGTGAAGAACTTGGAGTTGCTGTTTCCAGTGTGTGGAAGGATTTATATAACGAACTATGGCACTTGCAGCTGCAACCTATTTAGTGTCTGTCCTATAGAAGAAACAAGGTTTTCTCATAAGTATTTCATGGTAATAGCTTTTTTGTACGTACTGACTTTACAGGGAGGGAGTATTCATTGCAAAGTGATATCCAGTTGTGCTGAGTGCAGTTTACCAAAGTGACAACTTTGTCCATCAGTGATTGGTGTTTACATGAGAACTACAAAGTGCTGCTATATATGCTAAAGCATTCACCAAATCTAGTGAAACTTATTCTAAAGATGAGAAAGGTATTTTTTCTCAGGATGACCCTGCACTTTGGCAGGCCATGCTATATACATTCGGTCAATTTCATCCGTTGAAAATAAGATTGAAAAACAGTTAATAGTCGGCAATTACGATCCAAAATGGACAGTGAATTGCGCCCCCCACCAAAAAACAAGAGATTGGTAAGTTTTTTTTTAAGAAAAAAACGAGATTGGTAAGTTTTTTATATATAAGATGAACTGGGTGCAGGAACAACCAGGAGTCCTTGGCTGCTGCTGCACTTTGCAAATATCGCCATCCTCACTGATGATGAACTGTGTTCTCTAATTAATTTGATTGGTGAGTGTTTAAGAACTGGTTGATCCGGGTTAATATGGTCATACAGAGCAAGGAAAATTAGCATGAGGTCAGTGCTTGCTATATATCCTTGTGGACTCTTTTTATTTATTTCCTAAATTAATGTTCAGGTTCAGTTCCACTGCTAAACATGACAGATATATGTTGATTTCATTATCTAATGTTCATTCATACTACTTCTAGTATAGTTAGTTTAATGCCAAATTAAGATATTAATTAGCATCCCCTTTATTATGGGCATATTAATTATACATCATCCATTTCCATGGGTATCTATATAGCAAACCCCATTAGCATCTTATTATGAAAGCTATTTTTCATTTTATCTACATGCCACTAAAAGTATAAAAAATTCTGCAACTATCTTACTGTGCTGTTGTTAGACTTTTCTCGTGACCTTCCATTAGGATAAACATCCATTTTGATTGGAACAAACTTTTACATCATTCTCAACAATGGTGATTTTGCCCCTCCCTCTCATTAGGTAGTGTAGGTTGCTATTTTTTTCAAATAAAAAAATTTGTCAACTACGAATTTGTATATATAATAATGTGCATGCAGTTATGGTCAAACAATAAATAGAGGAAAACATTTTGCTAGGACCCGCGCTTAACGATTATTATAGCGAGGGTACTCTTTTGTTATCAGGTAATTTATCTCTTGAAATCCCTTTTTACGAATAAGAGGAAGTCCATGGTGATAGGATGCGGGGACTAAAAAGAGGAAAGGTTTGCGCCTCCATACCACGTGGCCTGCGCCACACCACGCTTCACGCTGACAACACTGCACTCATCTTGCCATGTGCGGAGAGTACACCCACTCAAGCCACAAACACTAGTACAAAACGATTTTTTAAGAGATCAAAGGCTTTTCACTATAAAGACGTGTTATTATAGGGGACTCCAAAATGAGCCCGTCTTTAGAAAAATGCCCCTACTTTTAGAGAACTTTTATTACGGCTGCTAGAAATCGATTTTTAGAGGGGGCTCTTTTTTCCGTCCGCCTCTAAAAACTAGGACTTGCGTGAGTAAATTTGAACTTTCAAATACCGTCCGATGAAGAAACGATCAAAATAAAAGTTGTAGATCTTAAAAGTTATGTAACGCTTGCGATTAGCAACACTTTCATTTGAAAATCATCTATGCACGAAAAATTATGTATGCATGATTTTGTCACATTTGAAAGTCTTTCAAAATGAGACCCTCGGATGCGTAAATGACCAAAACAAAAGTTGTAGATCTCAAAAATTTAAATAAGTTTGTAGTTGACAATTTTTTCATTTGAGACCATCTATCCATCAAAAGTAAGTTTAAATTTGATCACTTGTGAAATTCGAATAATGACCTCGGATAGAGAAACAACTAAAAAAGAAAAGTATACATCCGGAAGAGTTATAAAACTCTACAGTTGTCAACTTTTCTTAGAATTCATCTATCAATCAAAAATTATATTTTATTTCCTTATATTTGAAATTTAAAATTTTTAAACGGCCTCGATGGAGAAATGACCAAAACCAAAGTTATATATCTCAAAAAGTTATAAACATTTGTAGTTGACAACTTTTTTATTTGAATTCATTTGGATTACTAAATACTCATTTGAAAACCAGATAAAGCTGAGGAGGATAAACATAACAACTTAGAGGAGGAATGCGCCGAAGCCACGTACTCCCTCCATGGTGGAAATAGAAGACATCCTGGGCTTGGGCTTGTTTTCGCAAAAGAAGACGTTCTGGCGCTTAGGCTTTGTTTTGGACGCGATTGCCCCTACGCTTTGAGTTCGGGCGCTTGTTAATGCTAAGCCTCGCTCCCTTCCCCATCCGTTCAACACTTTCGCAGCTTAATATAACGCGCACGCCGCCCGGCTCTTCCTCTCTGCCAATCACGCTCACCTCCCTTCCTCAGCAGCATAGCAGCTCGCCGCTCGCCGTCACGCTCGTCCTGGCAGTCACGCTCGCTCGTCGTGTGCGGTCGTTCAGCATAGCAGCATCACTCCGGCTCCATGAACACTGACGCCGCTCGCCGTGAGGTCAATCTGGCAGTCACGCCGACTCCGCCGATGTCGTGCCGGACTCCGTCGATATCGTGTCGGACTCCGTCGAGGAGGTGCCGGACTCCGTCGAGGTCACCGGGCTAAAAACGCCGCCACGATCGACGTCCAACACTGTAGCATGCAGCCCATGCAGAATGCAGCAAAAAGCAAAAATAGTGCTGTGAAGGAGAGTTGAACCAGGGACCTTGACCCGCACAGCGCCTCGGGATGTGTCATGGTAGCCAATCAGCTCAGGAAATATTAGTGCTTGGCATCCACCCGTCACGTATTTATTAGGGGCAAACATGGAAAAGTATCCCCTAATTAATCACTCCTTGGTTACCACAATCCTGTCCTAAACGTCTTCTATTTCCACCATGGAGGGAGTATGTTGCAGGTTTGAGAGCCCGCAGCCGCTGGTGTGCGCGCTTTTCAAGCTTAAAATCTGTCCGACTTGCGATAGCTAGAGAGAGATTTTGATGCTTGTCGTAAATAGACACATTTTTATCTAGGTCTCTATCGTAAAATATGGGATTGTATTTCCCTCTCACATTGTATAATTTGGCTGGGATTCCAGCTGCTTCGAGGAACAAATTGCAGAGACAATAGACTAATAGTGAGCTTAGTCTACCAGCTCTCCTAAAATAACGGCATTGCGTCCATGTATCATCATCCCCTTAATTTGTGCTACCTAACCTTGATAGCTTATGCAAGGAAGCAATTTTAATTTGCTGGCGTCAGAGCAGGCACAATTTCGTTGCAGTTTCCTCTACATTAGAGTGAGATTGACTCATAAGCATGGTTCGTCATGACTGTGACATGCACCCTATGTGCTAGCTCCAGCTGCCGTTGGGCGGTGCTGGCTGTTGGCTAAATTAATCTGCGTGGGGAATGTGTATCCAAGGAGTATGGACGTGGGCCAGTGCTGCTGTACTTGCACAAACGAGTCGTTAGGCAGCTCACAACTGTGTGAGGAGCGAGCAATGGCGAGGACTGGCGGCTTCGGCACCGAGCTTTACATCCAAGTGCCGGAGGAAGCTGCAGACCTTGCAGGTGGTGGTGGACCGTGGCAGCAGAGGCCAACAGCTACCACAAAGCAGGAAAAGAGGCTGCTCTATTTCGTGCGCACTGTCGCCTTTGGGGGAGTGGGTGGGCAACGCCTTGGGTACGCTGGCATTTTTGTGGGGTACAGTCGTCTTGCTTGGTGGGTTCTGCTCATCGCTTGACAGTGACAATTTTTGGATCATTACTATCATGATCTTCATAGAAGCATTCAGGTGCGTGACTTACAGTGATTTTATTGTTGGCTATTAGCAGTATTTTCAATCGCGTTTTATTCTCTAGTAGTATTCATTTTGTTTGGTTTGATGATGGTGGCAATGTACAACAATATAATATAATCAGGATGTTCAGCCGGAACTACAGACTGGACGACCAGTCGTTATTCATGACTACGAGGGCAATCACAAGGATAAGGTTGCATCTGGAACGCATGTCGGGAAGGCTGCAGGAACGGAATGAATTGGTGGCGACAATGGGTCTGTTTGGCATCGTCCTAATACAGACATTTAGCTACCTGCCGTTCAGTTTCCACGACGTTGCAAACAAGGTCATGCTGGTACTAATAATTTTTATGGGCAAGTTGCCGATTCCAGGAGGCCCCAATCTGATGAGCTGGATGTGGCGCCATAAGAGATTGTTACTGTGGGGAATCTTAATTGCACTCCTACTGCAATTTGCCATACGGCGATTAATTGGCCTAACACCGATAATTGAGGTTGTGCTCCCGCTGCAGATTGTGACTATTTTACTGCTCAACTTGAGGCCCCAAAGGATTGCCAACCTAACAAATCATCCTATTGGCCGCAAAGTTCTACCTTGCGCTAAAGTGATTTTAGCCACATGTCTGGTTATTCATCTAGTTTTGTCGTCGTTCGATGAAGGTGCTGATTTTGTGGGCTTCTTGGCCATTCCACTATCATTAGTGGTGATATCCCTGTCCAGCTTCCGAACTCATCAGATGAACAGTCCTTATGACTACTGGTTTGACATAGTCCTTCACATATGCTTCCTTGGGGAACTGGTATCCTCAATTTCAGAAATCGGCTCAGTCATAACATTTAGTGCTATGCTGGTGGTGCTACTAGCTGGCAACCTTCAGATTCCGTCGGCTGTGACACGGATTGTGCTCTCTTCTATGCTTCTGTTCGAACTCAGTGATGAGCCCGATTTTGACCCAGACAACACTAATGAAAACTTGGTACCCTCTATTGTTGTATTCTACGCACTGGTGATAAGCCAAGGGGCACTCTACATTATGGCATGCATTTTGGAGCTCTTCTCCTTTTTCTTCTGCAGATCACTGCTCTGTTGTTCTGGCCTTAGTGGTCAGTGGGGAGCGAGAGCTGTCGACCTGTACTACCAGAGAGCCTATGCAACATGCATGGATACTGGTGTATTTGCTGCAAGGAACACGATGAGCATGAGCCTCGCTAGCTTCGCCATTGATTCCCTGAGCTGCAGCTCACCTGAAATGCAGTATGCTGGGGTTCGTGTTCTTCACAGCCTTCTACAACAAGGGAACTGCAGTAAAGAGCTCATCTCAAGAATCACTGGTTCGAGGAATGCAGTGTCCACCTTGATTTCTATGCTCGGCTGGACAACACAACGGGACAGAGATGTCAGGCTATTCGCTGCCAGGGTCACGGCCGAGCTTGCAGGCAGCCTCAAAATTTTTTTGGATTCCTGGCATGGAGAACTTGGTCTCTTCACTACTTGAACCCGAACCAGCAGAACAAGTCTCCTTGCAAGTCGATGCATCTGGTCACACTGCTGATACTATTGAATCTGAACCTATTGGTACCTCAGCAGAGGCAGAGCAGGTCACTCGTGAAAATGAAATAGGAGACAACACTGGAAACGTTGCAGCAAATGAACCACTGGGGCAAGAATCAGTAGTGACAGGTCATGTAGGGAATTCTTTTCCCCAACAAACACATGATCAATCAGCTCAGGGAGAAGGAAATGCTGGATGGAAGTGGAATTCCTGGGTTCGGAGGCATTGGCGGCACGTAAAAGAGAGGTGGTCCATTCCCAAGGAGGTGTCCTTGACACATCAGCAGCAGGATTCCTTGCCTATTCTAGGTATGCTAATTATGGAGAGGCTGGCTTCCGATCTGGAAAACTGCCAAGAAATAGTTGGATCTATGAACCTCATCTCCAAGACCATAGGGCTCATAAGCTATAATGCTACTGATACATCCAACGATGACGATGAGCTGAGGCGAGCAGTGATCTTTTCATCCTTGAGATTTGTAAGGAGGCTTGCAGTTACTGCCGGGAGAACTGGTGTATCACTCCGGCAAGCATTGTGGGACAACCCATTCTTACTGAGTAACCTCACATGTGTCTTGGAGGATATCCGCAGCGGCCCTGTACTATGGGAGCCTGCCATTGATACCATAGCCAAGCTTTAGTTTTTGATGTGGACGCCACGGAAGGAGATTGGGAGCAACCAAATGATCATTGCCAAACTTATGCATGCATTTATTGGGCGTGTTGGACCAGACAATAATTTGTACTACGATCAACCTCTGAGACTGGCTGCAGGGGAAGCATTGTCAAATCTTGCAATAGGGAATGCTTCAAACTGCCTAGCTATTTTGGACTTGGAGGAACTAGGATATGAGGTTGCCAAGGAGGATCTCATTGGCATGCTTCGTGGACGATGGGTACAGATGCTGTGCGGCAAGTCTTCTGCAGAGTCTTTGCCGGCACTCCAGAGATGAGCTACGCCGTGCCATTTCAAGCCAGCTCCTATCTTCTGCCTTGGCAGAGGTGACTGTGACTCTCACAATTTGTTTCTTATATATCTATCACCATTTACACTTGTTTTTTAGCTTGTTTTAATGCTATATATGCACTCACACCTTCAATTAAAAAGCACATATACCTCTGGAATTATACATACGGATGACTGTTCGTCATGCAGATAGATTTAGATTTCGCCATGATAGAAGCGTGCATAACAATTATGGCGAAGTAATGTTTACTCATGAGTCATGAGTTAACTGACACCGTGGGCATGCAGGTGATGGGAAATATCATCGCTGCGGAGGGTAAACAACTCGAAGTCCTAGTTGGTTTTGCTGCACAGGTCTGTATGGTCAGCCCTGAATCCTTTATCTCCTACCTTGAATGGCATATTGGTGCGTTGGCATTTGTCCAGAAGCTGGTGGGTGCACTTCACTCCAACAAGAACCCGTTTCCTGAATACCCAAGGATGAGAAGGGTCATCACAGAGATGACAATATCCCTAGTGGAATCGAGTCCTAGCTACGCGGCCATCTTCAAGGAACAAAGGATGATGGAAGCACTGTCTCAAGTAGGGAGAACACCATCCAGAGTGGAGAAGTATAGGGTCTTCTCTGGTGATGCAGGGGTTGTTTTGGAGGACGGCATACTTCTGCCTGTCTTAGTGGCCAGGGCTTTGGGGCTAATTGAATCTGCTACTACTACATCTTCACAGGTTCAACCAGGCCACCCTGCATAACTCGTCACCATTGGCACTGCCAATATCTTTCAGGCCAGGGCCATGGGGCTAATTGAATATGCTGATTCTTTCAGGCAAGGGCCTCGTAGTCTGGTACATGTCATATGCTTTTTTTTTACATCAAACATTCATGTATTGATTAGCAGCAAGAACCTTCACAAACGGAGGTGTACAGAGAGTGCAGTGCTCCACTAAGGGGGTACTGATGATCGTTGTCTACATAAGAACAGCCTGGTGGACTGGATAACAGGCTCTGTTTTTCTCTATGTTTATGATCAGCAGAACTAGCTATTCGGATTGCCCAGCAACTTCATCCACGAGACTTAAGATTTTTAGTCGAAATGACCTATTTTTTTCCCCTGAGGTTGTATGATATATCCTTTTTTAATATAACTAACATACATGTTTTGTTCGTATTTTAACACAAATGCAATATCTCAACAGGAATATTTCCATGACCATTCTACGTTGACTAACAAAGGTTGGTAAAGGCTAAAAAAACGATGGGACTACTTAATACTTTTATTCAAATTAAATCATGCTTACGCACTCACATGCTTGCGGCACAGACAAAGAGTCCAAAAAAAGAATCTGAGCTCTTTTTCGTGGCAAGGATGGTCATCTGATAGAACCAATTCTCCATGTCATTTTCAGTCGCCCATTGGGTTAGTTGGGTGTAAGTTGGGCACTTGCTCCAGTTGGCCAACAGGTTCGAAAACAATAATCTTGAGGTTGCAAATTTGCGTTTGCATCTCACCTTGACTGCGGCAGCTCGGTCGTCGTTGCTTGTTGGCCGCCTGGCGTAATTGCCTTGTACCGCTTGATCATGACATGAGGCACAAGCACTGTGCGGCCGGTAATGATCGACCAGCGTCGGCGCATCTGCCCTCGGTGGCCGAGGACTCGCGATGGAGTCCAACCGATGTGGCAACCACCGACCACTCGAGATTTGAGAACTAACGACGGTGCAGTGTGCGCGGAAGAAGGGGCTGGGGATGTATTTGGGGGACAGGATCCAACAGATCTGGCACCGTCGGAGAAGGCCGCCGGGCTCCACAGGTGGCCGGCGCAGGCTGTACGTACGGGCGGCGGCAAAACATGAAGGATCGTACGTGGGGTTTTTGCCGGTCGAGTTAGGTAGCAATTACCACCAAACCACTGGGTATTTGCCCGAGCAGAGAATAGAAAAGAACTGCTAGGTAGGATGACCGTGCGTGACCGGTGGTTTTGGTGGTAATTGCTACCTATAGATGTACAACGGGCTGGGCCAGCCGCGGCCCCGGGTCGTGCCACGTCGGGCCGCGGGCGGGCCACCACCGCACTACAGGAATCGCCTGCTTTGCGGTCGCGGGCGCCTTTCGGCAAAGGCTTGTATCCACTTCGGCGAACCCTTTGCCGAAAGTGCCAAACTTCAGCGAACCCTTTGCCGAGTCGCGGCAAAGAATGACTCGACAAACCGATCTTTGCGAGTGCCAAATGTCGGGCACTCGGCGAAGGTTCGCCGAAAGTGCCGTGTCGGTGCTTTCGGCGAACTTCGGCGTCGACCGTTACATATGGGCGGCTCCTTTGCGAGTGCCAAGCGTCGGGGCACTCGGCAAAGATTTGAATATTATAAAAACTTTGCGAAGTGCCAAATGTCGGCGACCGGCAAAGTATTTATTTTGAAAAAACAAATTACACTTTGCCGAGTGCGGTTCGGATGGCACTTTCGGCAAAGTTATGGTCATTTTGCCGGGAGTGCCACCTCCTCACTTTCGGCGAAATTCTTTGCTGCATGTACCAAATGGGAGTTTCATTTTTTTTGCTGTTTCTATTGATTGTTGCTTGCAAATATACGTATACATATACGAGAAGCATTCATATATACACATAGACCACATATATCACCAATTCACATATATAATCCACATATATCACAAATTCACACATATAGTCCACAATCCAAACGAAATCCAACATGTCCAACAACCAAACATAATCTAACATGTCCAACATCGAAACGAGATCCATCCGCGATGCAACATGTCCAACATCCAAAAGAAATCCATCCGCGGTGCCCGCAGTCGAACCTAATCACCACAAACTCAACTTCATTTGCCCGACCCGTGGCCTCCCCAGTGTGAAAAGAGTGTGAGGGGCCCTCACCTTGCCCCTCGATACCACCCATGCTTTGGGCGCCGATTGGAACGCCCACCCGTGGTGTGTAGGAGGGACGGTGGAAGCCCGTAGTGTGGCTGCTCGCTGCTCGGAGGAGGAACGCCACGGCCCGCCACGTCTTGTGAGTCGGGCCGACCGGATAGGGTGGATGGGGTGGAGAAGGGCCACTGGAGGAGTCGGGTTCAAACCCGCCCGACCGGTCGCGACAAAGGAGAGGCGATCTCATTAGTACTGCGGGTGAGCCGCACAAGCCAAATAAATAAACAAGAACATATACTCACGAGGAGTCCTGGGGAGGAGGAACGGAACGGCGGTGGAGCGAACGGCCCGAGCTAGGCAACGTGAGGCGGGGGTCCACCCGGGATTTGGAGGCCACGAAGTAGCTTCGCCCGCGTCGTCGTACTGCGCGCCCAGTATTGCTGGGATCGCCTCAACTCCGCCCGATGGGCCTTTGCGGGCCGCCGCCTCGCCTCAAACTCGCCTTGCTGGGCGCTGCACGGCCTCCCAACTCTACGCCATCGGGCTGCAATAATATTACGACCGTAACGTTGAAACAATGCATAGGCGCGTGGACATGTATGCAAAACCGGTGGAGCGACGAATGGCTGAAATTACAAACTCTGCATCATCTGCGTGGAGCTGTCTTTGTAGGAGTGCTATGGGGATGTGTCGGTGGAGGTCGTGCTCCTTGGCCGAATCTCGCTATTTTGTGAAACGAAGGGCGGGTTGATCACGTATTTGTTAATACCATCGATCGTAAACGTCTTCCTCCTCCTCAACCTCATCACTAGATGCGTGTCGGTGCGCGGTGGGCTGGATCAGTCGTCCCTAAGCTTTGCTTTGCGCCTCGGCGTCTTGGGTAAGCTTGGGGTAGGCAGCGGGGCGTTGGTTATGCGCCTCGGGATTTGCCGGCCGGGTCGTGGGCGTTCTCGGTCGGTCGCTCTGCCGTACATGAGTCAAAGCGAACCCAGCGTACTTCGGCCCGATGTGCCGGCCTTCATGCGGGCGGACTGCGAGGAGAACACGAGAGATGGTTAGAAGTGAAGAGATTTGAGCGCTTGAATAAAAAAAATCAATGTAATCGTACCCATCTATCCATATACACCGGGAGGGGCACGCTCCTTGGTGGTGTGGGCGCTGGCATCTCAAAGCGACATCTCCGACGGAGTCTCTTGGTCTCGTCACGCCTCGGCCCAAGAGCCACTTGTCCACAATGGCCTCCCCAGCCAGCCCTTGTACTTGCCGCACCACTCGGACACATCCGCATGACATAGCGGAGGATTAATGGAAGTCCGCTTATTTTTCATTGAAGGAATTGAATAAATCGTTCTACGAACTGGATGTATTGTCCACGTGAGGTCGGTCTCCCTCTGGAGCATCATCTCCCTTGCTTCGTTCTTCCTCACCACCTTGCCAAGCACGCCGGCGTTGAAGGAGGTGATGCACAAGACACGCGCCTCGTGGTACAGGTCCTTGAGTCGGTCTCGGCGGACCTGGCCCCGCACTCTAGCGCCACCGCGTCTCTGCCCCGCCTCGCCGCGTGAAGTAGTTACGCATACGAAAACATGTATCATTCAATTATTTAAGAAACATAGTATTTAAACGGCGTGAAGTAATCCCCGAATATAGACTCACCCGGAAGTCCGTCTTGATCTTCCCCCCGGCAAGGGCGCCCCTCCTCCACGCGCGCACGGGTGCTCCCACGTCGAGGGCGGCTCCCTCACGTCCCCCCGCGGTCACCGGGCGAGGTAGTTCTCTTTAATCAAGAGGCTGCGGATGCCATTGATATGGCCTTGGAGCGCTCCCCTCCGGCTTACAATCTTCCGATTCTTGCACGAGCCATTAAGGCGAATTGTTAGTCCGGTTCGATTTTCAACATGTCATACGAACAAGTAGTGAAAATATCAATGGCTACTTACTTGTCACCGGGATTGGGTCGAATCACCGGCGGCGAGGAAAGGGATCGGCTCTGTGGGAGGCTCGAGGCCCCGATTTGGTAGACCTTGCGGCACTCGAGGGGAAGGCGTCTCGGCAGTGTCTCTTCAAAGACCGGTCAGAGGCCAAGTGTTGTGGCCCGGCGGCCGGTGGCCCGACGGCGGCGGCCCCCGGCCCCTCGACACGACACAAAGTTAAGCCTCCTCATTGGACGGGCGGCGTCGGCCGCGCCTCGGCGTCTCCACCGTCACGTGCTGCTTTCGGCGGCCTCCCTCCTCCTCCTCGTCGGACTCCTCCTCATCGGGCGTGGGGAGAGGGTGGGGGCCTCGCGTGCACCGCGGATCGGACCCCCAATCGGCGTTGTCGCCTTCCGCCCCGCTGGCATTTTGTCGAGTCCCCGCAAAAGACAAAGAGTAAACCAATTAGTATTGCAAAATGAGCGAAACATAATTAAAAGGTAACAATAATAACAAAATAGTATTACATGATTTAGAAATTATCTCCCGAATGCCTAAAGGGCGGCATGTAGTCATCACTATCACTATCACTATCACTCTTGTAATCATCAATGTCACCATCCTCATCATCCGTATAAGCCCTCGGCATGTGCATGCGCCCTCCACGGCTCCTTTCGGCGCACCATCCTCCATCGTTCAAAATTTGCAAGTCCTTAGCATCACGCACCTCATCACCCTCGTCCTCGCCGATGGCGTTGTCTACTTCCATGCCCATCGGCGAAAGAATGTCTATCTCCAAACGTCCTTCTAGCCCCTCGGGTTGATAGAACTCTTGATGTTTGGGTCATGGTTGTAATCATCATCGTTCGAACGGCGCTTTTACCGTGCTTGGCGATACTCTTTGCACAAGGTACCAACCCCGCAAAGGTCCTCGTGTTTTTGCACACGCCCATGGGAGGTAATAAACTTGTGTGGCGTGTATATTAGCCACAATATAGACATCCTCTCCTCCATATACGGAATCTGTCGAATTTCGACTTGCCCAATCGTAGGGTCCACTTTGTGTCATCGGGATTGAACCAATGGCATTTGAATACCACTAGCTTGAGCTCTTTAGGACCCCCAAGTTGAGCTCATATATTTCTTCGACTATGCCGTAATAGTCCTTCTTATCCAAGCGGCGTCACGAACTCCGGTGCACGTTGTTTTGCGGTTGGGCGACTCTCCTCGTAGCTTCGTCTGGCGATAGCCATTCACATCATAAACGGTGAGCGAGTTGACCCTACGGGGAAGCCATTGCCCACCTGTTTTAAATCTTCGCACATTTCGGCATCTCGTGCGGGCACGCAAGGTGAGGCCACGTAGATCGTTACATTATATGTTACTAGGACCAAAGTGGAATATCAAAGTCGGAACGAGGTTAGTTGGATGGTACCTTTGAGCAAAACCGGGGAAATAAAATCGGGCTGCCCATTTTTTAGAAGATTGTCTTCTTGTTGCAAGGTCGGAGCCCCATTCCCTCTCCGGTGTTGACCAATAAATTCCACGAAAAAAACAAGGCAAAATTAAGATTCGGATCGATAGGTGGAGGATAGTGACGGCGTATGGAACAAGCTCATTGAGAACTTACTGGCGATAAGGGCGGTTTAGATCAAGGTTCAACAACACATAGAGCATGATAGTGTGCCACTCATCAAAGGACAAGTGCTTGTGGGTAGGCTGCGCTTCCTCTTCCGACTTGCCCTCCGAAAAGGCTGAGGTTAGATGAACTATCGTCGGCGTTATAACGAGGGGTAGGATTGTGTACGGTTGGGAAGTTTCTCGGTATAGTACGCTGTGTGAAGGTCGACACCTCCTCCCGAATGTATGCCTCTCTGCCACGGAAGGCTCAATTTTGGCTTTATTTACGCATTTTCTCCGAAAGTACCTTGAGAGCCCTCTCGATTGGATAGCACCAACGAACCGCGGGCCCCCAACCGGCCTCGGCGGGTGCAAAATCGAGTCTTTGCATCGGGGAGGAAGAAGCCGGTGGAAATATCATCTCCAACTTGCGGATCAACACGAGGTGCGGCACGCTCCCGGATCGGCAATCGCATCCCGAGATAACTCCTTAACACAAAGGCGGCGGAAGAAAAAGCTCAACTCGCCAAGGCGGCGCCACACTAGCTCGGGGAGGTATCCCCGAGTCATCGCGGGAAGGATCCGCTCAATCCATATGTGGAAGTCATGACTCTTCATCCCTAAGACTTTCATAGTGCGCAGTTCACCCCTACTCAGTTCGCCGCATACCCATCGAGGAACGATAACGTCTTCATCCAGCTTTGTAGTACTTCCTTCCTATCGGCCCTTTTGATGATGTAGTCGGCCGGGCCCTTTTTCCATCTCCTCCCGTATTAGGGGTCTCTATCACTAGCTTTGGTCTATCGCACAACATCTCTATGTCAAGTCTAGCCTTAACGTTGTCCTTTGACTTCTTAAGGTCCATGGTTGTTGCGAAGAGTGCCTCGAAGATATTCTTTTACGTGTGCATTACATCGATGTTGTGTGGAAGAAGAAGATCCTTGTAGTAGGGGAGATTAGTCAAGCCCGATATATAAGTCCACATGTGTGTGGTACCATATCCAACAAAACCACCTTTCTTTTTCATCGATTTTGAGACCCGCTAGCTCGGCAAGGACCTCTTCACCGGTCATAAACTTTGGGATGGGGTCGGTGACTTCAACACCTTTAGTGAAGTGCTTTTTGTCTAGTCTCGAATTCATGGTTCTCGGGCAGGAATTGACGATGTTTGTCAAACGAAGAAAACTTGCCACCCTTGAGAAGCGGGTGAATCGGCCGCAACCCTTGCATGTTGGGCAAGGGAACCTCCCATGAACACACCATCTTGTTGAATATGCCATAAGCCGGGGAAGTCATGCATTGAATATAGGTACCACACATGCATTGTAAAGTTTGTCTTTGTAGCTCGCACGCCGCATCGATTACCCATTTTGCCAAGCATCTTGCAATTCATCCCACACCGGGCCGCATGAACACACCCATATTGTTGCCGGGTGCCGGGTATTATCAGCATCAAGAACAAAGTGCTTGAGCTCAAACATGACACCGGGGGAAGATTGAGAGGGATCACGAACACGGGCCAACAAGTGTACGGGGCCGCCAACATTCCGCACGGGTTGAACCCATACATTCTGCCGGAACGCTCTGGCGTACATTTCGAGCCTCCATAGCTTTTTCAGGATGCATATTATCGAAGTGCTTCCATGCATCACCATCCGATGGGTGTACCAACTTCTCGGGGGTGTATCTTTTGCCCTTCTTGTGCCATGTCATTTGTTTTCATGGACTCCTCTATCATGTACGGCCGTTGGAGCCTCCGATGCGAAAGGAAGGTGTCGTAGGACCATCTCGGGGATCTTAGACCGTTTCTTCCCCGCCATCACTACATTCTACCTCCACAAACCTAGAGGCTTTGCACTTTGGATAGTGCGTTGCTTCCTTGAGGTCTCCCCTAAATAGGGCGCACCCCTTTGGACAAGCATGGTACGACTCATACGGCATCTTGAGTCCACGAAGGAGTCTCTACGTGACTGCGACGTGTTCTTCGGGCAGGACGTGACCCTGCGGAAGCGGTTTGCCAATAATCGACAACGAAGGGGTGTCGGGCCGTCTCACTAATGCTCAATTGCGACTTCAACGCTATAAGGCGGAAATGGCATCCACTTCGTAACCATTGTCTTCTCATGAAGGGGCTGTGCCGCCTCCATCATCTCGTGAAACGCCTTTTGCGGTTTCCTCGTGTTCCTCCTCCAATCCTCCATTGAACGTGCATCGTGAAAGTCCGCCATCATGTCTGCCATCCCCGGCATCTTGATCATACTCCTCGAGGAGGGGCCTCACCACGTCCTCTCTAATACTGAGCGACTTCACCGTGGAAGATCCAAATGCAATAGTTTGGGACGAATCCGTTGTTGTAAATATGTTTGCCCATTTCAACCTTTCGTTGCTTTTTTCTTGTTCTTACATTTGTTGCACGGACACCGGCATCCGAATAGACCCTTTAGCAGTGGGCCAAATGCATGCTCTAGGAAAGCATCGGTCCCCTAACCCATTCAAGGCTCTTACTTGCGAAGCCCGTGTACATCCACTCACGGTTATCCATCCTCTGTCATACGCCCATGTCAGCGAGCCATATAAGCAAAGAATTGCATCTACACGGCGTTCCTACCATCTAATAGGTGAGGGATAGGTCCTAATCCCACCGAGGATGTGTAGACAAGGTTAGCATCCATGCTCAGCTCCACGTCCGGAGGCCGAATTTCGGCACCCTCCCTGTTCTCCTCGATACCGCGTCCTGGCGGGGGAGAGTGTGTATCCGGAGAACAACGGGGAGGTGCTGCTCCGGCTCGGGGAGCCGAGCATGGATGCTAACCCATCTACGCATCCACGGGCTGTCCCAAAAACGTGGACAATCCGAAATGATCACGGCCGCGAGATATGCACAGATGCGCATACCAACGCCTGTATCTCCTTCGGACGGGAGACGCCCTAACTGGTCGCTATGTAAGACAACTACAAGGACGGGACGGAGGTGATTTTAATACCTACGGTGTCGGTGGAGACGGGGTGCAGCAAGACCCGCGGCCCACGAGGGACGGATCGGGGTCGCCGAGTCCCTCCCACAGGTCCTCCTAAAAAAAGGGAAAAAATTAGTTATTATCGACTCAAAATTTCGGCAGCACCTCCCCTGCACGGGGAGGTTCCCAAAACCTGCAAAAAACATGGCACGAAGGCCAACAACCACATATATATACCCAACATGGGCACGAAGGCCACCAACCACCAAAATGGGCACGAAGGCCACCAACCACATACATATACAATTACTAGTAACCCTACAACTACTACTAACAACTACTTAACTACTAACACTAGTAATACAAAGAGCTACTTAACTACTTACTAACTACTACTACTACTAACCCTACTAACTACTAGTACTAACCACTACTACTAACCACTACTAGAAGGATAGGCCTTACCTTGGCCGCAGGAACGGGAAGAGCAACGGCGTGGATCACCGCAGCGGACGAACACCGCAGCAACACGAAGAACGACGGCCGGTCGGATCGGCACTTTTCTTCCTCCTCCTCCGTTCCTATTATTCCTCCTCTCCTTCCCCTTCTTCCCTTCCCTCCCTCTTCCTCCTCCCCCTCCTCCTTCCTCCTCTCCTTCCTCCTCTTCCTCTTCTTCCTTCCTTCTTCCTCCCTCTCCTTCCTCCTCTTCTTCTTCTTCCCTTCCTCCTCCTTCCTCCTCACCTTCCCCTTTCTCCCTCTACCACCGCCGGGAACAGGGGGCAGGGGCGGGCCGCCGGCCGATTTGGGCGGGCGGGGCGGGCCGAGGGTGCCGGCGGGCTGGGGCGGGTCGCCCGGCCGGCAAGCCGGAGGAGCCCGCGGAGGGCTGCGTGGACCGCCCCAGCGCGGATCGGCGGGCGGACGCCGCCGGAGCTTGGAGGCGGCGGGCGGGGACTTCGGCTGCGGGCGCGGGGAGGGCCCGGCGGCGCCGGGGAGTTGGCGGCCCGGTGGCGGCGCGGCCGGATCCGTCCGGCGGGCGGCGGCGGCGGTCCGCGAGCCGGGTCGCGGCGGCGCGCAAGTGTCGGCCGGGCTCGGGGCGGGCTCGGGGCGCGGGTGGAAATGAGCCGAAATTACGCCGGCTGGTTCTAGATATTTATTTTTCGCTTTGCAGTGCCGAAAACGCGAGGCACTCGGCAAAGTGTGTTTTTTATTTTATGTTAAAAACCCTTTGCCGTCTTGGGACGTATAGGCACTCGGCAAATTAATCCTTTCTTAGAGTGTCCAACGTGGCACTCGACAAACAATTAATTTTTTTTTATTTTCGTCCTATTTTTTTTGTGTTGCCTTGGTACACTAATTACATCTCATGTTCTCAATTTGGGACAATTTCAAGTTGTTTTGCTATATTTCATGAATTATTTCTATTTTCTTGCATTTTTACGGACCACTCCAAATTTGAACTGCAGCTACATGAAATAATGGACTGTGGTCATTCAAAAAATGTTATTCATGATGTTTGGCATATGTTTAGGCTCAATCCAGGGACTTCGCATGAAATTTCGAACATTTATGTGTCGAACATGACGAAGTTACGTGCGAGGTGGTGTTTTTAAATTCTATAAAATCCAAACGAAGTTTAAAAATCACGAAATTTGGCGTGGTGTCTTGTCATCTCATGGGGAGGTGTGAAAAAATTTGAAAAAGTTTCGAGCAAGTTGTGGCGTCGGATGGCTAAAAACCCGCCATCTCCACGCCTAGGGGTTCATGTGATCAAGTGTGGAGATGTAAGTGTGGAGATGTCCAGGTTTTTAGCCATCCGACGTCACAACTTGCTCGAAACTTTTTCAAACTTTTTTCACAGCCTACCCATGAGATGACAAGACACCTGCGCCAAGTTTAAGTGATTTTTAAACTTGGTTTGGATTTCATAGAATTTAAAAAACACCTTTCATACGTAACTCGTCATGTTCGACACATAAATGTTCGAAATTTCCGCGAGTCCACGGATTGAGCCTAAACATACGCCAAACATCATGAATAACATTTTTTTTTGAAGTGCCACAGTCCATTATTTCATGTAGCTGCAGTTCAAATTTGGAGTGGTCCGAAAATGCAAGAAAATAGAAATAATTCATGAAATATAGCAAAACAACTTGAAATTGTCCCAAATTGTGAACATGAGATGTAATTAGTGTACCAAGGCAACACAAAAAAAATGGGACGAAAAAAAAAAAAAAAAATTAATGGTTTGCCGAGTGCCATGTTGGACACTTGGCAAAGGACTAATTTGCCGAAGTGCCTATAAATCCGCACTCTCGCAAAGTGTGCCTAGTTTGCCGAAAGTGTCTATCGTTTGACACTTTCGGCAAAGGTTACTGAGAAGGCGCCGTTTGCTCCTGTTATCCTTTGCCGAGTGCAATGTTTTGCCGACGCTACGCACTCGGGGCAAATGTATGCTTTGCCGAGTGGCCCACTTCGCCGACGGTAGGGCACTCGGCAAAGTAGTCTTTGTCGAGTGCTCGGTTGGCACTCGGCAAAGATGCTCTTTGCCGAGTGCCCGACTTTTGCCACTCGGCAAAATTCTTTTTGCACTCGGCAAAATTCTTTTACGCCGGCAAAAATTCCCGGCACTCCGGGATTCCTGTAGTCTCTTAGCCGGGCGCACGCGCGCTCATGGTCGCTTCCAGCAAACAGTCAAGGCGCGACACCATGGTGGCGTGCCCGGCTCTTTATGCGGCCTTCCCCCGTCGCGGCGTCGCCGTTGCTTGCTGCCGCGCTCCGCCACGTGGAGGGCGGCCAGCTCCGCCCGGTCGGATCCTGGCCTTTCAGTAGGCGGCAGTGGCGGCGGGGCGAGCTGCGGCTAAAGGTGGCGGCAGCAGGCGGGGCAGCGGCTGGTGGCGGAGCGGCGCGGGCGGGTCGCGGCTAGAGGTAGCGGCGGCGGCGGAAGCGCCCGGTGGGCGGAGGCGACGGCGACGGTGACTTCGAGCGGGCGCGATGCGCGCGAGCTGCGTCAGCGGCGTGAGAGATGCGGCTAGCGCGGGTGCGGGACGGGGACAGGACTCACGAAGAAAAGATAAGGTTCAGTTTTTTTTTTTTTTGATAAGGTTCAGGTTCACAGGTTGTGCTAAAGCAGGCATTTTTCTCCGGGCGGACTAGTCCGTGCCACAGGCCGAGCCTGCGGCCCGTGGCCTGGTCTGCGCCATCGGGTCGTGCCGCCCGTGGCTCGCTCATCTCGGGCCGGACCGTGCCTCGGGCCAAATATACATCTATATTGCTACCTAACTCCACGAGGATGTATATAGAACCAGCATTTACAGAGCAACAAATCGGAATTGAGGTGCCGAAGGGGAATGTTGAATCCAAAGGGGTTGTTGGTTACACTCTCACGCCACTGTAAGCGCCAAAAAAGACAAACATATAATTCCAGAAAAGGGTTAGCTGATGAATTGAGTAGATCTGGCTTGTCTTTTGGATTTCTTTGATCTCATGCATTTGCAACGCGGTGCTCGTAATTTCCCAAGAGTATGGCTTGGAGGTCTAACGGACTTTCGTCCTTCTCCTATAGGCCGCTTCGCTATCGCTCCTGAATAGATATACAAGGATTATGCCATAAAATACATAATTCGGGTCTGGTGCAGGCTGCAAAAGTGAGATCACGTCGGTGGGTCCATATGCAATGGACGGCGAGCACCCAATCGCAATGTCTGACGATGATACAAGAGATGTGAAAGCAACTGAAAAGGCTTAATGACATCGTGTTTTCCGTTCAACTCTTGGAATGTTCGAGCAATGCTATCGGCACCGCCGTGGCCTTCGTTGGGGCTATTGTCGTATTGCTTGGATTTCTGGTTTGCCGCTGTCATGATCTTCATGGAAGGCACCATGTAGAGGCTATCTGTTTGTTTGTTTGTTTTTTTGTGTGTGCGTGTTTTTTACCGTCACGCCGCGCGTGGTCTATCTCTCCATTGGAAGATCTGCAAGATCGATCCCTTGTTTATGCACTCACCTCAAACAGGCATCCATGGCCAATGCCAGATACTTGTACCCTGCTTTGTTTCTAGCTGACATCCTTGATGGATGACGACTAGATCGTGTCCAACCGATGTGGCAACTACCTATCAGTGGAGATTCAAGATGGTACAGTGCAGTGCAGTGCGAAAAGAAGGAGGTGGGAGGTGTATTTGGGGGCTAGATCCACCTGATCTAGCCATCGTCGGCTCGCTGGAGGGGCCGCCGGAACTCCGGAGGTGACCGGCACAGACCGCAGGAGGTGCGGCAGAACTTGAATGGTCATGGGGTTTTTTGTCCCTAAACGCTACTTGACGTGCGTCTGCCGCTAATGAAAGCTGCGCACACAGCTATGGCCCAGAATCAAGGAAGAAGGGCAAGTGTGGGTGTAGCTAGCGCGCGATGCACAAAGAGACCGTGATGAGGTCGCCATGGTCGGGCGGTGGTGGAGGTGGCGGTTAGGTTTCACCTAGTTAGAGAGTAGGCCTTCCGGCTAGAGGTGTGGCGACCTTGACACGGTGGTGGTGGTGGGTTGGCCGGCGGTGGCGCCGCTAAGCAAGCGGGATATAGGACATCCAGATGGGCAGGCCGGGGTAGGTGGTGGGGGTGAGTGCCGTCAAAGTTTGGAAAGGGCGAGTTCTTCCGGCGGGGAGGTCACCAGCATCGTGGGCGGTGGTCGAGATGGGTAGGGCAAGTCTTGCCTGGGAAGAACATGAATAGGGAAGGATGCAAGAGGGTGTGCATGAGCAGTGGTACGAGCACACACGCGCAGAGGAAGAGCCCTAGGTTTTTGCGCCCACGGTTAATGCCCCGATTAACCGTGATGCCGCTTTTTATTTATCGTGGCGAGCACTTTTGCATGTCACGAAAATCAATTAACCGTGGTAGGCAAAGTCTTCCACAGTTTATATTTATTTTCGTGGGCGGCCGTGTTAGGATATTCGCCACGTCAAAATCCGACAGTGGTCGGGCCCTCCCGCTCCTCCCTTTGGCGGCGTGCTGCCTAAGCTGATTCGGGCGGCACTTCTCGATGTGGTTGCCTCACTGTCGCCCTCTTGGTCTGTGGGTGAAGGTAGGTTCTTCTCTGGCCGACGGCAAGGTGGGCGGTGCTACCATGGCCAGATCCAGGCGGTGGAGGCTGACCACGTCCACATCTGATGAGGAGGCGGGTCTAGATTCGACAGGCCCAGCTCCCTCCTGGTGGCGATAGGGTTTTGGAACGACGCCGACGACGCCAAGATCCGACTGGGCTGAGATTGGGCTCACCGGTGGGCTCGAACGGACTTCGCGGGTGGGCTCTTGTATTTTATTTTTTTTCAAAAACATTAACCGAGGCGAGCGTTCCTAACATGCCCGCCACGGTTAATCCATTTACCGTGGCAGGCACTAACGACTACCGTGGTGGAGTCGCGATTTTCCGTGACCATAGTACCGTGGTGGGCCCTTTTACCCACCATGGTAAATGGAAATCGCCGGTCATGCAAAAAAATAATCTGTAGTAGTGTGAACTCGTACATACACTTGATTGAATGTTAATGTTCTGCATATCCTCCCCAGATAACCCAAGCCACAAGCAACATGCGAGAGTCCAAAGCCGGACGCAAATTATCAGTGACCAATCGGCCGCGTTGACGAAGCCACCGCGTAGTTGACGAAGCCACCGCGTAGTTGCGTCCTCCCTGCCATCCGGTGCTAGAGCCAACAAAGCCTAGCGGATTCAGCAGCGCGCACACAAAGCTCCCTCGATATGACGCAAGCCACCAGCAACTGATCGACGGACTCCCATAATGATGTCTCTCTTTTCTCAAAGGCTGGCTTGTGCTTATAAATACAGCTAGGGGTTGTTCCCAGGCCACGGCAGGCGCCTGAAAGACGAACATACAATGGCGACAACAGTTCCTTCTTGCGGTGACGCTGAGCACTCAACTATAGAAGTGCAACATGTGGATGGGAACGGTGCTCCCGGTAGCACTGCTGCTGGCGAGTCGCAGCGGACGGAGAGAAGTGCCGATGACAAGGTGATGTGGAAGCAGCTGAAAAAACTGAATAACATCGTGTTTTACATTGAATTGTTGGAATATTTGGGCAATGTTATCGGCACCGTGGCCTTCGGTTGGGCTACCGTAGTCTTGCTTGGTGCGTTCTGCTCTCTGCTGAGCCGTCTGGATTTCTGGCTTGCCACTATCATGGTCTTCCTGGAAGGCACCAGGTGCGCATCTCAATTTATACATATCACAAGAAATGCCATTTACTTTCGAGATTTATTAGTTTCGGGCTTTTTTTTTGTGTGGGTGTGGTTTCACCATCGCGCCGCGCATAGCCTGTCTCCATTGGCAGATCTGCAAGATCCCCTGTGGCCCTGTATATGCACTATTGCACTCACTTCCAGGTCTCCATGGTCGATGCCCGATGCTTGTAGTCTTGTTTTCCCTCAAAAAATGCTTGTAGTCTTGTACCCTGCTTTGTTTCTAGCGGCCAACATTATGGAATATGGTGACTGGAGGGGTGAATAGGAGCCTCAAAATCTTTTCGCTCTTTTGAAACTCCACTCTTCACACAACCCCAAGAAGTAAGATCTCTCAAAATACGAGTAACACACAAATTACCTAGTAGCTAGATGAGTGTGAAGTATTGAGCACACACGAGATCATTCGCAAAGCCATGGAAGCAAAGCAACTCGAACCGCACACGCAGACTGTCCGGTCCTGGGAAGCCGGAAGTCCGTCGTACAAATGCCTGGGAACAACGAGGTCTGCTTCGGAGTCTGGACACTCTCCTGTGAACGTCGGACTGTCCGCAAGTCTACGTGCAGACTGTCCGCGGGAAAATCTTCCAGATACAAACAGGAACACAAAGCTGCTGGAATCGGACTGAAGTGCATACGGAGGACTGTCCGCGCTTTGGGGGGACTGTCCGCTGGCAAAACTTCTGAAATCGGCCTGGACAACAGGGCTGCTGGAATCGACTAGACTATGACCACCGGACTGTCCGCGGTCTGAGCCTAGACTGTCCGGCAGTCAAAATCCAAAAACCAAACTTTGAAACAAGCCTGCTGGAATCCTATACTTGAGCTCGGACTGTCGCCACTTGGAGTCGGACTGTCCGCGTTAAAGTCCCGAGCAAAGTCCGAAACCCTCGTGCTTTCGGTCCTGATGGCCGTGTCCGGCAATGGAGCCGGATTGTCCGCGGGTCGCAGAAATCACACAAATAGGAGCGGTGCCAAATCGCCTTCGCCCAAATCCACCCAAAGCTCACTCAAATCGAATCCTTAGGCCATGAAATTTGAAATGAACTAAGCACCGAGGAGAGGCTAATCCCAAGAAATCGCAACACTTCACCAAGTGAATCAACGGAAAATCATATCATGTGTAAAAATGAGTTTCATGAAAACCTAGCCATGAACTTGCTCCGATATATGGTCGTGAGGATTCAACCAAATTGCTTTGGTGAATTTCTTAAGTTCATGACGATCCAAAGCAAGAAAAATCAATCAAAACAATCCACAAAAGCAGATAAATCGAGTTCAAGAGAGTAGAAGGAAATGAAGAACGTGATGAACTTAGAAATACTCCATGAATCCATCGAGAGACGAAGCCTAGAGGGCATAATTAAGCGGACTAAGGGCTGCTCTTCCTACAAACATAGATCACTATAAAGTTTTTCGATGACCTCTCACAAAGTAGAGCAACTACAGGTGGGAAAAACTTAACGGATAAACAACAAAATGCCTTCACTACTGGTACTTATAGTTCTTGTCCAAATGACCATACTACCCCCAAGCTAATACATGATCCTCACCAAATTACCAAGGGCAATTTGGTCCATCTCGATGATGAATTGATCGGACGGCCACCGCGCCTTCCCCACCGGTAGCCGCGTCGACCACGAACTCCCGAAGTTATCGGTGTCGTCCTTCCACCTTCGAACGTTCACCCGGATTTCCAAACCCGTGAAACTTGTTGCCGATGGTTTTGAGTCCCAAACCACCAAACCGGGCCGCGGGTAACATACCACATATATCGTCCCCCGCACTCCGACCGCGTGTCATCGTTGTCCTTGATTGCACGGACACCAAGTCTTCGAGCCGCCCGTTCCACTTGCATGGTCGCCGTCTTGACTCAATCGACATGGTCACTTCACACATCCTTGCACATGTCAATGTCCTAAGTGTCATCCACCACTATTGGCTGCCCGCGATCCGGTCCCTCGATCTAAGCCTAATGTCCGCCCTTCACCGCTGGGGTCCATCAACACGACACGTCCTCCTTGGCCTTAACCTCGCCGTCGGCTACCGTCTCCAAGCTTGGCAAATTTTGTGCAACACAAGCCAAGAAACATGTCGCATGGCACACCTCGTGTCACTAGACTCACTACAAAAAATGTAGGCTTTTTAAGACAAAATGAAATTGTCATGAATACAAAAAATTAGAGATCAAAACATCTTGCTTGTAATTTTGATTTTTAAAATTCAAAAAATTAGATTGTTCAAATTTTATCACATAAAAGAGATGACCAAAGTGAAAACCATAAATTTATAGAATACGATTTTCGAAAAATTTTAGGAACAAATCGTCAAATTTGGAGTTAGTATGTGGGAGAAAAACTTGTTAAAAGTTTTAACGCACTTAGATCAAAAAGAAAATGTTCTTATTCATGATGAATTTGATCTTAAAATGGAATTACAAATTTAAAAATAAGGAACAAGAAAGAAAATTTATCGGCCCATATAATTCAGGCCCGGTATATCTCGCTCCATCTGGACCGCCTTTGCATTTTTACATGGGCCGAGACCTATTTACAAGCCCAATAGACCTGGGTCAAGGGTTTAGCTCATTCGGGGTATTTTATGACATTCGGGATCGTCATATTTGATAAAACATTCAGTGATGGTAGTTGTCGTCACATAAAAACTTTATGTATCGTCATAAATTCGCTCCCGTCAGCTGGTTTTGGAAGAATGACAATTTGTGACGCAATTTGTTATCTTTCTGTGACACAACAATTGATGTCGTCAAAAATTCTTTTGTGGGTTCATAATTTTATGACGACACAAAAACTTTAAGGTCATGTTACATTATATGACTAAATTTGGCCTCGTCATGAGGGAATTTCTCATAAAAAGACAGATTTCTTGTAGTGGTGTGCCAATTAGGGTAATCAAGATAAAAGAGAAATAAAAATATAATGAGAATGGTGGATTGTTGACAATCGCTCATCACAAAACTGAACACCATGTAGAGAAATCAACCATGTGTTCGTAGGAACTCATAACGCTTTCAAGGAAACATGTTACGTACTCTGTTGTTTTATTTTGCACAGGGTTCTTGGAGTCAAATGAATAAAATATTAGACTCCAGAAACATGAATGGATCCCCGGAAATGTCAGACTAGGATTTGGTTTTAATTAGCCTACCAAGAACTCGGATCATAGTTTCATGAACTTTGGCTGAATTTTAGTGAAAAATTATCTAAGAGGCAAAGGGGGAAATGAATAGATTGGGTTTTGATAGGTTTTGCACTTGCATACTAAACTGAGGATCTTTAGGATATTTTGAACTTTGGATTGGACAAAAGGATTCAAAATAAACCAATCTCACCAAAACAGGCAACAACTTTTGAAATTGGAAACGTTACAACTCGGATATCTCTCCCTGAGAAAATGATTAGAGCAAAGCCCAATAAATTTTGGTTTAAGCCGAGTCACATCATGTTTAGGCAAGTTCTTCAATAACTTGGCTTCTCCCTCAATCTTAAATTTACTTTTTAATTAAATGGACCCACCACATGTTGCATGGGAATGGAAGCAAACAGTGTGTGTATTCTGGGATCTACATTCTGCACGGGGAAGAGAGTTGCCCTCAACGCTAGGTCTAGCACCCATTTCCTTATCTCTCCTATGCTCTCTCTTCCATCTTCTCAAAAAAAA
Organism: Hyparrhenia diplandra; assembly: GCA_015847255.1. NCBI lineage: Eukaryota > Viridiplantae > Streptophyta > Magnoliopsida > Poales > Poaceae > Hyparrhenia > Hyparrhenia diplandra. The sequence continues at coordinate 331,917 of JADLZK010010513.1, read as the reverse complement.
AAAAAAAAAAAAATCTCTCTTCCATGTAGAATTTATTGAGTAAGGTGCATTATTGTACTTATACTCTTAGGTAGCCTCCCAAGAATTCTAGTTTTGGATAGCGTTTGGTAACACAACACATGTAGAAATCATCATGTCACCATGTTGGGGCTTCCAACCGCTCATTTGAAAACTAAGCCTTCAGATTTCAAAATTTTCATGCACCCTTGGATGAAGAAATGCTATGTATATCTACAGAAATTCTAGTTCTCAATAAAAGTTAAACACACTACCGGGCAGTCGCTTTTTAGGTTTACAGAGGTGGTCAAAAGCATCCGCCTCCAACAAAAAATCTGAAATAACACATTTTTTTTTTTGGAGGCGGCGCTTGACTACATCCATTAGGCGACTTAGGCCAACAGCGGCGGCAACCCTAAGACACCCACCTCCAAAAATAGATTAATGGAGGTGGTCCGTTTTAATTTGTCCGCCTCGTTAATCATTTTTAATTAAATAATAGTTTCCTGGCATTTAAATTGGAAGTTGTATTGTATTTTTAGCGATCTGAACACGCACAACACATACCAAGAACGCGAAAAATACGGATGCAGAGAACAACTAGATCTATGCAGGGTGCTGATAGCCTCGATGTGTGGTACATCTGTCGTTCTAACCTTTCCATGCCAGTTAGAATTGTACTAGTAGCAAAAAACATATAATTATAGAAGTATTACTGAAAAGAAATTCAAGCCTACGAAGAACTAGTTCAGTTTTTCTCTTCTCGATCGTCCACCATAGTTCTAGTTTTAGATCTACATCTCGATCACACAAAACTTTAAAAAACGGAGTAAAAGAAGGATGTGGGAGCTCGCTGTGGGCACAAAATACCGAGAACCGAAACCGAACCGGAAAATACCGAAAACCGAACCGAAAAGTACCGAAACCGAAAAAATCGGTTCCTGTTCGGTTCTCACTTCTCCTGGTACCGAAATAACCGAGGTAAATTCGGTATTTTACCGGAAGAACCGAAGGGAAACCGAAGTACCGAATTGGTTCAATGAGGCCCAGCAGCAGCCCATGTAACATAAGGCCCATCATCTTCTAACCCTAGCCAGCAAGCAAAAATGACGCATTCACCCTCCCCCAGCCTCACCCACTCGTCCCGTCCTTCACCCGCGCCGCATTCTATCGCGGCATCGCTCCTCCTCCGCTCCACTCATACTGGCGCGGCGCCCACCCTTGCTCCGCCTCAAGCCTCTGCAGTTCCCAGGTGCTCAGCCTCTGCCCCCACACTCGCGGCCCTGCTCCACCTCCGCCCTCCGCAGACGCCCGACGACCGCCGGCCCCGCCATCACGCTGCTGCACCGCCACCCTGCCCTCGCAGGTCACCGCTGCGCCGTCGCTCCTCGAAGCTTCGAGCTCGCAGTCGGGCGGCGTCGCCGGCCCCTACGCGCCCGCGCTAGGAGCCAGGCGAGCCAGGTCGTGCACCAGGTGAAGCCGCAAACCAGCGAAGGCCACTTCGATTTCTCCTTTGCTCTGTTTGTTCGGTTCTTTTGGTATTTACCGGAACCGAACCGAGAGAACTGAGACCGAAATCGCTCGGTTCTGAGTTCTTTGAGGAACCGATCGGTACCTAGTTTCTCAGGAACCGAATTAGCATGGGTACCGAGGAACCGAACCGATCGGTTCGGTAATACCGAACGCCCAAGGTGAGTGGGAGCACATAGCAACCTACTATTGTCTCCTCCTTCAAAGAATCCAAGAACAAAACCACTCCAAAAATAGTGCAGTTCTAGAGCTCAAATCCCTTCAAAATGAGAAATGGATTAATGGAGGTCGGCATCCTAAGAATGACCGCCTTCATCAATCTATTAACGGAGGCTTTGTTAATACTCCATTAATAGAGGTGGAGGCGGTAGCCTTACCGTTAACTTTTATGCCATCGTGAATCTAATTAATTCTCTGCGTTGAGACATTTTTCTTCATTTTGTGCTGTTTCGTCTGACTCTAGTTATTCACGCAATAGGGTTTTCATCAGCAAAGATACCTCAGTCAATCAATGGTTATTCGGCTCCACAAGGGCATTCAGATGGGACCATTTCTCTTTCTCTCGCATGCATAAAGGTGGGGCTCTAATTGCGGTGATCATAGGTGCAGGCATTTCCCTGTTGCCAATAGAGTTTGGATCCAAAATAACTGAAAGCATATTCAAGGTGGCCATACTGGCTATTACCAGCCTCTTGCTGACAAGAAGACATTGGAACCACTATGCCAAAGCTGTCATCTGCTTTTTTCTCTTGGCTGGTGTTTGCGGATGGTTATCTGGTTTTATCAAACTGGCGGCACCACACAAACAACCAAAACTTGAGATCCTAATAAAATTTGTATTTATATCTCTTCTTTGGTTATTGGCAACGTTACTTGGAGCATCTGTGACAGGTTCAATCATGAAAATCTTAATAGCTTCTGGAATCCCCAAACGAGTATTTTGGCTTAAAGTCATCGTGGCCTCAGGGCTGGTATGTTTGCCGGTCCTCCGAGCCAAAATAGCTTCAAAATACAGGTATTTGATCATATGGATTGCTTCGGTGCTCCTAACAGTTAACTTGCCAGAGAGGCTATCCTGAAAGAAGAAGACAACAGTAGTAGCTCCCCACAGGCTCCTCCAAAACAAGAACAAAGCATCAACGCTCTTCTTTTAGAGAGCTGGCAACTTCTTGTGAAGATAGTTGATACAATCATGCCCACACTCTTCTTTTGGAGCGTGATGTTCCCGTTGCCAGGCATCCCCTGAAAGTATCATTCTACATGTTGTTCTCGGTGATAGCAGCAGTGCTGGTTGGCAACTTGCAGATCCCAGTGGCCTTCCTACAGATTCTGCTATCAAGCTTGCGCCTGCACAATCTTCTAGCAGGTCGTGACTACCACCCTCTACCAGAAGGCGCCAGCCCCAACATGGTGCCATCTATTGTAGTCTTCTACGTGCTGGAGCTATGCCAAGGGTTATCCAATATCCTGGGAATCATCATTGGCCTCATCTCCTTTAGCTGTCGCAGAAAACTGGTACGTGCCTTAGGACTCAAAGAAGAGTGGGGAGCAAAAGCTATCAACCTATACTATCATCAAGCCTGCATGACCATCAAAGACAAGGGTCTTTTTCCTTTGGAGGAATCCACACCGCCAAGTTTGGACAGCTTCGCCATCGAGTCCCTTGGCTGCACCTCCAGTGAAATGCAGATTGTTCGGCTTCAGGTTCTTGACTACTATCTGCGACAGCAAGCGGACTCCAAATACAGAAAGAAGTTGATCGCACAAATTGCCAATGATGTTACAGGCATCGTCACCAAGATTGCAGGGACTATTAGCCATCTCATCACCGACGAGGAAATAAACAGTGGTAATCATGAAAAAGTTCAGAAGATACATTTCTCTCTGTCTGTATCTGTGAATTTTGTGAAGCTGCTTGCCGATGCTGAAGGGATCCGCACAAGGATTCGCCAAGAGCTGAAGGGGAACCCCATTCTAGTCCACAGCCTCCAGCATATCCGGGACTCGGAGGTCTGCCAGCAAGAATTAAGGAAGCTGACGATTGATGTCATAGAATTGCTGGCCTTGCACGACGAGGCTGTTGGCTAAACTGTTGCATATATCATTCTGTTAGAACTTTGTTTGTCATTTGCATAAGTCTAGTCAAGTTAGCGGGCAGTGCGTGGCTGGAGGTGTGCTTGGTCCATGACACAGCCCGGTCAGGTCGGTCTGTCAGCGCCATGTCGTATGCTGCAGCACGTGGGCACGTCGCGGTGAAACGGCGTAGCACACGGTATGCGGAGTGGCGCGGGATACTCGGAGGTTTGTTCCGAGATCCTATGTGTTGGTATAAATAAGAAACAACCAGGGTCCAAGAAGTTGCAACATTAATTGTGCAGCACATATCTCATACTCGTGTGTTTGCATTTCTATCTATCCCTCGCATACTACAGAATTATGCTCTCACAAAAGTTTAAGGTAGGATGGAGTCAAAAATATATATAGCTTCACCTGGCTTCATCTCATTCTACGTGGCGTTATGTGAGAGCATGTTTTAAGGATTTCTATGTGGAGCTGTTTTGGCAAACGATTTATCGGCTCCAGCTTCACCGATGGAGTTGTCCATGCAACCGAAGCTCAAAAGAAAAAGGATTCACCGGTGAAGTGAAGACATGTCAAACGGGTCCCAAATGTAGCTGCTCGGGCCATTTTCTAATCTTCTCGTACTTATCATCCCACGCGTAGTCACTCTTTTGGATGAAGATAGTCACCCTTTTCATAGCATGACATGCATGAACCGCTCGTACGTCCACGTCTTGTGCTGGCACATAGGCACAGTTCCTGTATCTCGTCCGCCATGTGGAATATAGAGTATACTTCCCCCCTCTCAACACTAGCTTGGTGCTACATGCATATAGCAAAATATTAAGCCAATTGTGATGGTTGTTGTATCCTACACGTACGATGGGTGCCGGTCATCCACGGAAGCCGGCCAAATTTTTTAAATGATCAACTTGGCGCACAGTTCCTGCTATTCTATTCTTATACCTAACAATTGGTGCATCAGTCGACATGGAATGTTTTGCACTTTGTCGTGCATCAGTCGACGTCGAACGTTTTGCACTACTTATACAAAACCGTGTCTACTTTTGTCAGTGTGACTCTTTGTCGTGCATCATGTTTTGCACTTCCTTAACTTGCGTCGTGCCGGCCCTGTCTTGGAGAAAGCAGCAGAATGATTTATTAGAACGAGGATTTTATTAATGGTAGCGCATCCTATGCAAACCAGCCCACCTGTGCAAATTATGAAAACTTCCACTAAGGTCATAGGTTATGGATCTGACGTCCAGGGAAATAGGTAGGTTCGTTTTGCACTTAAACCCCCCACACAACCCACTGTAATCTGATTTTTTTGCCCCGCCCTCCTCCTCCACCACCACGTCACTGCTGTCCACATGTGGCACTCGGCGGCCACCTGCCAGGCCTTCTCATCCAGCAACGCATCGGGCTGCAGTACTGCGCTCCGCCATGCCGTATCCGGTGCCGTCGGCCACGCGCGGACAACTTCTCCATTCTCTTGCCCATATTTGCAACCAAACGACATCCATTCCATTATTGTACAGACACCGGGACAGGATACCCGATAGGCATAGGCAAAGTAGAAGAGATCAAATAAGACATTGAGAAAAGGATGCAAAAAAGAAAAGAACGAAAAACGTTGCAAGAAAAGGAAAAAGTACACTACTTCTTAACTCTACTTTGGTTCCTCCCTAGTTTTTGAAAGACGGCCTGCGCCGAAAATGGATGACGGCCTGCTGTGCATCCGGTGGCTGGCCTTGCATGCAGTGGACCTAGCCAACAAGATCGGCCTAGCAAAAGCAGCGGGGGCAATGCTCCCCAACAGGAAACCAATCAGGCCGGCCCAATATTCATTCTCTCACACTGCAGCGGGGGCAATGTATCCATTTATATGTTCCCAATTTGCATGCGTCGCACCTCCGTGGGGGTTAAATGTATGTTCAATTGATAACGTATTATCATTACCTACTTTATACTTGACTATTGTTTACTTTCAAAACTGTAGCTTCAGCCTTTTTTAAAGTCGACCATGTTCATTACTTAATACATATGAGTATGATTTACATAGTGACACATTATGCATTCATACCTCAAAAAATTTATATATTAATATACAATAAAAACTGTAGCTTCAGCCATGTATTTTTTTTAAGTTGACCATGTTCATTACTTAATATACATATGAGTGTATGATTTACATAGTCGACCATGTATTTTTATGCCTTCATACCTCAAAAAAAAATTTATACTAATAATGAAATGAGTAATTTTTAAGTATTTTAAGATTTATTTATAGTATTAGATTGATCAATGCAGTTTCAATTTTTGGTCATTTCAGTTTATTTTTAATAACCGTAGAGATACATATTTAGGGTTTGCGTTATTTATACTTTTAAAATTCCATATGTATAATTTAGACAAAGATTAGGAGTTGTTTTGGGTTATTCCATACAATGGCATTGATGGGTAATCTAGATCAAGATTTAGGGGTAATTTTAGATATTTTTAAAATGATATAGATGGAATTTTTTAAAGTAGAAACAGATCTGATGGTAACCACTATAATATGAGTAGTCTACTGAATACATGACTTGGGTTAGATGTTTCTAATTTTTGTGAGAATTTTTTGGTTTTTCTTTCTTTTTTTTCTCAGCACAACTCATCAAAGGAATTAATATAGTCCTTCGTTATTTGACATTATTGTCACCACACACCATGCACACAAGTGATGCAGATTGATGCCGCACTCTGCGTCGCTTCACAAATTGGTTATATGATCCCTAAAGAAGACTTTGCTCTTGTGCTTGCTGAAAATAATCTCTCTCCAAATACCGGCGCAGCTGCAGAACTTGTTGGAAAGCTTGTGGATACTCTCAAGTCCAACATTGAACCAAATCAGGAGTTCCCGAGATTACGAAGGTCCGTTATTGGGACAATGCTATCCATTATGGAATCATGTCCTGGGTACATAGAAATCTTCAGGGAAAAAGGGGCAGAGGATGCCCTGAACAAGCTCAAAGGAACCTCCTCTCCAGATTGGAAAAGTTCAAGGTCTTAATTGAAGGCGAAGGCATGGTCCTGGAGAGCACACCTATGCACAAACTAGTAGGTGAGGCCAAAACAAAATTACGGCCGGCCTGAGCTGAGATAAATCCAACCTTGGATGCTCAACCAAGAGACCCTGGTTTCTAGTATCTGCCCACTTTATATCAGTTGTTATGTATGCAACCTGCGGCCATATATATTGAGATGTTATTTGTGTCGCATTATGGGGGCCTTTAACCAGATAACTCAACCAGCTTTGTATTCGGTGTTTGAATAATTCATGTGCGTGGTCGTCGTTTTTTATCAGTGTAACATGTTCCTGTCATTTGTTTTTTTACACTGTATGCATGTGTGTAGCTGCAGCTGCCAGCTGGTGGTGTAGCTGCACAAATTTGTGCGCTCTGGAGCCCCAAGATGTCTGGAATGGCATGGAATGGTTTTTTCAGACGTGGCATGGACAAGTTCAGTTGACTTGAATGGGATGCAAATTAAACAATCTTGGAAGCCTGTGGCTTTAAGCTGCAGTGGCGTCAATGGCTTCAGCACATGCTCGTAGGTAATATATGTTCGGCGAAAAGAGAGCCAACGCCTTGCAAGTACTGGACCTGGCTAAGATGGGCCTAGCGAAATCGGTGCGGGCAATGTTGCCCAACAGGAAACCAATGATCAGGCCCAATATTCATCCTCTCACACTGTGATACTGCATCTGTCAGGTAGTCAGTCAGTTGGGCGGATCGGGGTCTGCAGGATCTCAATCTCAACCCCTGTTTTAAATAGCTCGCTATAGCGGGCGCTATAGCGCTATTTAGCTTTTCTTGAGGAGAAACGTTAAGCTATGATGATTTTAGCGCTAAACGCTATTTGCCGCTATTAGCTGCTAAGAGCGCGCTAATTTTGCTAGATCATAGGTCATTTAGCCCGCTATTTGTAGTTGGGTTGTCATTTTTAGCCGGCCGGTCAACCCAATTAAATATCCAGCCTAAATCACCCAAAGAACCCTAGCCAAATCCTGTGTGTAATGTGTTAGCAAGACTTTGATGTATCATGTATGTCCTTTTCATAATGTTTTCATCTTTATTATGTGTAAAATTACACGATGTTTGCCATATTTTTTTTTGCTCAGCCGCTAAATGGCTTAGCCCGCTATTAACACGTTATAGCCTTTCTTAGCTTTTTTAGAGAGGCTGCCGCTAAAATGCTTAGCCCGCTATTTAAAAACAGGATCTCAACTGAATGAAAGAAGCCGATCATGCAGCAGGATCTCAACTTCCAATAAGATTTTTTTTCCTCTTGTCCTCGAGAAGGAACCTTGTTCCAAGACAGTTCTTCTTCAGCCATAAACAAGTTAAACTCCTGACGCCAGTTGGGTCCTCCATTGCCCCAGAGATGAAAAGATAGTTTGTAGAGGTCACACTCGTAAGAAACAAGCTTGGAGATGAACAGGCCAACCGGTTTTGATGAAACAATGAAGCGGAAAACTCTATCTTGAAGCTGGAAGGCATCACAATGAGGCGCTTCACCACCAATGGTGGCCTGAAGCAAAAGAACCAACAGAAGCAGGGGAAAGCTGGAACTTGCAACGCCCGAAAGCGACTACAAGAGAGAAACCAGTCGCTGGTCTAGGATAATAGGTCACATGCAGACTAAGGGCATGTTTGGATGGAGGGACTAGAGACTAGAGACTAATAGGGACTAAAAATTAGTCCCTAGCCCCTCCCAAGAGTCTAGTGAAATTGGGACTAATTGGGATTAAAAATTAGTCCCTAGTCCTTATGTTTGGTTATTTAGGGACTAAATGGGACTAAAAATTAGTCCCCCCTCTCTGGGTCTTATGGGAACCAAACAGACCTAAACCTCTCACCAAGTTTCTTTCTAAACCCACAAACCCAATGAAAACGAGAGCCGAGTCAGCGCCATGGCGAGAGGAAGAAGAAGGCTTGGAACTTACTCATAGTATGGCAGCAGAAACCACGGCAGGATCCCATGGTGGCAACCGACGAGCACCATTGGGGTTATCAGCGTCCTGGTGCTCTCCCCGCCTTCAGCCAAAACGTCGAGCAGGTTCCGTGCAGGCAGCGACGATCTCCACCAAATCAGGAGACATGGCACAGGGAAAAATGCTGCCGTGGCCATGACCAGGGAAGGGCAGCCGGCAGCCATGTCTGGTGGACACCGGGGCCAGAGTGGCCACCAGCGGGCGCTCGGCTCTCTAGTATCCCATGGGTGCCGAGGCCATGGACAGGGAAAAGGCTGCCGGCGGCGGAGTCTGGTGAAAGGTCATGATCGATGCCATTCTCGCCGAGGGAGGTAACTAGATTCGAGTTTTTAGTCCTGGCTTACCTCCACTCCGGCTGCAGTGCTCAGCTCCGCCATGCCGTCGGCCACGCGCCGACAACTTCTCCATTCTCTTGGCCATTTGCAACCTGGGAAGCAAACAACGTTCATTTGAAAGACGGCCTGCTGTGCATCCGGTGGCTGGCCTTGCATGCACTGGACCTAGCCAAGAAGATGGGCCTAGCTAAAGCAGCGCGGGCCATGTTCCCCAACACGAAACCAATAAGGCCGGCCCAATATTCATTCTCTCACACTGTGATATTGCCGCAGCTGTGTCAGGTAAGTTGAGCGTGTGCAGGATCTCAATCTCACCCGAATCAAAGATGCTGATCATGCAGCAGGATCTCAACTTCCAATATCCCAATGCTATCCATCCATTCCGTATATATATCTGAAACCATCAGGGCAGAATTCCATCCAATCCCATCCCATGCAGCATTTTCACCATATCAACTGGGACAACATTTTCCATAACGTCGTAATTCCATCCGATACGCGCCGCCAGCCAGCCATGGAACCGTCGCCGACGCCGCCGCCGCCGCCACCGTCTCCCAAGCGACGCAGGAGGTGCGACCAGTCCCAGTCCCAGTCCAGTCGCCATCACCAACAACAACCACCGCCCGAAGTTGAACCCAAACCCGTCACAGTCCACGACGACGTCGATCTGCTGAGCTCCCTCCACGACGACATCCTGGGCAGCATCATCACGCTCCTCCCAACCAAGGACGGCGCGCGCACACAGGTCCTTTCCCGTCGCTTCCTCCCTCTCTGGCGCTCCGCCTCGGCGCCTCTCAACCTCGAGGCCACACTCGTCGCGGCCGCGGAGATGAACCCTCAGATCACGCGCCCGGCGTCCGCCGTCATCGGCGCGCTGCGTGCGCACCCGGGCCCCGTCCGCCGCGTCTCGCTCACGTGGCTCGGCTGCTTCGAGGACTTCCCGAAACTCGACGCCATGCTTAAGCTCTACCGCGTCTGCGTCGACGGCTGTCTTCGTCAACGGTTCCCGTGCCTCGACAACAGCGGTGTCCGTGAGTTCCAGCTCTACTACAAGACAACCAACGCGGGTGGCCGGCGCCACCCGCCGCCGATGGCGTCGCTGCTCCGCTTCTCGCGCACCCTCCGCGTTCTCACGCTGTGCTCCGCCGCCAGCAGCTCCTCCTCCAGTTCCAACCCGTACAGGCTCGTCTTCCCTGCGGCGGAGACGAGGGACCTCGAGTTCCCGAACCTCGAGCAGCTCACGCTCAAGCACGTCAGCATCTCCGAGGCCGTTCTCCACGCCCTTCTGTCCAGGTGTCCCGCGCTCCAGAGCCTGGTGCTGCACAAGAACCAAGGCTACGGCCGCCTCGTGATCAGATCGGCGACGCTGCGGAGCCTCGGCGTGTCGGATGGTGCGGAGGAGGTCGTCGTCGAGGACGCTCCGCTGTTGGAGAGGCTCGTCCCGCGTGAGCTAGGGAAAAACGTCCTCCGCCGGATGCAGGTTGTCCATGCACCTAGACTCAAGACACTCGGATATCTGTGTGACCAAATCTCTGAATTCGAGATGGGAACCATGGTTTTGAAGGTACCTATCTATAGCTGCACCCACTTATTTATGCCCTAGCAGGCTTCTTGCATTTCAATCGTCTTTGTGCTGTTCGGTTCATATGGTTTATGCGGCTTGTCAACCGGCTGATGTTGTTTTGTTGTACGTGAGATGAAAACATTATACATGCATGGCTGATATGCCGGGCTGATAAGTTCAAGCGTATAGTGTGATTTATATATCTCCTCTCTGTTCTATATGTGCTACATTATTGGCATGTTGCACCTACAAGATATCTCTGAATTTTACTTGTTTATTGCAGGGAATGGTACCCGCTGCTGGCACATCTAGCATGATCCGCACTGTGAAGATTTTAGCCATCCACGATCCTCTTGATTTCGATGTTGTTATTGACTTGTTGAAATGCTTTCCATGCGTGGAGAAGCTGTACATGGTGGGGTTAATTTGGTGACTTTTTATTTAATCTTTGCCTAAACCTGATTACAAAGAAGCTGCTCGTTTTAATCACTTCGATAGTTAGTCATATTGCATATATATTGTGCTAATTCCCTCTAATCCATTTCTTCTTTTCAGGAACTATATCGATATGGTGAGTCCAATAATGTAAAGGGTAGTAAGCTCAAGAATGCGCCTCGCAGGAATGATGTTCCGATTGAATGCCTCGACACACATCTGAAGATGTTGGAGCTGAGAAATTATCGCGGCAGGAAGCCAGAAGTGAGCCTGATCAGGTTCTTCCTCTCCAATGCTAGAGTTCTAGAATTGATGAAGTTTGTGGTCCCACTTTTCAATTGTTATTACAAGGGGAAATGGATTGTGAAGCAGCGTAAGAAGCTACTGTTCAACATCAGAGCTTCTCGAGGTGCTAGATTTCACTTCGAAATTAATCGATGTTTGTCCAGTCTCGTACCCATGGAACACATCCACAATTTAGCTATAGATGATCCCTTTGCCAGATCATCGTGCAGCTGCAAATACGATGATTTCAAGTGAGGATGAGTTTCTCTAGAGTCTAGCTAATAGGTGGCAGATTGCAACACTTTTATGAATTTTATCAGTTGTGACACTGAACTTAATTTTGTGCACACATGGATTAGAGTATTTGTGTGGCAGTACTAAACGTTCCGGGCTTAGCTTTTGCTTTCCAAATGTGCTAGTATCGTGTTCGCACCTGATCATTTGGCAGTCTAGTTGTGTATGTACCCATGACAAATCTTTTTTTAAAAAAAAGGGTATATATTGATATCCTAGCTTCTGCATCGTGCATTGTTGACAGATCTTAATTTTGTGTTAGATGATCTCTGTTTGACGGAGATACAGTTTTAGTAGTTTTAGTAGATGGCAGACTGGCCTTTTTGGTTTGATTTAATTAAACCAATCAATTACCACTACTTATATATGTTACATTACATTTTTTTTTTGGTATTAACCACACAATCATTTCACATCGCTGAAATCTTCTAGGTTTATATTAGCTTTTTCTGAGGCATAATAGCGTTAACAGATTCATTCCTTTGAACACGTGATAAGTTGCACATGTCATGATTGAAGCAGCAGCATTTTGGTTACAAACACCATTGGCACAAAAAATGCTGCAATCATGATATATTTTTAGCTATGCATTTAACTCAAAAAAAGGAAAATTATTGGATATATAAAAGGTTTGTGTGCATTTTGTTGTAAGATCAAGAAAGAGAGTTTAGGGCATGCTTGGATCGCATCCACAATTATTAAGCCATGCCATGCAGTTGTGGCGGCGGCCGAAAATCTTTGCCACACCTCGCCACGGCCTGCCACGGGTATTATGTGCTAGACGACATGCAGCAGCGTAAAACGACAAGCAAAAAGTTTTGTGGCGGCCACTGAGAACCAAACACCTCCCAGTCGGTGTGGCGGCCGAAAGTTACGTGTGACATGCGGAGGCGGCAACCAAACAACCCCTTAGTACAACGACGTTGTGCGAACGCATCGCACTATAGGATGAGGGTTTTGAAATTTCACGCTATAGCGTACTATCCCTAGCCAACGCAGCATAAGGCGATTACTCAGGCTACCAAAACAACCTAATTAAGCTTATATATAGCCCCGGCCCGAATCCACTGCTGGGCTGTGTGTGATGATGACCATGAATAATCGAACAACCAGGGATTGCCGTACCATGGAACCATTGCCCGTTACGCTCCTTCTAAAGCTCTCATGCCACCGGTACGAAAAGAGAACAATGCCCTTTCTCTTGTATTTTACAAACAAGCGTGTTTACATACAAAATTTGGATTCGACAAGGTGCACGTACGTATACATATATATAGAGAATCTCATAAGATCTGAGAAGGACACATGTAACACATTTGTTGTACCGTTGCAGAGCACCCTTTTAAAGCAAGCAGAAGTGCTTGCCCTCCTAATGAGATTTTTTAAAATTTTAATGATTAAAGGAACAAACATAGCAGTATAGGTCCCAGGAAACATTATTATTTCAAGAAAGCTTCCATAGCCCGCAAGAGCATGCAGCCCATCCATCCATGACCATGATCCAACAACATGACTCCACAGGAAAGTTGGTGGCGATTTTTTGCTGAAAATTCGCTGAACTATACTGAAACAGAATCAATCACTCGTACGCTAATCACTCAGCAAACAAACAAACAATGGTGGCATGGAGCGACGACAACGACAGCCGCCGGTGTCAGTTCGGCGGCGCGTTCCTAGAGCACCGGACGACGTACGGTGGCACGGAGCGGGCGGCGCATGACGACGGACAGCTCCTGCTTCTCGGCGAACTCCACGGCCTCACCGGCCACCTGCACCCACTCGAACTCGGCGACGAGGCTGGCCACGAAGAACTCGAGGTGGAGCAGCGCGAGCGCCATCCCGGGGCAGATCCGCCGCCCGGCGCCGAACGGGATCATCTTGACCTGCTTCGCGCCGGTGAGGTCGACGTCCGCGCCCTCGCCGCCGGGCAGGAACCGTTCCGGCCGGAACCGCAGCGGGTCCGGCCACACCGACGCGTCGAGCCCCAGCGCGACGAGCGGGAAGTTGAGCGACGCGCGTCTCGGCACGCTGAAACCTTCGAGTTCGAGCGACGCCGACACCCCCTCGCCGTCGTCGGCGTCGTTGATGCCACACGTCGCGGCGTGTGGGATCGCGAAGTGGCCCGGCGGGTGGCGCCGGAGCCCCTCCAGCACGACGGCACGGAGGTACGGCATCCGCTGCAGGTCATGTTCCTGGATGCACTTGCTGCCGCCACCGCCGGTGACATGGTGGATCTCGGCACGGAGCTTCGCTTGGATCTCTGGGTGTGTGACGAGGTTGGCCATGATCCACTGCAACTCGGTGGCCGTGTTGTCGGTGCCGACGGCGACAAACTCGGCGCACAGGCTCACCATCTCACCCTCCGTGAGGTTCCTACTCTCACCATCTTCTTCGGGGATCCGGAGGCCAACGAGCGTGTCCACGTACGTCGTGCCATCCTCCTCCACGCCGCCGTCGTCGTCATCGCCGACAACGTCCCGTTCTTCCCGTTGCGCTTGGCACGCCCGTATGAGTGGCGCGAACAGCTCCTCCTGCCGACGCCGGAGCGACATCATCTGCTTCCACCGGCGACGGAACAGGATCCCGGTGACCGCAGGACACACGTCGAACACCTGGAACCCAAGCACGGACGTGAGGAACTCCCTTTGCAGCGCCTCGACGTCGGCAACAACGTCGTCGGTTGCGATTCCCTCACCGAAGCACATGGTGACGATGACATGGAACAAGGACCGATGCAGGAGCCTCTCAAGAACAACCACCCCATCTCCATCTCCCCGCACGACGTCGTCGACGCCGGCGACGAGGCCCTGGAGCGCCTTTACGTCGGGCGGCGGACCACCGGCCGAGTCGCGACGGGTGGAACACCTTGCCGGTGAGGTTGTGACGGAGCGCGCGCCAGAGCGGGCCGTATGCTGCCGACGTGATGTTGCGCTGGTCGCTGGAGAAGAGCCGGAACGGGAGGCTCGCCGGCGGCCTGTCGGCGAAGCGCGCGCCGCGCTGGACCAGCGCGCGGTGCGCCACGGCGTGGTCGGCGATGAAGATGGACGGGCGGGATGGGAGGAGGTGGAGTGTGAAGACTGGGCCGTAGCGGGACCGTGCCGCGGTGAGGACACGCTCGATGCCGAAGTTTGTTCGGCCGAGGAAGAGGAGAGGGGTGAGTAGGGATAGCAACGGCGAGGGGCCGGGTGGGAGTGGTGGTGGTGGTGGTGGATGGACGACGGAGGGTGGAGAGGAGGACGGTGACTAAGATGCAGACGGCTATGGTGAGGGAGTAGTAGAGCAAGTCTTCCATGGCTGCTGCTCTGGTGAGTGCTTGCTGCTGCCAGTGATCACTGATCAGGCATCATTTTAGCAGCAGCAGAGCCAGGTCCAAGTGTACGGACAAAAAGGTTCTTTGTGGGTCTGCAATCCGCATGCGTGTCGTTCAGCTGACACGACCTGTCGGCCCTTTGATCTAGTAATAAGGAACTAGAGCCATATATAAATATATGGCTATCACTAATTTAGCAGAAATTATAGCAAAATTTTCACTAGAACCGATTTTGTTAAACTTTTCTAAAACAGCTTCAGCTACATATAAATAAAATCAGCTCCATAAAAGGAGCCAGAGAGGGATACATCACCTAATCTCTTAGACATAACGTTATATACATCATCACCTACATAGTAACTGCACTGATAAGCTGAGGGTCTTCAAGCAGCCAAAGGTCTACTAGTTAGCTGCAGGACTGTACCTTTGCCCATATATGAATATATGTTGTTTTTTTTTTCTTTGCCACTCTTCTCTCTACTATACTAATCTTGCTACCTAGCATCATCTAATATATACTGATGATTTTGCATATGACCATACCTGGATCTGGATGTCTGTACTACCCATCCTCGGTTGGCTGGACTGGCTATTGACTTCACTCAAGCTGACCACATAATCTGCATGCCTATTTCATTATGCTCCTGATAATTCTATCATTGCTCCAGGAACTAAACCACACAACTGATTTGGCTACTAATCCAATCGGTGGCTGATTTGATGACTAACCATCTAGCATCTCACGAACTCTGCACTACCAGTGCACACCAACATATAGACATCTGCGCTGTATACGCAGATCACAAGAACACAAAACAGACAATGTGCAGGGTGGACACACTTTGTTCATCATTGCAACTGCGACCTCAGAAATATGCATTACGCTAGGTTTGTTCATAAAAAAATATAATATGCTAGGCCTCCATTTCAATTACTATACGCAGGACATTCAGGCACTATCACAAACTATATATGACATGTGAAATAACTGTGTAAGTGAAAACGCCTATTGTTCTTGTTCAGGCTGTTCAGAGTACAGTGATGACTTGAATTTATCAATTCGATAAAAAGAGTGATAAAAACGATCTCACAAATTACAGTATTTCAGCATCCGGCGCATATATACCAATCAAGCTCTGTTTCACTAACAGAATGTCTATCAAAGATGACGTTCTGTTATGCTTTAACAGAGGCACCGAGCTGAAGCAGCTTTAGCACACTCAGTCTTTATCGCCGGCAGCTTCTTCAGAGTCTCTAAGCCACTCCTGAAGTTTCAGTTCCTGTTCTTCTTTGAACTTATTGTAAGTCTCCACTGTTTCGGAGGCGCCAGCAGCAGCAGGCAAGCTATGGTTGGTTGCAGTTGTACCATCTGACAACCGACTTGAAATGGGGAGGTCATCCTTTTCTGTATCTGGTGTAGATGCACCTTGTCCACCAGCTTGTGACGATTCTGGGGCAGCAGAAGACGCTGAATTCTCGCTAATATCATCTTTGGTTGTAAAGTCAGGCTGTGGCCACCTGAGACTTGATGCCTTTTGCTTTGCAGTGTTGAACATTGAAGAGAGGTAGTTCTTGCTGCTACTTCCATTTGTAGTGCCCAATTCATCCCAAGTTCCAGAGCTTTTCCTTGACTGGAACCCCCAACTGGGGTTCTGGATCAACCTGATAGCAATGAAGGTTTTGTCTTAAAACCTATACAAGATGATGTTCAGCACAGACAATATATACAAGGGACTATGGGTTTGACGAGCGAAGTTAAAGTGGTTTATTGGCCAAGAAGCAAGATCTTAGTTTGGGACCTACTGGAGAGCTCAAGTGAAAGGCATGTGACCTTAATTAACTTCAGAGTATATGTATAACATATCAATTGGACTGTTCTTAAATGAATAAGGCAAAAAGGCCAAGACGTATAGCAATAGAAATGAGAACAAAAAGTTTAGCATATTTTTAAACATAATAGTTGTAAACAAATAAATAAAAGAAAGTTCCCAAGAATTAGTATATCTGTACCCTCTCTTTGGCTGGGCCTTCGACATTATTTGCAGTGATCTACTTATGTCCTTGATCATGTCATCGGCAAGTGGAAGTCCAAAATCAGCCATAGATCTCACAGCGCAAATAGAATCCTCCATGTCTTCTGTGTGCAGTGTCACCTCGTGAGTCTTTTCTGCGAGCTTACCCTGATGACAGAAACAAAAACTCATGTTAGATACAGAAAAATATCAGCATCTTGATTTGTGATACCAAGTAAAAAGAGCAAATGACATCATCAGACAGTTCAGCAGATTACCAGCACCAAGAGGAATATTACTTTGTTTGTTCCAGAAACTTGAGTTTGATTAATTCAGATTCAGATAATACCAGCAGCAAGAGGAATGTTACTTTGTTTGTTCCAGAAACTTGAGTTTGATTAATTCAGATTCAGATGATAGTACATCTTCTCTTACACTAAAAAGTTGCATCAAATTTGTGCTCCTCCGTTCCATGAAGCCATATTAAAAGCAATGAAAGGTTTTCATGAAACTATAACCGGCAATCCTACATCGCTGGAAACCCAATTACTAATCAAGCACAACAATAAAGCTTGCTTGTATCCAAGCTAAACCAAGTAGATACCCAAGAGCAAGAAATTAAATTGTCTTATACCAGGCACTTGAGTGGTATCATGGTAATCTGGCAAGGATGTACATAACTCAAATCCACACTGCAAATACTCCTAACAAGCTGGTAAATATGCACACCCTAATCAATTACTAGCAACTTTGCCACTAAAGCAGCAAAGATACACACAAGAATATCCGATTCTTTTCAGCTTGTGTCCCAATAAAGCTCAAATCTTTGATTTCATTCATCCCTTAGAGCAATATGCTATTCCTTACAGACGAATTGCCCCAAATAAATAAACCAATATTAATGCTAATCCCCAAAGCACAGCTCAACATGAACAAAGGGAAGGAAGCAAAGCAAGGGGAGGAAGGCAGGCGGTGGACCTTGACGTCGAGGAGGAGGGGCATGGATGCCCGGGCGTGCTGCTGGACGAAGTAGAGCCCGACGGAGGGCTCGTTGGCGACGTACTTGATCATCCCGTCCACGCCGTCCTTCACTGCACAGCCATCAGCAGGCCCCCAAGAACCAGGCAAAAAGAAAAAATCACGCGGGTAAGCGAGGTGCTCGACGGGAATTCCCCCGAGGAGGAGGAAGAGCGAGAATGAGAACGGAGCGGAGGGAGATTGGTAGCTACGGTTACCGCGGAGGAAGCCGTCGGCGGGTGAGAGCGGCAACGACGACGACGACCCGGCAGCGGCGGCGGAGGAGGAGGAGGGGCGGTGGTGCATGTCCGCGCCCGCCGGCGGGTGACCATCACGGACTCGCCGCCTCCGCTCGGCGAGGGGTTCTCAGATTCGCCGCCGCTCGGAGAGGAAACAGTTGCGGAAAAGATCGATTTTTGGTAGCCCCTCTCCGTCTAGAGCTCTCTTTTTCTCTCCTGCGGGGACGGAGGCTCAAGAACGGACAAATTATTGTGCTCCTGACAGCTGCAACTACCCGCGTACCAATATGTTACTGGAAAATTAGAAATTTCAAGCATAATTTGAACATGATATCTCACCAAAATTCTTGATTTCCTAGAGTAATGTCGGTCGTAAAAATCAGCAATGGAGCAAATTGTTTTCTTTTTGTCGTTCAGTTGATATATAAAGCTCAAGAACTATATAACAAACTTTAAGGGTGAAGGCAGGAATTTCATAGGAATAGCCTAGGAATTTACAGGAATTAGTTTAATTTCACATAAAAAATGTGGGAATAGGAAGTTTTTTCCTGTTCCAAATAGGGCCTAAAGTTGATTAAACATTGCTTAGGGTGTGGTTGGTTTTTAGAAGAAGAGGCGTCATTCTAGTTTCGTAGGGGATGGTCTTTGTTATATATGTTTGGTTAAAGAGACAAACAAAGAAAATACATGGCGTTTAGTGAGACATCTGTCAATGGGACCTACCTGTCATCTTCTCTTACCTTCTTCAAAACACGCTAGGGCATGCCATGGCTAGGGCCATGCCTGCCTACTTTGGGGCTAGCCGACTAGGGTACGGTTGCCCGCTCTAGGGATCGAGGTCGAGCTCGTATAAGGGGCAGCTCAATGTGCAAGCGAACCAAGCCCCGACACGAGCAGTATCTTGAAATCGATTTTTCAAGATGGTTCGGTGTCTCTAATGTGAGCATCGTTGGTGGGGCCCATATCTAAATTCTCTCTCCACCTTTCCCCACATCTCCTTCCCTTCTCTCCCTTGTTCATCTTCTCGTCTTCAACCCGCAGCCACCAATCATCTCATGGGAGCTTCACCACGCCGGGAGCCATGGCCGCCGAGGATGAGCCGCCTGCCGAGGGCCCGCCACCGCGTTGGGACCGGCCGTCGCCGCCGTCGAGGAGATGCAGTGTCGGGGCGGCGTCCATGGAGATGGGGAGCCGCACCGGAGCCATGGCCGCCGGGAGCAAAAAGCGCGGCGAACTCGCCCACGGCCTAGGTCCTCGTCGGCGCCAGGGCTTTCGCCGCATCCCCGGGTCTCGGCGGTCCGGACAAGCGCAGGCGCATCGGGCCCTCCCCGTCCTGCCGACGCTCTCGGTTCGAATCATACTTGAGATGCGAACCAAATTTTTTTTCCCCTGGTTCGGTTACTGCGGTGTGGAGGTGAACCGTGGCCTTTTTTCTCTCCCCACGGTTCGGTTTGTTGCAACACTAGAGGTGCTCTAAGGACTGAATTGAAGATGAGCAGGCTAGGTGCGTGGCCAATGGGAGGAAGACACATGGCGACAATAGAAGATAACAATGTTAAGAGGGGATGGAACTCATACTAAGGGTCCGATTGGGAGATCTATGCTCCCTGATTCTTCAACTTTGTTCCTCGATTCTTCGATGGAGTGATTCCATTAAATTCATATTAGGGAGCAAGCTAGAGAGCTAATGAGAATTGTTTCTATACTGACCTCCACCAAAATATAATAGAGAGTAGGGTGAAGCAGGGTTTTTTAGCTCCCAACTCGGAGGGTAAATGGAAAAGTGATTCTCTATTGGTGCCCACATGAATCAGCTGGCATTTTGAGCATTTGGCAAATTGGAACTCAATCTCTTTGGAGAAACTGGAGCTCTACCAAACGAACCCTAATAGATGTAGGGACATCATCTTGAAAGAATAGACGGTTCCATCTCGCCTATCCGTCAAACCAGATACTGTTATGAAGTGCAGCTAAGTTCTCAAACCTTGGACGTTTAACATGCATCTTTTAGTGAAAGTTAATGCGTTGACATGATAGGCATTAGGTGCTCCAAGCAAAGGTCAGGACAGGACAGCCACCAAGAAAACAGAGCTTACAAGTCAGACTAGATCAATAGTAAGTTTTATTGTAAATGATTGTACTCCGTATGCTTTCCTTTCATGGGGCCAAACAGTTTGATTTGTAGCTATCATCGCACTTCATCGATTCACCGGATGCATTCCTCTCCATCTTTACCAGAATCAGATACAGATACTCTGAACTTTGTTTCCCCTTTTTAAAACGCAGATGCTTTCAACTGCCATATTCTGTCGAATGAATCTTTCCTTGAGTTTCATACAGTGCATACATAAGAGACTATAAACATTAGGAGGCATTCCATTTATGTACAAAAGTTATGCAGTTTGTCTGTGGCCAATGTATATAAATTTTACAGCAGATGTGAGGGCAAAGAAACAAGCCCTAGTACTATCTGGTACTGGTCATCCTACTGAAGCATTGTAATGAAGTGATTAACTGATAAATTGACCCCGAACAATGAAAATATGGTTTTGATCTCTTCGAGTAGGGGTCTGAAGAATATCTGCAAGAGAGAGGTGCATGCAAATATATCATCATTTCACATGTTGAAGCTTCATCAAACAGTAGAAAACAATTTTCTGACAGGTTTCAATAATATAACTGAATGATGCTGACGTAGTGGTGCAGCTATTTGATTGAGTAACCTCCTCAAGATAACATAGAAAATTGCAAGGAAAAGGAAAGTGCTTCACTGTTCATGACTCAAGAGGGAAGCCATGACTTATCCATAGATCTCAACCTTTTCATACTCACACGACAGTCTTTGTTTGTTTCCATTTTTTTAAAAAAAAAAAGTGCACTGGAGATATGTTGTTTTTGTGTCAATGTATAACTATAATGATAAACAATTACAAGGCACTAGCTAAGTACTTACCATTTAGAATTTTCATTTGCTTCTTCTTTGTGCAAACTTCCGTTAGTATTCTGCGAAGTAGGGGATGGTTCCCTTGGATTTCCTTGGTTGTTTAACAGTTGAGAGAAACCCTGCCAAAATCCTACAGGCCGAGACTGAGTGCTTTCCTGATGCTCTTGAGATTGCTTTTCAAACAAACCAGCTGATCCTGGATTTAACTCAGAAAACCTTACGGCTCCAAGAAGTCTCTCAGGGAGCTCTGATTCAGTTTGACTCTCAATGAGAAAGGCCAAATCTACAGTTAAGCGTTGTGATATAGCCAAAGGCCAAATGAACAATTGCATTTGCAACTATAGAAGACCCGATATCCACATCAACTTCAATGAAGTTTGATCCTTGAGTATACTTGCATGAGAGGGCTCTTCCCAATATACAGATGGCTTGTTCACCAACAGCAGTCCGAACAATCCAGGGCCCCTTAACAATGTTTGCTATTAACTTAAGCCTTGAGTTTCGGAAAGCATCATCTCCTTTCAAGAATTGGTCCATAAGTGAGCCTTCAGGTATAGCTTCCAGCGATACAAAGTAGAATATTGCACTGTAGTTGTCCTTGGGCAGTTGCAAGTTGAATGCCCAGACAAAAGGCTGGTTACCACGAGACCTCCTCATCAATAGCTTTTCTAACTCGATGATTATTGTCTTTCAGGATCTCACAGATTTTTGCTGGTCCTTTGATCCAATCAAATCCAAGAGGCTTGAGAAGATATTCTCCACCTGGTATTTTTACCTTGTTTGTAAGATATTCTGGGCCTCTGACCATAAATGAATCACCAGAAGGAGTAGCCCAGCCGTTAGGACAATTTTCAGGCGTTAGACAGGGAATTGCTCCTCCTGACTTAATATTTTCTATCCATTGTTGCTCAGCCTCACCACTTTCGAAGAACCCATCTACAGACAAAAAAAAATCCCAGGTCTAGTGAGTTACACGCATATTTTTAAACTGAGAGTTCTCATTCAAATAGAAACAGAACAAGCTTACACAAGACTAGCAGAGCAACGATAATGTTTACTACTTTACAGTTTAGATCGCAGCAGCTTGTGTAAATAAAGTTATAAATTTTCTCCCCAAATAAGGGATATTGGCCTGTAACATTTTTTTTTTGAACTTATTGGCCTGTAACATTGAATGAAGACATTTAGAACCTGTTAATATTTGACGGAAAATCCTTCTTCCAAATGACTTTCACATCTTTGTGGCAACTAAAAGATGAGTGATCAGATTCTGTAGGGTAGTTAGTGATTAACATATCGCCAAAACATATTCATAGCAAATAGCAATTGGGTTTTTTTTGTTGTTGTTGTTGTTGTTGTTTTTGGTTCTTTTAAGGACACGTACTGTTTTTACTTATCTATTCATATTTTGTAATACAATACACTTACCACAGTAAGGGTTTGCCCTACTCTTTCACTCCCCCAAAAAAATCAACTACGACATGAAAAAAAGGGTTCCCAAAAGGCCAAGATTTATGCCCTGTGGTAGAAAGGACCTACACGGCGCCAGCCTCAGTAGCATGCCTGTAATTAGGAGTATAGCACTAATAGCATAAAACAGAGAGCAGCAATTTTTCACACCACCAAATAGGACGCAATCCAACCCATGAAGGAGCATAATTTATACAGCCAGAACAGGGTAACATGTGGAACCGAACACTAGGACAAAATAACTATGATGCAACCGTGACACTTGCACGCCTGCATCCATTCTTAGTAACTTTGCTATATGCTAATGTGACAGGGGCACAGGGCATAACTTTGTTATTGCTAATGTGATGTTTCCTTGTTAACTACAGAGGTAGAAACGCGCTTTAGTTTTAACTCTTCCATTCTATTAAGTACCACACGCCTCCAATTCCTTAACTGACTGACAGAACTTGGAACACGTCTCCCTGTAGGCTAAGGTTCTGCAGCCGCACTAAGCGAGTTGGTGTGCCAATGGCCGAAATGGAATCAGCTCAACAACTGCAGAGCAAAGGCCCAAGGGGCAAAAATTCCTCTCTCTCTTTTTGGCAGGGCTGTGCACTGTGCTAGAGAATCCAAGTCCCTTATCCAGCTAATCCACCGCAACAGCAGCAAGAACTCGCCCAGGGAAGCAATCAAAGCAGGGGGCATGAGCTAGGAGAGACCCCACAAAGGTCTCAGCGAGCTGAATCAGCTCCTCAAACCCGACGAATTCGTCGGACCACCCGACCCGACCTGATCCGACCGCCGGCCCCATCAAGCTCTTGATTCGAATGACGGTTGAGCCTACGCCAACCACACGCTACGGTTCGTGCTCGTCCGGGCTCCGATGAGGCTCCGATCGACGAATTACAAAGAAAGTAGCAGCAGAAGCTGCTGCTGGGGAGGCGAGCAAAGGGAATCGCAGTCCAGGGGAGCGAGCAGCAAGCTCACCTTGGGGATCTTGAGTAGCCCTGACGAGTGGCGACGACGCGCCGGTCCGGGAATGAAGTGGTAGGAGCGGACAAGACTCCCCGAGCTGCAGCGCCGCGATGAAAGAAGCTCGCTCGGACAGGGAGGCGAGGAGGATCTGAAGAGGCCGGCAGCTAATGAATTGCGTCCTGACTTGGCTGGCTGGAGAAGTTCAAGTAGGGATAGGGAAGGAGAAGAAGGTTTCGACGTCTCGTTGCCGTCCGGGGAAGGAAAGGGGGAGCGAGCTTTGTCGTTCTTGCGTAGCCGTAGCTGCGAGGATAATTAATTATAATAAATAAACAAACAAAAAGAAAACAAACCAGGGAGGATGCAGTGCAGTGCAGGCAGGCGCTGATGACGTGACGACGTCGACCCGCCGGCATCCTGGTCCAGCATGATTGGCGTGATTGATAATACAATTTCTTTCCTGTCTGTTTTTTTGCAAGTTTCTTCTTTCCGTCTGATGATGATCTCAATTCTCAAAACACTACTCCCTCCATCCCTTTTTTAGTTGTCGGTTTTGGTGTGCGTCTTATGAGTTCGAGTTGAATTATAGAAAATACGTGCACATTTTTTATTTTCAAATAAATTTGTTAAAAAACTAGATTCAAAGATCTTTCTAATGGTACTAATTATATACTATAATTATAAATACATTTTAATATAGATTTAATTTAAATTGTTTCTTGGGAAACATAAATGACAAGTATTTAGGGGCGGAGGGAGTACTAGTATATATAGTATTATAAAAGAAGTCATTTTTAAAGGAAAAAAAGTCAAAATACTACTACCCCGTTTTTCACTCAAGTCCGGATAACCCCTAAGGTATTGTTTAGTTTATTTTACTCCGGTGGTTTTGCAAACCGGTACACTTAACACCTTTTGGCACTAACTCAATCCGGTTTTGGTGACGTGGCGGCTGTTTTACAATTAATCATGCCACATAAGTAGGGGTGACATGGTCGAAAAAAATTATTTTCCCTAAGCGTGACTCCCTTATGACTCGTGCGTGACTACCGCGACTGTCACGTGACTCCCACGACTCCCTTGCGCACACGGCACATCCATCAGCGAAATCTCGGGCGATCGCGCCTGTGAGGGACCGTGGGGCACATCCATCCGCGGCCTCGATCGACGGCAGCTTCACGCCCGCGCCGTGGGGGCACATCCAGGCGACCATGCATGCATTTGTATGCCCAAGTCACGTACTAGTCCTGGAGTCACGTATGATGATGATGTCACGTACGTAGACTAGCTAGCTTATCAAATGGAGTATGTACGTGCATTATTATTCATGTACGCATATATAATTCATGTACGCCGCAGATCAAAGGATCTCATCGCATAGGGGTTATGTGCGTCTAGAATTTTCTGACCATGTCAGCAGCTTATGTGGCATGACTAATTGTAAAACCGCCTCCGCATCACCAAAACCGGATTGGATTAGTGCCAAAAGGTGTTAAGTGCACGGTTTGCAAAACCACCGAGTAAAATAAACTAAACAATACATTAGGGGGTTATCTAGACTTGAGTGAAAACACAAGGTAGTAATTTGGACTTTTTCCTTTTTAAAAATTTAACTAGATTTATAGGAAATATTAACAACCTTGTATCTCCTCCTAATATATCACTAAGAAAAATATGTGCACTATTAAAGTATTAATCAATAATGCTTATTATGTATATTGGTATATATATTTTTGTATATATTACACCTTTTTTAAAAATAAATAAATAAATGCATTTCTAGCTACGCACCTAGATAACATTTTTAGGGTGCAGAGAATATTTCGTCTATTTTTTTTTAAAAAAAAAGTCGCTAAAATGCCAAGAGAATCCTAAATAATAAGTCGTTTTGACCTTTTTAATACATTTTATTATGTTATGCATCCAAATATTATAATATGTCTAGATACATATGAAAATGGCTGAACTAAAAAAAGTAAAAATTAACTTATAATTTAAAACAGGGAGTAGTAATTTTTGGGACCGAGAGCCCTTGCCAATGTATGCTTGTCCTTCTGATCCAAGTGTCCTTGTCTCGACATATCACTGTCGTTTGCACGGCTACGGTGCTCGCTCGCCATGGCCGTCATGACACCCTTGAGGTCTGCCCTCAACCCGCAACCCACCCCTTTATGGTATTTCTTTTTGAGAGGCCCTAGTCTATAATACAAGGTTGTAGTATCTGAACTCAGCCGCAAATGCACACCACACCCACCCACTCACACCACACACAACACTACCTACGACTAAGCTAAGATCTAAACCTTGATATTCGAGTTTTTTTTGCCTGTGCATGTGCTATAAGCACGGTCGGATAGGGCCATCGAATATTAATCGGGAACCACTTGTTCCTCAGCGGTGAGGCACGCGAAGTTGCGATTCTAGGAATCGAACTTCGGGTGGGCTGCTCGCACGCCGGCCGCAGCTAGCCAACCGAGCCGAGCTCGGTCCTCCCCCCTTATGGTATTCTAGGTGTTCACCTATGCCACCATTTGATGTCCTACCCAAACTTCTTCCATGCTAAGACTGCCCACAATGTGAGCGGGGCTGAAACTGCCGATGCATGCAATAATTTTGTATTCGTTTGAGCACCGATGCTTCTATGCCAAGATGCAATAATTTTAGCAATGTGGGTAGTCTAACTCTACAGCTGGTTTTCTCCACCATATGCCCTTGCCTCACCACCTTCACACACCAAACCAACCACTACCACCACTCCGTATTATACCACAATTAAGGCTCGTCTAAATATCCAGCAAATCACAACATTTTGTCATGTATATATGTATATATATGAGTGAACAAGCAGCAAATCACACAGATATGTTTTGATAATATTTTGATGTTCAATCAAATCACACAGATATGACTGAAAAACAACCACTTTGTTTCGTGATGCATTGTCATTCTTTCTCGCTAATAAATAAAGAGGGCTGGTGGTTACTAGTAGTAGCAGCCGTACGGTGATACCGTGCAAAATTGTCCATATCGAACGGCCGATAATCCTGATCCCGATCAAACGGTCATAACAAAAAAGCCGAATTTCCCCGCACCGAAAAAATCCTGATTCAGAAACGCGGCCTGACGCTCCTCCCTCCCCTCCCTCCCCAGTCCCCACGACCCCGATCCCCGGGCTCGCGGCCGGCCCGTCGCCGCCGCCGCCGCCCTCGTCGCGAGCCACGTGCGCGGCGGTTTGCTCTGCTGCCGTGTGGTGAAGACAGGAAGAGACGCGCCTGGGGCAGGGACGGAGGCAGCGAGAAGAGGCCGCTATTGGATCTCGTGGAGCTGCCCCGCTACAGGAAGGGGCGAATGCTCCCCGGGTGCGTGCCGTCGACGGCGAGGTTGGGCGGCGGGCACCGGCTAGAGTTGGTGGCTCGATCTATGCCCCTGCCTCCGACCTGCTTGGCAAGAGCCAAGGTACGGTATTTCACCAATTCTCGATCTATGGCCCAATGTATTTCGTTTTGGTATGTAGTGAGGTGCTGTAGATAGATAGATCCTATCATGCTTCAGCCAACCTGGACAACATCGATGACCATTGATTTGTGTGACAGCAGGAAGTATTTTTTTTTTTTCTGTAGTCTTTTGTTCATCGGTGTACAGGTTTTAGGTGTAGTCACCTGGACAAGTATTTGTTATGAACAACTTCAATGATATTCGAAGACTATGGAATGTAATGTTTGTATTGTATTACTTGAGTATGGATGAATGGTTCAATGACTTGCTATAATATTACTGCAATTAGTTTCTGTGAACAGTATCTTTAATGGCTCAAATAAGCTCTAATTTCCTGATCTAAAACAGGGGTAAAATCACAAATATCATAATAAAACAAGGGTAAAAACCGCATGGGCAAAGTTGTCTTTTTGAAATAACAGGGGTAGACTCCCCTCTGTTTTTGAAATAACAAGGATAAAATCACAAAGTTTAAAAAACGAGGGTAAAATCACCATTTCGCTTAAAAAGCGAGGGTAGAAACACCAAAGCCCCAATATCTTACCCCCTCGGTTGAAAATTCATGACATTCTGATTGGCTGGCGGGCTTTGCCTGCTGCTAGTACAATTATAAGGTCGGGAACAAAACAACATTTTATTTCTGCCCAGAGATATTATAAAATATTATTGCATGGTCTACCTTATAGGTTCTACCAAATGGGCTCTGGCTTACTTGTTTGCTTTAATCTGTAACAAGCGTGTAAAAAATACCTCTTTTGAGAAAATCTGTTGTAATAGTCATTGTTTATACACCTGCCTGACACTCTGTGTACCCTAACCTTATATTTTGTTGTCTAAGTGGTTATTTCTTTGATATTTTTCTCATATGCACGTTAATCACCATGGCAGGTTTCCTGTAGTGCTGCTGTTAATAGAATTAATGGATGCCTCACCTACAGTACATGTCGCTCAAGAAACTACTACTATCAGTATTCTCATACCACTAATTTGCAAAGTTCGCCACTAGACCAGATGCCATTACCTCAGAAATTAAGGAAATCAGTTCAGCTTAAACACTTGCTTTTTAACCCAGAAGAGGAAGTTCATACCACATTGTGCATCAGACCTTAGTACTTCCTGCAGAGAAGAAGTACCCAACTATTTATCAATCAATGTTTTGCAAGACCAATCAAATACAAAACCGGGAGCTATTAAGTAAAGTGCTTGTCATTTTGAACCCTAATTCGGATTCCGAAGCTCTCGGGATGTTTTCTACAAGAAAGTGCAATCAACATTGAAGGTAAGACGTTCGTACCTCTTTTTTTAGTCCAAGCCTTCCTATTAATTATCAACACTTATGTTGGTGCATCCATCAAAGTTTCTATCATATCCAGAGAAATGACTATTATCACCAGTTTAGTTGTGTAAATACATAGTATGTACAAGACCATGAAAAGATGGATCATGTATGTGAGAAGAATATCTCAGATATGCTTCTTTCTTACCTATAATTTTTATATGTTTGCGTTTGAATTTTGATTTGGTGCAGCTTTCAGGCTTCAAGATGGAAGTCATCGAAACAGCATATGCGGTCATGCAAAGGTTCTTTCTTCTACTGTTGACCTCAAAAATTCCCTGATGGTAACATCAACTGTGTATCTCTTTTTTTTTTCTTATTCTTTCTTTTTTTGGCAATCAAGTTCTGTCTGTTTAACTATTCAAGATGCTATGTTTTTTTTTTTTTTTTTACAGGTATTATATGTGTGGGTGGTGATGGGATCGTCAATGAGGTCATCTCTCTTCCTACCTTTCTTTCTGTATAAAAAATGAACTTCGAATACAGTCTTGCTTTATTGACCTGGGTGGACATTTCTTTGCCTGTTCTCATGGCTGTTAGATGGGACTGTTCTCATGGCTCTCATATTAAAGCTACCAGTTTTAGCTCATGGTTATGGCTGACCTCTAGCAGCAGTTGTTTATAGTAGTTTGGACTAGTATGTACTATGTAGAACTGGCAGTTATCTGTCTTCAACTGGCTGTGGACATAAGTGCACCCTGGGCATGTGTACAAGAATTTTATTGTTTTTTTCTACTATGAAATTTATGTATCCTGGTGATGACATATTTTTATATTTTAATGCAGGTTTTGAATGGATTACTTAGTAGAGATGATTTTGAAGTGGCAATTCGATTACCCATTGGGATAATACCTGCTGGTTCTGAGAATTCATTGGTGTGGACTGTTCTTGGCATCAGGGATCCTGTTTCTGCTGCAATTGCTTTAGCTAAGGTACCTTGGTTATGTCATGTTCATTTATTACATACTCAAACCACAGAATATCATCAAACTTAACAGTACATATTAATTTGTAAGCCATTCTTGTACAGGGAGGTTTCACACCAATAGATGTATTTGCTGTAAAATGGATCCAAGCTGGAGTCACTCATTTTGGTTTGACAGCTTCCTACTATGGTTTCGTTTGCTGATGGTATCTTTTCATTCTTCTGCGCATCTAATTTTGATAATCTGATGTGATGCCCTTGCCATCTTATCTCTAGCATTGAAATGATCCCAATGCTATTGATGTAGGTTAGAAATTATTCAAATTATACATAGCTGTTTTTCTTTTCTATCAGAGTTAAGTTATTGGGTATCCGTGAGAGGCATATGTAAGGTATGGCCTCGAGCAAGAAAGTGATAATTATTGTTTTTGTCTTAGTTGCTAGTAAGAACGAAAAGGGGGCTTAACATGGGTTTGAAACCATATAATACAGCAGAACTTAGAGGTAAGAACAAAAATAAGTAACAGAACTTCAACTCATGCCTTGCCAACTTAGGATTAGATCAGATATATGGATATGCTGGTTTGTGCCTGGCTAATTGAATTGCTCCACCAATCTGTTATGTTCATACTCTCAAGAAATAAAGATGCCTAAATACTTCAAATTTGCACCCACTATCAAACATGCCACCATTGTTATTATTTTTTTTCTAGTTCTTGCTTGATTACCTCTCGATTGACAACACTACATGCAAAACCCACAAATTTCATATGTTCTTAATCTGGCGCATCTTATCTTCTATATACCCTATATAAATCATCCATTCATCTTAAATAAAGCTTAACAATTTTTATTTTTTTCTCTGCAGTCCTGCAAGTGTCTGAAAACTTCCGCATGCAGTTCGGTCCCTTCCGTTATGTTGTTGCTGGCCTTCTGAAGTTTCTTTCATTACCTCAGTACAGATTTGAGGTGGACTACCTCCCTGCTTCACCAGGGAGAAATTCTGAATTGAGACCACTGACTGAAAAATGTCATGAACAGCTTTCTGATGATGGCAAGGTTAGGAGAGGTACACAAATCAATGGTAGGATTGAAGATAATTGGGTTACCAAGAATGGGGAGTTTCTTGGCATTTTTGTCTGCAATCACTTTTGCAAGCCTGCCCAGGGGTTACTGTCTCCAGTTATTGCACCAAAAGCTCAGCATGATGACGGCAGTCTGGACTTGATTCTCGTCCATGGAAGTGGTAGACTGAGACTATTTTGCTTCTTTGTTGCCTACCAGCTATGCTGGCATCTTTTACTCCCTTACGTGGAATATGTCAAGGTATTGTGACTTTCTTGTGTTTGTTTTCATCACTTCTTACGGCAATTCATGTAACTAGGCTTACAATCCCAGTTCTAGACGCCCTTGAACTTAATAGCATGCGCTTCCCTAGATTCAATCAGTTGCCTTGCTTTGTAAATGATCTTCCAATTTTTTTTTAGACCAAAGCCATTGGCCCTGCTTTGTACTGAAAGCATATAGTTATTGGGGATACCAGTTTACAAAGAAAAGGACCAATAGAGTTCAAACCTCCACTACCCGCTAAAACCATCTATCAAAAGCTTAAAAAACACCAGTCAAAAGATAGAAGCTTATAGAGCACAGTACTAGATACGGAACCATAACAAGCCCTAATGCTAACACATGAAACAAACATAGAGGCCACCAAAAAACCAAAACTTCAGTGCTGGTCTTCCTTGCTCAGAGCACCTGAATCACTTTACATCCCTTCCTGCAGTTTCCCCACTGTAGCTTCCACCAACAAGGCTTCCTCCATCTTCATCAACTTCTTCCACTATAGCACGAATCTGAAAATCTTGTAGGCTATCAATTTAACAGATTTAATCAACACATTATTAAAGACCCAGACATTTCTGGTTTTCCAGAGACTCCAGACAGTGCTAGCAAGAATAGAGTAAAGCATGCAGGTCCTTTTAGAATCCTCTACATCGAGCAGCAACTCTTGGACTTGTGGATTGAAGTTGGTCCCTCACTCCACCCTACACTATCTCTAATCCAAGCCCAGATAACCTGAGTTATGTTGCAATTAAAAAAGAGATGATCCCTAGTTTCTAGTTTGCTACAATATTTGCATTTTTATGAACCTTTACAATTCCTCTTCATCAATTGAGCACCAGTCCGAACCCTGTCATGCCATAGCATCCAGAGAAAAATCCTTATCTACAACGGTAATCTGGCCTAACACCACTAGTCATTAGTTTATAAAAAGATTTTCCAGATGGCTCAAGCTTCCAAACCAGTTTGCTTCACTTGCTTTCCTTAGCATGTGCTTTCCTAGAATATAGGGCGCCTGATAGATTCAGTCAGTTGCCTTGCTTTGTAAATGACCTTCCATTGTTTTGTTTTGCAACGATTGCTTGCAGACAAAAGAAGTAAAGATTAGGCCGGTTGGCAATACTCACAATGGTTGTGGTGTCGATGGGGAGCTTCTTGATGGAGATGGCAAAGCTGAATGGCAGTGCTCGTTGCTTCCAGCACGAGGCCGGTTGCTTGGCCAGGATCCCGGTGCTTTGAAGTAATTACTATCTACCCGGCGCAGACAGTCATTCTATTTTATTTGTTGAGCAGTACCGAGATTATTGTTGCGAACACAAGGTTGATGTGTCCTTGTGGTTCGGGTTTGCGATCGTGATTGTCAACGGGCTCGCGTCTTGGCCACGATCCCGGTGTTTGAAGTAGCCACTATCTAGCACCCTGTGACAGTTACAGCAGTAGTACCGAGATTGTAGGTTAATGGGAAGCAAGTGAATGTGTCTTTGGCCAGTGTTTTCATATATTTATTGTGAGTATTTTTTTATTGTAAATAAGGGTGAGAGTCTAGTGCACAAAAGGGGAAGCTTGAGCTGGATGCTATGCTCTGCTTTGTTGTGAAAGCTCGCAGGTGCAGCGTTGGGACTGGAATATATCTGGGCATGCAGCCAGGACCCGTGATGGTCAAGCTTGGTAAAGCAAGATTAAGGCAATGGAACGTGACATACCATTATGTGCATCTCTGTCATGCTGATTTGCTCAGTATAGTTAGTGGTACTTGTTACTTCATTAGTCTGGCTCGGTATGATACCCTCTCACGTTCCGAATTATGATTTATTTTTTCTTTGTCCTAACTCCTAAGTGAAACTTCTAACTTTGATTAAGTTTGTAAAAAAATATATTAGTATCTATAATATCAAATTAGTTCCCTTAAACTCTCCATGAAGTATGTTTGTATAAGTGTAATTATTTGAATTTGTAGATCTAGTATCTATAATATTTTCCCCAAAAATGTCAAGGTTTGAATGAGCTAGTAACTCAGGGTAAACCAAATCTGGGTCATTCTTCAACTGTGATCAAAATGATAATTAAGCTTAGACTGATCAAAACGTTAATTATAAGCCGCATCTGAGCTATGGGCCAAAGCGATATGTCATCTGTGCAAGCAACGTACTCGAGTTTGCACTTTGCAGGACAACCACAGCTATTCTTTGGCTCCAACGGCATGCATTAAGTGGTAGCGGCGTTAAAATTCGAAACGATTTGCGCCTATGGTGACTTCGAGAATCTCCAGATCTGCCGGCTTGCCCAGTCCATCGGAGGAGCTCATAGGGGTAGGGTTTGCGTACGTGTGTTCTAGGGGTGAGTGTGCGTGCGTATGTGTGAGCGTCTACGTTGTACTGTGTAATTTAAAAAAAAAAAAAAAAAAAGCAAAGAGCACGTACCCCAGCAGACGATATCCTTTTTTCTTGATGCCAATGCCAATAGTTACGAGCTTATTGCAGGCAGAGCACGCATCTCCTCTGTCCGCTCTCTCGCTAATCAGCGCACACTTCAGAAAAATACACACAGCAGACACCATTTCTTGGATTGTGTTCTCTGATTCGCAGCTCAGTACTGCAGCTAGTTGCCAAGGTACTAACAACGATTTCTATGCATCTTGGTTTCATATATGGTTGTTACTACTACTTGGCACCATTTTTTTTTCTCTCTTCCACTATATACATGCTTTTGAAGAATGTATAGAGAATGTGCATGTTCACACCAACGGACACACTTATAATTACCTTTAATTTGTTCTTGTAAATGTGCTTGCATTAGGGAGTGTATATCCATCTAGAAGCCATGGGGTAGAGATGGGCTAGACCTCTGGAGCTACTTCTTCTTGCCAATCTTTCCTATACATAGGGGCTGTTTGGGAGAGCTCCTCTCCAGGAAATGGGCTCTTTTCGAGAAAAATCTTCTCCACCTTGGAGCTCAACTCCACCAAACCTGTTTGGGAGAGCTCCTCTCCAAAAACCATAGGCCCTCCCGTATTCTTCTCAGTTGGGCTGCGTCTCCCTCCAGGCCCAACACGGCCTCTTCTCACTCCCTCTCGCTGCCATGGTGGGCTCCACACGTCGGGATTATCCCCTTCATTTGCTTCCTCAGCTCCCGTCTCCCATCTCGCATCTCCATGCCCGCCGGCCTCCCTCCCTCGTCGCCGTCCTCCTAGGTCCCCATATCGGTGTGCGGCGCCCGGCGCCATGGCGGATGCGCTCCGCAGGAGGATGCGCCGCTCGGTGTGCGCCCGCCGCCGCGCCCATGGCAGCGTGATGGGGATCGGCCACCACGCTCGCCGCGCCGTCCCATTGCCCGACCGATGGCTATGCGTCCTTTCAGCGCCGCGCGCTGCGCCCGCGTCGTCGAAGGACATCTAGTCCGCTTCGTGCCTCCGCCGCGCTTGGTCGAAAGCACACAAGGAAAGAGGAAGCGCCGCGCTCGGTTCGGGAAGAAAGAAAAAAAAAACGATTTCTTTTCTAATCGATGGCGGTGGCGGGTAATTTCGCACCATCTCCATGAGGACATTTGTATCTGCATATTGCTGGAGCACCTCTTTGGGAGCTCCACGAATTTGGTGGAGACAGAGCCCATTACCAGGAGCTGGAGCTGCTCTAGCACTTGTGTTTGGCAAAAAAAATCAGGAGACGGAGCCCATTTCCTAGAGAGGAGCTCTCCCAAACAGCCCCATAGACTCATCATGGCAGCACAACGACAACAAATCGAGGTATGCCCCCACCCCCAACACCCACTCTATTGGAAATATAGACTGCATGCTTTAGGAACAAACGCAAGAATAATCGCCAATTTTATTATCAGTGGGTTTGTTTTTCCAATAACCACTAAGTGGAGAGATGAGAAACATACCTAGTAAACATATCTGTAATTTTCTCTCTCCCACAGTATATATCTGAAATATATACTGCAGCATTTATTTTTGTTGTACGTGATGTAAATAAGCCCCCAGTTGTGAGCTAGTTGTACTCAACTCCCCACGCCCTTCCCATCCATTCTTTCCCCTCTCTCTCTTGTCTCACTCCAAGCTCTAGATCGAGTATGGACAGCTAGCAGGCACGACCTAAGCAGGGCATCAATGCGGTAGAATGCAGCTGGATTGGCACCGAGGGGGACTGGTGCAGTCGACCGGTTTGGTTGAGCAGATCGGGCAGCTCTCAGGGCCGTGATGATGGTCATTGTCGCCCTACATGACGGTACAATATTAGAGGCCCCATGCAGCCGGCAGGAGCTCGGCGAGTAGTGGCGGCACCCATGTTAGACAAGGGTGGCAAGCAGTACCGGTATTCTAAATACCGTACTTGAATTCTATTTGAATTAGAGTCAAAACTGATAAGATTACCCGTCCTAGAAAATAAAACATCTTGATTAATTCTTAAAACCTTGTGCACAAATATTTTCATCACCGATGCAACAATTAACTAAAGATATAGTATTAGTTTATTTGCTTTTGAGCACATGTTCAGTTCCAACCAAAGAAACAAAAAAAGAAAAAAGGGAAAGACTGGAACTTATACTCTGCTGCTCGTGCTAGTCACCTTGTTTATGGCATGAGAATGATCTTAACTAATTAATTGTTGGCATAAAATAAAAATGCAGATCATTAAGACGGTTGACGTCAAGACGACAGTACAACAAATAGCCCCTTACTTAGAGGACAAAAGCAATGATGCACGTCACGTCATCTACTTCGATGGATGGAATGGGCTAGCTGCTTCCGCGGTGCTTAGATCTATAGCGGAGCATCCTCCACCATCTTTACGGAAGAAATTCAACAAGATCATCCACATTGATTGCTTTCGATGTGGAAGAGTCGAAGAGCATTGCAAAAGGTGATTGTGGACGAGCTCAAGATCACTCAACAGGTAGCACCAGATTTTGAATGGCAAGATGATGAGGACGATTTCAGCGGGGTAGGCCAAGGCTCCAGAGCTGAGATCAGACATGTCTCTGGAGTGATAGCTGGGCACTTGGCACAGTACACATGTTTAGTTCTCTTTCACAATGGAAGTGAGGACATGGTTGACTTGAGTGACTTTGGCATTCCAGTTGTCAAATTCTTAGGTACTACTAAGGTATTGTGGACTTTTAGAGGATGTCTTCGTCTCAACAGCAACATTTATCACAAGGTAGAAGCTTCACACCTTTTATATTATTGCTACTGATGACCGTAGCATCAATTGGAATTCACACCTTGCAGAAGAGGTTGGAGAAATTTCTTTGTCCACACATAAGCTTAGCCTTAGTGCTACACCTAAAATAGCCACAAAGTGTTGCTTGTACCTCCTAACATTGAAGAAAAGAAACACGATGATTGACTACAACTGGGAAACTCATGCTTCTAGCTACTGGGTTTGCGATGGGATCCTAGAAGGAGGACAGGACAACCAGACATGGGAGGTTGCTCTTGCTCTGCAACAACAGATAAGACTAGAAGACTACCTATCCAATACAGAGCTTATGAGGTCTGTGCACAAATTGGATCTTTCCTCAAAACAATGGATTTCTATTACCGAACCATATTTCAAAGAGGTTCCTCCAGAGACAACAACCCTGTTCTTTGCACCCGACAAGTCAAGTCCACAATGGATTTCAGTACCTAGTGACAAGTTCCATAAAGCAGATCAACTCCGAGTACTGAAGTTATATGGATGTACCTTCTGCTTTTCATCACCTCCGTTCTATTGCTGCCGCAGCTTAAGATTCCTTGGACTGAATAAATGCACAGATGAAATGCAACAAGGGGAGGATGAGGAGGAGAAAACAGGTGAACCAGCGGTGCAAATTTTCCAGAGGCTATGGGTGCTAGATGTATGCCACACTGATTGGCCTTTGGCTTTTCCCCCGGAAACTGAAGAATAAGTGGTGGCTACAGACATTAGAGAGGTTCATATAACCAAGGGAAGGATTTGGCGTAGTAACCTTGCATGGAGACGACTGCCAAACCTTCACAAGCTCCGAGTAGTTCAGCCAACAAACCCTTGGGAGACAGCAACAAGAGATGAATTCATGGACATGATGAATCTAGAGCTCCTTGACCTATCTGGGAACAACACCATACAAGTCTTGCCAAGCCTTTCTGATGCAACTGGCCTGAAGACACTAGTTCTAGATGGTTGTGTTGGGTTGGAGTATGTCGGCCCTCAAGGACTCCCTCCATCACTTGAATCATTCTCCTTGAATACCGCAAGAGCATATGAGGATCACAAGAAGAAGGCTAAGATATCTTACATCAGCTTGGCTGGGTGTGCAAGATTAGTGGACTTTATACTGCGTGGGCCACTACCAAACCTTGAGGAACTGGATCTCTCACACACAGCAGTTAAAACACTTGACCTTGGAGAGGTGGATGAAGTGGGAAATCTTCAGCGAGTCTTCCTGATGAGATGCGGCCAGCTCCGCTCAATTTCTTGGCCCAAAACCAAAATGGTCAAATTAAGGCTATTATGCATTGACACTCGATCGGGAGGGGAGGTGGGCAATAGAGAACCAGCATGGTCACGTGATTCTTTAATAGTCTACCAGCAGGACGAAGAAGTTAATGAGTATTGCCATGGATCTATTGCCGTTACAGACATGAGGTTCCTTCAGTCCTTGGAGTTTCTTCGGTCAAAGGAAACCATTCAATGTGATAAGTGCAGTATCTATTTGTCATCAACTAGCAATAACGATAATGGAAGAAGCTGCCACAAGGACAAGGTGGGCCATCCTAATTATAGCACAAGACAGTTAGCTGCTGCTCCGTCTCTGCCAAACTCAGTCACCTACCATGACATCAACATCGAACAGATATCTGCAAAGATTGATGTCAGCAGCAGCTCAGCTCAATTTCTGCCACTAAACTTGCACATGGAGATTGGCAAGGGAATTAGTGACGTCACCGACAAGTCCAGCACGCGGGCAAGGGATGCAATACATAATGTGATGAATGGGGTCCAGTCCTTGCACGCGCATGACAGTTCCTCCATCACCGCTATTGCCCCTGAACACATTTTTGTGCGCATGGGAGATCGTGGGCCAATAATGAATGGGCTCAAATGGTGCCACGTGGAGAGATGCCCCAA
This sequence comes from Hyparrhenia diplandra, assembly GCA_015847255.1. Taxonomy (NCBI): domain Eukaryota; kingdom Viridiplantae; phylum Streptophyta; class Magnoliopsida; order Poales; family Poaceae; genus Hyparrhenia; species Hyparrhenia diplandra. The sequence continues at coordinate 294,240 of JADLZK010010513.1, read as the reverse complement.
GTTGGACATTGTCTTTGCCACTACCTATTTTTTTGTATGTTTCTCCCACTTGGAAATATTTTGGGCAGCTCATCTCTTGATGGCCCGTTCTATTTGGAGCACACCAAGAAATACACAGTTGGATCCAAACGATTTATCGTTTACACAACTAGGGCTATTCATCTGCACTTCTGCCCCAGGCTCCGATATGTCCTCCCAATGGCATCAAACAATAGCCTATCCAATGTGCTAGAGACCCTCCACATACACTGCTGTGGTGATCTCAGGCAGGTCTTCCACGTGGAGCAAGAGTTCCTAGAGAAAATACCGTTACGGTATCAAAAAGGCATACTTTGGAATTCTCAAACCTCAAGAACTTGTACCTATATGAGCTCCAGAGTCTGCATCGGATATGCGAGCCCAAGTTGATTGCTCCCAAGCTCGAGACCATCTATGTCAGAGGCTGCTGGGGCCTGAGGCGTCTCCCGGCCACTAGCAGTCGCTGCCGCCAAGATGGCCACCACCCTGTGTCCGTTGACTGCGAGAAGGATTGGTGGGACAAGCTGGAGTGGGATGGCATGGAGTCTGGCCACCACCCCTCCCTCTTCGAGCCGAGCCATTCCAAGTACTACAAGAGGCGTCACCTGAGGACCACGGTTCTCCGTTGAGCGAGCCAAAGTGATCACCTACATGCTTCTGGCTTTTCTCCTGGTGCGTACACATGAACAAGCAACTTTGATCGATTCCTCTTCCTTTGCAGCGATTTTTCTTTCAAGTTAGTTTCATTTCATACTGATGAGTTAATATTTGTATTATGAGCTCTGTAGATAATCTGGAGTGTTGGAACGACGGGACAATGAAAATGGCAGCAACTGGCTGCTTTCTCTGTCATTTGGCTGACTGCTGCTGCTGTGGTCAATCAAGTTCAAGTTGCATGATTTGCGTTGCTTGCCAAGTCTTCGGTGTGTTTTCTCAAGCAAGAATGAATAAATAATTTGGTGTATGATGCTAGCTACGTACCTACGTACTTGCATCAACCAAGTTAGTTATCGGTGTTTATGTGTGTGCTTGATACTAGTATGTGTGAATTCGTGTGCATGTCTCTCTTGGGAGACTGACCGACTGATGTATCCTCCTTTGGTTTGGTTTGGTTTGCCTGGTTACGTGTGCGTGTGTGTGCACTTGAAAACTAAAATAAGTGGGTTGGGTTTGATGCCTCCACAGAACTGAAGCCCATGGTGTGTGCCAGTGTTGGTTTTCAATTTCATTCAGGACTGGACAAAATGTATTGTTTGTAATCCATGCAGCAGCATGCTAATGCTGCCAGCAAATTATATATCAATGGCTTGGTTTGATCTACATTGAGTGCTAACTGATTATTTGTTTCCAGTATTCATGCATAATACATTTTTCGCTAGCTGTAATAGCAAGTGTATGGTTCCATTCGGGGGAGAATAAGCAAATTTTATTAAGTACTGGCTTGTACTGATGCTACGTACACCACTCATGGGGAACTGAAGGTGTGTGACAAATTTTTCTTGTTCCAATCTATCTGAGCTGAGAACTTGTGATTACCTAGCTCAATCACTGGGAGTTCTGAATAGTCTTCTGAGGTGTTTTCAGAATTCATAAGGCACAAAAACTGACAATTGTTTTTTTCATGATGATGTTTTTCTGCTTGTCTTGGAGTATAGCTCATAGAGTAACAGATCATACTAAAACAGAAATAGAATATTCCTATGAGCATAAGCTTGAAGATTTTGATTCTAGGAGACAGCCTATAAAAGCACACAATGCCATGAGACCAGGGCATGTGGTCTCATCTGTTTAAGCTCACAAATATCAACAATTTTATAGTGAGAACATTGGGACACGGGTGGAATGGGCCGTCACAAACGGGCCAACGCCCTGGCCGAAGAGAAAGGGAGCGCGGGTGCTGGCTGGGCTCGGCCCAGGGAAAGTTAGGAGCAGGCCGGAAAAAAAAGAATTAGGAAAAGAAGAGAAGATTCTCAAAACAGAAAAAAAAGGAAACAAAGAGAAAAAAAGAAAGGAAGTCTGCTGGTTTCTTCTGTTGGATTTCGGGCTTTCCGCCCAGGACAGGTTTTATAGATTCTACAAATTTTGCAAAATAATCTTTTAACTTAGTTTAAAATAGCTTAAACAATTTAACTTTTTGAAGCTATCTTATAAACCTTCTTCAAAATCCATTTTAACTATATTTTGAAATACATTTTCAGAGTCCTTTTCGAATTCAAACTTAAACTCATTTTTACAACTAATTTTTTTTAACAACTTTTGAAACCTTACTTTTGAAAAAAAAAACTGTATTCGAGACTTAATGAAATTTTCTAATTCATTTTTCACTCAAAAGAAATGCCATTATGTGGAAAAACAGATCAATAAGACGCATATTTTTAGTTTTCATTGATTCTGCAGCACTACTAGTATCTACCAGTAAGATTGTGTGAGTTGAACAAACTGATACCGACTGTTTAAATGCAAAACAAAGTGATGATTAAAGTTGTTGGTTACCCTTACATGCACCGTTTTAATTATGGTTCAAGCTCGTAAGCTTCTTTTACAGTATACACTTCTCCATTTAGGTCTCATTTTTCTCACCAAAACATTTGTTTGTGCCTACACGATCTACAGTGTTGGAGCATACATTTGGGAGTTTATCTATATATCCTATAAATGGCTAAATCCATTTTATTTCTTCCATCTGGCCCTGGCATGTCTTCGTTCGATGATAATTAGTGTGCGCGCTATATGATATCAAAAAATGCGGGCAAGGAAAAATAGCATTTGAAATGATGGCGCATAGACGGATTGGAGCCCTCCTCTGTCCTCCCTTGTGTGTGTGTGTGTGTGTCCTGTAACTTCCTTCAAAGCCGTAAACTTTGGTTGCGCTCTGACTCTGATGCACTCTTTCTTTCAGTCTCTGTACTCAGCTGTGTAATTGACTGACATGTATATATACGTGGTACGTACTAGTATTGCTTTAGGGCTCCTTTGGATGCGGGGTGGTCAAATGCACGTGGTTTTTAATCACAAGGTGAATTCCCACCCGCACCTGACATCCTCTCCCCACGGGGGGCAAATTCCCTTTGCCCGTTTGGAAGACACAGGAATTACAATACCGGCCAACAGAAAAATACTTGGAAAAACAAAAAAAAAAAGAATTCAAAAATCTTGTTATAATTCAAAAAAAAATCAGTACCCTAAATAAACTTTCGTCAGTAGTCATACATGATTTTCCTCACCCCATGAATGCCTAGAACATAGCAGAAAAAAACTTATCCTTCCCATTGGAATTCCATCACTTTTCTCAAGCTGAAAACTAATCCTTGAGGCAGATATGCTTCAGCGATCAGTGAAGTAATCGATAGTTAGTACTAAAACTAGAACTAAACTTCAGAAAGATATAGATGTTACTCCTAAAACTATGCATACTAAGCTAAAACTAAACTAGGTAAGACTAACAAAATGTCTAGTTGAGCTTAGTCCACACTCCATACTCGTCTGGCAGGGGAATCATTGAACAACTGCAAGCTCTGCCTCAATCCTACATTGCAAACAGATGTAGATAGCATGAAGTAAATATAGGAATACAGATGTAGATAGCATGAAGTAAATATAGGAATACAACAAAAAAATATGGCATGACCATTTTTCAAGCAAAAGAAACTAGGACTGAACATCAGCTTTATATTTCCAGAAGGAACTATCGGTATCACAAATATATAGAAAAAAAATGGTGCTCATTAAGTAAGAAGAGATGGCACAGGATTGTGATTTCACCTTGGAGAACGGCAAGAGCTGGATAGGCATGCCGCCACTAAAATCAAATCCAAAACAGCAGTGCTTATGGACGTCACACACCAGATGTGAAGTTAAGCTCCAGAATGTCATACAACAAGGCACATGTATGAGCTGGATCTTTTCACGTACCGGTGTCGGCTGTGGTGCCCTGAAGGGCACCGTCACTTCACTGAAACTGAGTTTTAGCCTGTAAACTCTCATATGCGCATGTGAACACCTGCAGAAAAACTTGAACTTTAGAAGAGCTTGCTAGTTTTCAGAACACAAATGCTACTGAAGCTCTGTACTCAAACTGCGTTAGAAAAAGAGCTGAATAGTTTTGTGCTCATGATTGCAAATAAGAACAAGCTTAGATACAAGCCTACTTATGTATTTATAAATTTATAAACTAAACTAGCTAGCATAAAACTTTGGACACCAAAACCTGCAGCAATGGACATCATGTCACAAAAATGCAGAACTAGTGTACTACTGTATTCAGCAAGTGAATGTGAAACTACTGCTCTGATTGATCATCTAACGGCAAACCATGTCAATTACTCAATTCTATATAGAGGGCAACATAATAGGCAAATTAAGATCAGGCGACCAGAAAAGACAAGTAGTGTCATACAGAGTGAGACTCATTCAGAGTGAGACTTTAGAAGCTACGAGAAGTTGGGAACTAAAAGATTTTGCATAAGTACTGTAGAAATCAGATTTTGGAAAGGGGACAACTCGATGTAAAGCAAGAAGAGGAGAAATAAAATGTGATATAGCACCTCTGCTATCATGGGTCTTAAACAGAGGGTACAGATTTCCCATTGCTGGAAATAATTCAGAGGGTACAGTAACGCAAGCAATTTTCTCATGGCCTCCTCAGATAACCAATCATCTAGCTATCCCATTCTGAACTAGTCAATCAGTACATGGCGGTTCAAAAGAACATGGAATTTTTCATAAGCACCAGCCATGCCCAAGAACCCCCACCCACCAGTCCATCCATCCATCCATCCATCCATTCGATTTGGAAGTGGAGATTGAAGACCAGCAGATCTAAGAAGAAACACACAAGAGGATGAGGAGCCCGACCTGTGCGTTGGAGAACACGCACGACGCGGCTGGCCCGGGAAGTAGCAGGTACAGCCGGAGGCGATGGCGGTGGCGGCGCGACAAGCGATCCAGGATGTGCGGATCCGCGAGTAGTGGCAGCGGCGGCGTGAAGAGGGGCCGGGTCGATGACGGCTGGCGCAAGCGATGAAGGCGGCGGCGCTCAAACCCAAGCCGCCGCCATGCTTCCTGTGCGCGACACGGGAGTAGGAGGACCGAGCGAGCGCGAGGGGAAGGAAATAAACTGCTCCCGACTCGTGTTTTTCGTTCCCCGTCCATTGAACTGATAACGGGTACCGGCGCTTTTTCTCTCTCGCGTATTTTCTGGCTCGACTCACTCCCAAACGGGTACCGGGGATGGACAGGAAAGAAAACTCGCGGGGCGTTTTCCATTCCACGTACCCGCGGGGATACCGGCGGTATCTGCGTTACCCAAACGAGCCCTTAGGCACCGTTTGGATCAGATTTTAGATTTCGAAAATCTAGATTTTAGGTGGATTTCTAAAATCTAGATTTTTAACAAAAATCCAGTTTTCTTGTTTGGATCCTAAGATTCTAGAATCTGATTTCATCTTTTTTCCCCTACATTCCAATTATGCCCTTAACTATTTCCACTTCATGCAATGCCAAGAGGAGCAAAACGGTAAAATGTCACTCAAAATCAGCTAGAATCATCTCTTCTCTTGATTTTGGATTCTAGCAATTCTATCTCTAAAATTCTAGAATCCTGGGCTGTTTGGAAGTTGCATGGATTTTTTTGGTGGGATTTTAGAATCCATGAGGATCCAAACGGGGACATGGATAAGATTTTGTGTTTGCGGCATCGCGTTATGTCGTTTCATCGTTATATAATGCAATAATGCATGGTCGGTATCAGATTTCTTTCAAACTCTGATGCACCAGCGCCTTGGCGACGGACAGCAGAGACAGCACCCTGGCTCGCCGTGTTGTATCTGTTGTTCATTTGCAAAAGCTGGAAGACTCCTGCTGTCCTGGTCATGCTGTCTCTCTTCAGTTCAGTCTCGTACTACACCACTGCTGTCTGTCTCTGTAAAGGCGCACACTTTCTATCGTCTCCTTCTTTATTCTTTTGTTAATCAATATGGAGATAATAATAGAGAGAGAGTTTTAATGCATGCTGATAAAGATCTATTTTATGTGCAACGAGAATATATTTATATCTTCAAAAAAAAGGAAAAACCTTGTGGCCACAATTCGGTCTTGCAGGGAGCCCCACATCATACTGATAAGATCATAAGACCAACCATTAGTGTTTCCAGCGATGCGCATGTCTGGTGATTGTCCCTGCTTCATGTACTCTCCCTGAAATGAATTCATCAGCCTCAGCAACTCCTGTACCGCCTGGGGAATTCATTGTTGCCAAGTACTGTAGGAGTGAGAGCATATCCACTTGGATATTTGCAGGGACAGCAACTCACAACCAAATGAATACACACACAAGTATTGAGTACAACTTTTATACACCACCACATGATGTATACCAGGAGTACATTCTTGGATACAGCATGCGTTAGCACAAAAGATTTCATCCTCGAATCAACCAATCGATCCAAGTAATTCAGGTACACAACCAAACAGTACACCGTCAAAGACAGAAGCATCCTCCACTAGTTATTATAGATAAAAAAAACACTAAATTTTCTGACTTGGTTACCAGAGTTCAGAGTCTACAGTTATCAGGTTCGACATCATGGCCATGAATTACTATAAGACCCAAGGAAATACAACATCATAAGTAAAACAGGTACACAAATGAAGGGGTACATGGGCAAGCCAAAGCCCAGCTCTTTCCTCGACTCAGACTTGCCTCCTACAACATTACAGAGTGGCAACACAAACAAGTAAACACCATCAGACTGGTCTGCAGGTGGGCTCTCCACGCAGTAAGAGAGGCGCGGGTGGAGTGGGCTGGCACAAACGGGCCAACGCCCTGGCAGAAGGGAAAGTGGGCACGGGTGCTGGCTGGGCTCCGCCCAGGGGAAAGAAAGTTAGGAGCAGGCCGAAAATGAATTAGAAAAAAGGGAAAAATCCACGTTGTCTCCTCAACTTTCATGAAAGGCCGTTTTTATTCCTAAAGTACACTAAAACCGAGCAAAACCCCTCCATCAACTTCTAAAACCATACATCTTACCTCCCTGACCCGGTTATAAGTCGTTTTAAAGGCGGTGTTGTATTTTTCTTTTTTATTTATTCTGGTTGAATCTTTGAAAAACTATAGTAAATCACAGAAAAACCATAAAATGAAAAAATCAATTATTTTGGACTCTATATGAGTAGATCTATAAAGTGAACATATAATATGGTATGATTTAGTACAATGTTTTTGTTGTATCTTTAGATCTTTGATTGTTTTGTAATTAATTCATAGCTGCAATTTCTATGCTCCAATTATGGTGAAATTTTTATGGTGGGCTCATTATTATACGATTGAATAGTAGTAAAAAAATTTATAGTCATTGGATGCGTGTATAACTTAGTTATAAATTTATTTATATTTAACAAGCATGAACCTAAATATATCCATTCTTTTCTCTCTCTCGTCGTGTCAACTCACACCAAGCTCTACATCAAGTAGGGACTATAGACACCTAGCAGCCACAACCTAGGTAGCAACATGAAGAGGGGCCTCAGGTAGGTGATTCTTCAGTCACGCCGGCATGGTATGATTACCAATGTACCACCTTGGACGCCATTGCCGCTAGTCTCTTTAGTAATGCGGCATTGTTGGCACAGGAGCATTGTGGTTAACAAATCTAAACGTGTTGTAGGCATCTGCGTTGTCTTTGTGTAATTCTAAAAAAAAAGGTGTATGACACCTAAGGCATCACCATTGTCCGCCCAACCAAAAACTGGTTGTGCTTTCGCCAAAAACCGTATGTAGCCAATGGCATCCAATGTGAGCACCGCCGACCGGTACACCAGCCAGCGAGAGGTGATGCTCGGGGGCGGGAGGAGCTGTACATCAAGTACGGACTATAGACACCTAGCAGCCACAACCTGGGTAGCAACATGAAGAGGGGCCTCGGGTAGGTGATTCTTCAGTCATGCCGGCATGGTATGATTACCAATGTACCACCTTGGACGCCATTGCCGCTAGTCTCTTAGTAATGCGGCATTGTTGGCACAAGAGCATTGTGGTTAACAACGAAACGTGTTGTAGGCATCTGCGTTGTACTGTGTAATTCTAAAAAAAAGGTGTATGACACCTAAGGCATCACCATTGTCCGCCCAACCAAAAAACTGGTTGAGCTTTCGCCAGCAACCGTATGTAGCCAATGGCATCCATTGTGAGCACCGCCGACCAGGTACACCAGCGGCAGAGGTGATGCTCGGGGAGGGGAGGAGAGGAGCTTGTAGCTGCCTTTTTGAGGGGCATGACCATGGGTTGCCACCATCACATGAAACGATGGCCCTAGGGGTGGCCTCAAGGTGCCCTCGGGGCGTCAGTGGTTGGCCCCTGAGTCGCCTCAGAGAGACGACATGCCGGTGGAGCGTGCCAAGCTAATGCTCCCTTCTCATGAGTACCCTTCTCATGAGTATCGATAGAGTGGTATTGAGTGTTGATAGATCCCGGTGTCTTGATGTAACTAGGTGCAGCCATCCAATTTTGTTTAGGAGATCTAAGATTGTTGGTTAAGGGAAGCGAACAAATCTATCGTTCGCAACTGTTTTCATATATTTATATTGAATTTGTTAATAAGGGTCAAAGTTTAGTGCAAAAGGAGAAGCTTGGGCTCGATTCCATGTTCTGTTGTGTTCTGTGCTGTGTAACCTAGCAGGTGGAGTTGGGACTAGAATAGCACATTGTGACGGCAAAGGCAGGACCTCAACTATTCCAATGACATGAGTGTAGATTTACCCTTTATCAAAGATAGACTTCCCGTTGTAAACGTGACGGTCAAGCTTGCTAAAATGAGATTAAGGTAATGGATGTGACATACCATTATAATGTCATGCTGAGTCGCAGAGCATAGTGAGTGGTACTTATTAGTGTTTCCCTCATGTTTCAAATGATAATCAGGTTTATTTTTTTATAAAAATTATCAATTATCAGCAGCAACAACAACATAACCTTTTGTCCCAAGCTAGTTGGGATAGACTAGAGATGAAACTCACAGGAAATAAGGATATGAGAAATACAAAAAAGGGCACAAGACAGAAGTTAGAATTAGGGGTAAATAGAAAAAGAAATGAAGTTCACGATTCAGACACGTTGATTGTTAGTCTCTAAGTGTGTTATCCATATGCAATTCCTTAGAGATATTCCACTCTTTAAGGTCTCTCTTGACCGTCTTGTCGTCCCAAGTCAATTTAGATCGACCTCTAGCTCTCTTTACAAACCCCACTACGCACCAGCACTTGAGGAGGCCTCCGTTGAATATGTCCAAACCGTCTCAACCGATGTTGAATCAATTTCTCCTCAATTGGTGCTACCCCGACCCTATCCCGAATATCTTCATTCCGGACTCATCTAAAATGTAAAATTAGTTTCTTACATTCTCCATGAGTTATGTTTATATAGTGTACTTATTTGAATTTATAGATACTAATATATTTTTTCCACTGACAACATGATCAATGTTAGAAAATTTTAACTTGTGATAAAGCCAAAATGTGAACTGGTACAAGAATAAAGAAGTTTATGTACGTGAATGATCCGCCATTAACTCCGCCAAATCAAATATGGGCCATTCTTAAACTGTGATCAGATCGTTAAGCGACATTAGATTGAGCTACGTACGTACTTGAGTTTGCACTTTGCAGGACGACAGGTAGTTCCATCTTTTTTCGATAACTAGCTAGTCCCATCTTTATTCTTTGGCTGCAGCCCAAGTAAAGAGTACCCTACTGCACCCGCATATATCTTTCTTTTTCCTTGATGCCAAAAGTTAGGTATCTGGAGAAGAGAAACAACGACACATGGTAACATGCATTTCAATCTTCTCTGCGCATCTAATTCTGATAATCTGATGTGATTGCCTTGCCATCTTAACTCTATCATCTATGAAGGACCGGATAGGCGACAGAGAGGGGGGGGGTGAATAGGAGCCGCTAAAAATCTTTCGATCTTAGCAATTGGAGCTCTCACCGGCAACCCTCGGATCCTAGCTCACACACGCAAACTCGACAGAGGCTAGAACTCAATGCTAACAGGTAGCAAGAAGTGCTAGACACACGTCGGAAGCACACACAATCGACCGGGAAGCAATCAACCTAAACCGAAATGAGGAACGACACAAGACAGCCAGATCGCAAAAGTCGGATCTGTCCGACTTGCGGCGGACTGTCCGCCGGCAAGTGAAACGATGGACCGACTATCCGAGTCTGGTTCACGGACTGTCCGCCCGGCCTCCGGACCCGCGGCGTGCACGAGCAAACAGGACACCGGAAATTCACATGCGGAACTATAAACTTCGGCGGACTGTCCCACGGTCAAAATCCCGAGACGCAACTAACGCAAAAGAGCTACTGCTTTCGCCGCCCGGCGCTGACTGTACCGCACGGAGGTGCGGACTGTCCGCCCGGCCCGCTGGCCGAAAGCAGAACTGTGCGAGCCCGTGCTCCGCTCTCGAGCTCGATAGCTGGACTATCCGGGGCTGGCACCCCGGACTGTCCGCGTACCCAGAAACAGCGAGTCGAAAAATCACCCTTCCAACAAATCGATTCAAAACTTGCTCAAATCGAAATCTCAGGTCACAAAATTGAAGCCGATAATCTGAGCATGTAGGTGATCATATCCCCAAAAGAAATTTCGAATTGACCAAGTAAATCGATGGGAATCCTAGATCACGCCAAGAACAACCCTAGAACGAACATGAGCGCGATTCTTGCTCGATCTCTGATCTCGTGAGGAATTAGATGATTCCGATCGGTGGAAACAGTCCTCTCCGTCATGGATCAAACCGATGCAAAAAAAAACGAACTCGAGCGACCCACAAACGAAGAAATCGCGGACTCTAGAATTCGGGGTTAGGGAAGAACGCGAAGAACAAAATCGCAGACAAACAAATCAATCACACGCACAAGTGATCTCCCAAAAGCCCGGAGGGCATGCACACACTAAGTGGTGTGCTTGCTACGAACAGATGGCACTCACAAATTTTTTGGTCTAGAAAATGTGAAAATGTGAGGCAAAGAGGAAGAGAGGGGATGACCCTCATACATATAGTCCATCTTCCCCTTTCCCATTCTACCCCTAGATACAAAGAGCTACCTACTCCGCCTCAGGGGCATTTTGGTCGCTCTTGGGCGAATGTTGATCCGACGGCCACCGCGCCTTCTCACCGGTAGCCTTGCTTCGACGCAATCTCCCCGATGCCGCCACGTGCCGTCCGTCCCCATTGGAACCTCCACCCGTGTTTTGAGGCCCAAACCCGCGAAACCCGCCACCGATGGTTTTGAGGCCCAAACCACCAAACCGGGACGCGGTAGCGTGCATCGTCTGGCGTCCCCCGCCGACCGCGTGTCACCGCCGTCTTCGACCGCCGGACGCCAAGTCTCTGAGCCGCCCGCTCGACACTGCAAGCCCGCCCGTCTTGACTCTATCGACCACGGTCACTCCACGTCCTCTTGCACTTGTCGATGTCCCAAGTGTCAGCCACCATGGCTGGCCACCCGCGATCCCCGGTCCGTCAGTCCAAGCCTCACGTCCGCCCTTCACAGTTCCCGGTCTGTCGGCACGGAACGTCCTCCTTGACCTTCACCTCGCCGTCGCCACCGTCTCCGAGCTCGACACCTGCACAACACAAGCCAAGAGAGACGTCGCTCGGCGCGCCGCATCTCGCCCGGTGAAGCATAGCGAAGCAAATAAAGAAATAGAAAATAGAATGAAAATGTTGTCGTTGACAATCACTCATCACACAAACTGAACACAAATGTAAAATGTGTTCGCAATCTAAACGATCCCAATGCTGTCGATGTTGTTAGAAATTAATCAAATTATAGCTGTTTTTATTTTTTCTAGCTGATTTATTGGGTATCTAGGAAGCTATAAGTAGGCGCATGGCCTCCGCCAAGAAAGTGATAATATTGTTTTTTTTTTTTTGTCTTAGTTTTTTTTTTGAAAGGCGGCAAAAAGCTTTTGCCTATTTTTATTAGACGATGAAAGAAAAAGAAAGAAATTACATATCGACTACTACAACTCTTTGTACAACTCTACTCACCAAACAAAAAAAAAGGAGAAGAACCACGTATTACAACTGAAACAACTAAAAACACTAATGAGTAGCTTCCGCATTGGATCTAGCGGCCCACTGGTAGTTGTCGAAATCTTCTTTGGTTAAGAAAGCCACCACTCTTGGTTGTAAGCTTTTATTTTGGAACGTTCTTCTATTTCTTTCTGAAAGCTTAGTTGCTAGTAAGAATGAAAGGGTTGAAACCATATAATAATACTGTCTGAAAGCTTCCACGTGCAGCTTGGTCCTTTCAGCTTATGTTATTCCTGGCATGTTTCTTTCATTACCTCAGTACAGGTTTGAGGTCGACTATGTCCCTTCATCACCAGAGAGAAATTCTGAATTGAGACCCGTGACTGAAAAAAAGTCACGAAAAGCTTTCTGATGATGGCAAGGTGAGGAGAGGTACACAAATCAATGGTAGGATTGAAGATAATTGGGTTACCAGAAACGGGGAGTTTCTTGGCATTTCTGTCTGCAATAACTTTTGCAAGCCTGTCAGGGAATAATTTCTCCAGTTATTGCACCAAAAGCTCAGCATGTTGAAGGCAGTCTTGACTTGATTCTTGTTCATGGAAGTGGCAAATTCGGACAGTTTTGCTTCTTTATTGCCTATCGTTGAGGCGCAGCAGTTGACTGGACATCTAGGCGTAAAGCACTGTTTTGGTGCGGGCTGCGCGAGCAGTACCAAATCGAGGCAAATTCTGAATACTAGATATGACCCAAAAATAACAGGGGTCAAGGTCGACCAGTGAGACGATGGGGGATAAGCTTCATCGTCGAGAGGGAAACAGCCCGGATCACCAGCTAAGGCCCCTAAATGACCACTCAGTGATAAAGGAGGTTGTGGGTGGGGGCAAAAACCGCCAGGAGGTTTGACTAGAAGCAGCCACCCTTTAAAGAGTGCGTAATAGCTCACAGATCGAGCGCCCTTGTGCTGAAGATGAAGGGGGCTAAGCGATCTGCCGCTATATATGCTTGAACTTAATAGCAAGCGCCTCATAGATTCAATCGGATGCCCTGCTTTGTAAATGACCTTCCACGCTGATGTACGTGGCATGTTGTTAACAATAATTGCTCGCAGATAAAAGTGATTGATGATTAATGAGAAGCATGCGAATTATCTTTGGCCACTGTTTCCATATATTTAGAGTGAGTTTGTAAATAAATAACTAAATAAAGGATCAGAGCCTAGTACACGAAAGGGGAAGCTTGCCCGGCCGGACACCAAGTCACCAATGCCACGTTCTGCTGTGCTGTCAAAGCTAGCAGGCGCAGAGTTGGGAACTGGAACACTAGCACGTCATAGAGGCAAATGGAACGTGACATGTTCTGCTGTGTTGTAAAAGCAATATTTTTTTTTTTTGAGATTACACAGTACAAACGCAGGCCTTTCAACACGCCTTGTAGCACACTCACCCCTTTATGAACACACGTCACGCAAAACCTAAGGCAATGGAACGTGACATACCATTATGAGCACAGTGAGTGGTACTTAGTCTTGCTTGATACCCTCTCACGTTCTAAATTATATCGGGTCTATTTTTATTTATCCGATGTGAAACTTCTAATTTTGATTAAATATAAAAAAGTTATATTAAAATCTATAATACCAAATTAGTTTCCTGAAATTATCCATGCATTATGTTGTTTATATAGTGTATTTATTTGAATCTGTAGTTCTAGCTAGTATATGTTTTCCCTAAAATTAAAAATATGGTCAAGATTAGAAAATTTTGACTCTGAGACAAAGGTAGTGAAGTGAACTGTATGATAATAAGATTTAAAAAGTACACAGACATGAATGAGCCAGTAACTCGGGCAAACCAAATATATATAGGTCATTCTTAAACTGTGATGGAATCGTTAGTTAAGCCGCGTTGCTGAGCTATGGGACAAATTAAAGGGATCATGCATGTGTGCAAGCAAGCTACTTGAGTTTGCTCTTTGCAGGACGACAGTTGGTTCCAGCTTTATTCTTTGTCTCCAGCCCCAAGCAAAGTGCACTCGCATAGTATAGATCCTTTTCTTGATGCCAATACCAAAAGTGCCAAGCTTATTATTTGGAGAAGTAACCGAACGGAGAGCTCATCGCAGACAGCTCTGTCTGGCATAGTAGTACTGCCTCTCCTCTGTTCGCTAGGCCTCTTGCTGATCAGCACACACCTAACAAAAATATACAGAGCAGACAGCACCACCGTTTCTTGCATTGTGCTCTCCGATCGCAGCTCAGGATTTTATATATATACAAACATTAAGGTATTAACAACTCCTATGCTTCTTAATTGCATTATATATGGTTGTTACTACTGCTTGGCACCATTTTCTCTCTCTCTCTCTCTCTATATATATAATACATGCTTTTGAAGAATATATATATACACAGAGAGAGAGAGAGAGAGAGAAATGCGTGCATGCATGTTCACACCGATGGACGTGTGTATAACTAACTTTAATTTGTTCTTGTAAATAGGCTTTGGATTAGGGAGTGGACATCCATCTAGAAACCATGGAGTAGAGATGGGCTACACCTCTGGAGCTTCTTCAGTTTGCAAATCTTTTCTATACAGAGACTCATCATGGCATGGCCAAGAGAAAGGGTATCCCCTCCACCCATAACACCACACACCCACGCACTGCACACCATTGGAAATATGAGTAGCCTGTAGCCTGTGTGCTTTGAGAACGACATACACCAGAATAGTCACTAGTTTTATTATCAGTGGTTTTGTTTTTTCCAATAATCACTCTCAAAATATGACTGGAGAGATGAGAAACATACCTAGTATATATCTGTAATTTCGTATTCTACTCTCAATACACTGGTATTTATTTTTGTTGTATGTATCTAATGTAAATAAATAGCCCCCCCACATGGCATTGTACATCCAAATTCAAGTCGTGGCCAGGCTGTCCTTAACTCGCGACACCCTTTCCCTATCCATTCTTTCCTCTCTCACTTCAAGCTCTAGATCAAGTACCCACAGCTAGCAGCCACGAGTCCACAACCTAGACATCCCTGCCACCGTGGACCAAAGCTGCGATATATATATATATATATATATATATATATATATAGGCTGCTTGGCCCAAAGTAATCTGCAGGTAGCGATTATTAATCACTACCCGAGCCCCCGCGCGAGACCGGCCCTGCGCCCCACCGCGACAAGCATCTCTGCTCCTGTACGTTGACCGAGCGTGAGGCGGCAACGCCGAGCGGGCCAAAAAGGACCCACATCCGGCCCCAGTAAACCACATGCACGAGACAGGTACCGGCACAGTTCCCAATCCAGGATTTTTTTTTTTTTCAATTTTGTCTTGTTCTCTTTGCAAATTTTCCATTCCTATTTTTTCAACTCCTCTCTTACCAGAATTCGACTTTCCAGCGTTAGGAGCCAGCCTTTTCTTTTTTTTTTTATCTGCGTCTCGGATTTGAATGTTTTAGAGCCGACTTTTTCCTGGTATTTTGTCTCTAGTAATTTTTCCCCAAACACATACTTGTTTAAATTGGATCATAGAAAATGTCGAACACTAGACCTTAAATCTCTGTTGTATCACTGTGAAAGTTAAGCTACAATCAGCATTGACAGGAGTAGTTCGTGTATCAATCACGTCCAAAACATTGACATCTGAAGTTAAATCGCAGAATAATGGAACAATTGGGTGGCCTATTACTAATTTTCTGAATACTATAATGTACAACTTCATCAATCTCTAATAGTTTCTGTCAATAACAAATAGATAACAAGATATCTCCATCCATAAAGGATCGCTGACACAATCAAATGAACCAATATTATAGGAACGATAGGGGCCAGCACAACATGTGCAGCTTGGAATTCCATGTTCCAGCCTGAGCTAATGGTGTGAACTGGGCTAGATCTGAAACGATGCACCACATCACCTGCAAAAATCATTTGATAATTTGAAATGCATTTGCCCAATTATTATATAAGAAAATACAACTCTTAGCATCATTGACCTGTTTAGTTACAAATTTTTAAGATAGGCTCATGGTGTTGACTGAATCAGCAACTATAATCCTATCAGATCATATAATCCACTTAAACTGCAGCATATGCCATATTTTTTGCTATTAACAATCAAGACAGGATTAACAGAAATATAATATTGGATTTACAGGGTTTTAATCTACCAATCTAGTATGAGTGCTGGTACCTTTTTGTGTTTTGCAAGGCTACTGATTGTTTAGCGTAGCTTGGGGACTCCAGCTGATTACTGCAACATCAAAATATGAATGTATCTAGCCAACAAAGATTTTTCTTACTGCAATAAAATAGCTGACCTTAGAAGCTTACACTGAATTGAAGACAGTGACATAAAAATCAAGAACATGGCAAATAGAATGTTTAGACTTTCAGGACTAAAAAGTTACTCACAATATAGTAGATGACAAGAAATGAAATCAATAGAGCACACCTTGACTGCACAGATAAGCTCCTAATGTTTTCAGAACTCATTTTTGGTCCAAAGAAGAAATCAATAGAGCACACCTTGACTGCACAGATAAAGCGCCTAATGTTTTCAGAACTTATTTTTTGGTCCAAAAGAATTATGTATTTAAACTAAATATCTCTGTACAAAATCAGTATGTGAAAATTTATTATAATTTGCTCACATCTATACTGACATGACTCTGAATTAACATATGGACATGGTCACAATTTTAACTATGTATGTTTAAGCATGTATCTCGCAACAACAGCAAAATCGAGCATGTGTGAGTTTGTCAGGGATAATAGTGTATCTGGAAAAAATTCTGATCGGTCTCTGAATATGTTCAGGGATTCTCCATAAAGGATCCTAAGCTCCATGGCCAGCTTGGGTATCTTGATCCTCTCACCCACATTCACTATTTGGAATTACACCTAGAACTCCACTTGCCTCATTACATGGTGTATCCAATAAAAAAGTTAGTACGAACAAAAATTCACTAACTAAAACCCATCAGTGGTGCTGCTACATGCAGTGTAGTAGCAGAATGATATTCTAAGAGAAAATGCAGCATTGACAAAACACAGGACTCTGTCAACTATTTTCACTCTGATGATCATCTCATCTTCGTCCATTGCTACTCGTTTGTATGAAGATATGTATGGAATATGCAGTGGAGGAAAGATTACATACTGAACAGGCATCTTCTCAAAAGGCTGCACCAAGCATCACCAAACCTAGGAGAATATCAGCCAAGCTCATTAGCATACTCTTTTCAGCATGTCCTCCAGCAACCGGTGACAAAAAAGAAACACAGAATAAATTGACTGAAACAGGACAGAGTGACATTCAACATTAGGAGAAAATATTATATTTTCTAAAACGTTACTGCTCAAAAATGTCAAAGTTATTGAGGATGAAGTAGCACTCACCCTCATTTAACTGCTCGTCCAGCGCCATTTGCAACCTGGAGCCTAGTGCAATCATTGCCATCCCCACCCACAGTAATCGTTATGAATATCAGGAATGTCACTGCACTAGAAAAACAACGACATATCTCAGGCCAGGTACTACATACACCTGACACCCAAAATACCTTTGCTCCTACTCCTGGGGGCAATAATTATTGGAAAATAGTGTTTGAAGCAATGTTTCATTTAAGGACTAAGCATTTGGTTGTCAATAAAATTTGTGAGAAAAGAAAGCTAAGAAAGCGAGTAATACTAGCAGCCGTTGGAACTCAGGACTAACTACTGTTAGTGAGATGAGCTTCTTTTTTTTTACCAGATAACACATCAACATCTAATGGCAGACTAATCTAAACAAGGAATTAGCAGATAACACATCAATAACTAATGCCAGGTGTTATTATGTTAAAATTTATGGAGCTAATGTAGTAATGTGGCATTTAAAATAAACCAAAAATACATAACAAAAAGGTACGTTTACAATTGGAATCAAGCATAGGAACCATTTCTGTTACTAAATTATCCATGCAGTTCAAGCAGGGACTAAGTAAATTTAAATTGAATTAGGAGTACAAGTGTAACCCGTGCAGCCAAATTGCAGTACCAGATAAACTTAATTTATGCAACTATTTTCTAGAAGAAACTCAAGGAATCATCATACTTTGTGCAGATCAGAAAAACCTATAGAAGCATCAATCATCATACTTTGGACAGATCAGAGAAACCTACTATCATGTTATTTCCCAACCCAATAATCATCAAAACTGAATGCAATGCAAATGTTTCCATATCCCAATGGAAACTGTGAAAACTGAAGTGATATACTACTTCATATCCAAGCAACAAAACTTTTTTATTACTAATAGTGTCAATAGCTAGATAATTGAACATATTAAAATGAGCACAATATAGATCCACTGCTATACCATACCATCACTCCAGGCATGGGATGCCAAAGAGGTGTTGCCTCAGCAGCATTACTATGGCTATAATGTCTTCTGAAACCTGGAAGAGAAACAGTATTCATTATTAATTCATTGGCCAAGAAGAATAAAAAAATGGGGCATACACAATTTTAGCATAGGCTACAGGTCAGGTTCAGAACCTGGTTTTACAAACATCATGCTTGCAATGAACATGCTAATGGGGTGGGTGCATAGGAGATAAAATTTAGTGTTTCTCCGACAATTTAATTATTCAGGAATCATCAGTTTAACTACACTCATACACGATGTCAAAGCCAAGGATTAAAGCAACCTAGCTTGGTTCTTAGGGTGACTCTAAAATAACAATATGAGGGCACACAATGCAAGGTACGTCAGTATATCATTACAAGATGCAATCAAAATATGCAAAAATGCAGAGAAGATATATATATATAGCTGAAAAAGAGGTAACTTCACTTTGAAATAAATCAGTGGTAATATCTAGTTACTTGAACTGGTCACCCAACAACTAATTAAATTGGTGTTAATATGCCACCGTCCACCAGCTCTTTCTAAATGGATTAGAATAGAGAAGCTTTCTCGCTCAGTCAGCAAATCGATGCACAGTTACAATAACAAGGACTGAAGGCTAACCTTACCACAAGTGTAGGAGGCCGGGTTCCAGACCAGGGCTGCGCAGCAACATCCCTTGGGAGCTATCTCCGAATAAATACACTATATTTGGAGCACACAAAAACAATTGGAGATTATGAACTCTTTGCTCAAGTCAGAGAAACCAAACAATGTACATGGTAATAAAAAAGTATGAAACACATCATTAGAACAAAAATACTAGGAATGTCCCAAATGGCAATATTCATGCAAATCTCACCAAGAATTAGTTTCCAAACACAGAATATATCATCAAAAATCTCTTTATCATTTGTGCAACTAGTGAACTATAAAAAAGCATGACTATTTTTAACAAATACCCTGTGAGAAATAAAACCTCCTCTGATAAATTTCAGCATAGCACTATGTTGTTGAAACACAGCTTCAAGAGAAGCATGAAGAAATACTGCCCATCTTCTAGTTTGGTCTTCAATTCAGAACAATTCCTGCCGGTGATAAATTTCAGCATAGCACTATGTTGTTGAAACACAGCTTCAAGAGAAGCATGAAGAAATGTTGCCCATCCTCTTGTTTGGTCTTCAATTCAGAACCAATCGAGCCTGTGCCCTTCAAGCAGTCTCTTTGCTGTAATGGGAACATATGACAATTAATGTGTCAAATTTAAATAGTCCAGCTTAAACATCTACTTGTACAAAGCAAGCGAGATTTTACAAACATATATGTGAGTCTTAGATTAAAAGTTAAGATATGGGACAGTACATCTTGTAGAGTTTGACTTTTTTTGTAAGGAGCTTTTAAAGAACAAAAACAGGAAGGCTGAATTAAATCCACCCCCAAAGGTATATTATCTTTAGCTGAATCCAAGATAAATCACATTTTCAGCTATTCACTGGGAACATATAAAACTGATGGCACTACATAAGTAATCGACCCCCAACGGTTCTCAAACACATAGGCTCTTCAAATTGCAGAACACTAGACCTTAACAAGCTGAATTTTGTATCTTATCCTTCACATTTCAATAGGCAATATAAAGTCAGATATTGATTAGGTTGTAGTGTATTGCTCAAGTGAAGAGAAGACATATTTTGACCTGAATAAACAAATTAAATCTAAATAACTCATGGTCCTAATCATTAAAACGTGCTATAATGAAATGGTATGCACCCTGAAGGTGTTAAATTCCATCATCGTAAAAGGTACATCCATGCAATCATTGCCCTAAAGCTAAAAAGATCCTTGAAATAGTCAGGCAGCCATGAGGGGCACCAAAAATATGAGCTAAATTATTTTATTACATAATCATTATTGGTAATTAACTATTAGTCTTCCATGTGTGTTCTCCACGAAGAAACAATGTTATGTATGAGTTCATTGGTTAAAGGAAAAACAGGGTGACCTATATGTCTCCCCCTGTCATACCGACTCACACAAACTATCTATCTCATAATCAATCCATGTAATTTGATTCTGTACCATCTTTGAAGATGCCTAGATATATGAATCGATGCCCCACCCTCCTCAGTCGACCTGAAACAGCAGTACCATTTACACCCCTGCCTGTCACTATTGAGGAATCAGCTCGAATTAAGAAATGCCATGGCAGGACAAAACATATAAGCTCCTAGTTCTCGAAGGGTTCAAGTATTATTTTAAACTCGTCTTAATGAATTAGGATGGCCAGGTGGAGCTTTGTCCATGTGGTAGAGTATAAATAATTAATCGTTCTTCGAGGATGAGGTCAAAATGCCAAGCTACTCGATTCCCTTCCTAGGAACAGCTTGGGCGCTCTTGCCAGAGAAGCACCTGAAACACGCTCATAAAAAAAGTCTCCACTAAAATTTAATATTTCATTATTTTCCCATTCCCATTTAGCAAAGGAGAAAAATTTCAGACCTACAGCAGGGGCACACACAGCATTCTCACAGCTCCAATCTTTTCAGTTCCCTCATAAATTGTGTCACAACAATACAATATCATCCATGAAATCGGATCAAGCTATAACAAACTCTTAATTTAACAATTTGATCACCCCAAAAAGACCCAAATTTCTTTTCTTCAGCAAGATAAGAATATTACTACGTTCCAGCATTGAATTCAAAGGAAATCGCCACCATTGCTAATTCAGGAATACAATGCCCGCAACAAGAAATTCAGAAATACAAGAAAATTGTCCCCAAATCTCAGAACAAGATAAATAAGTAAATAAATCAGGTGTTAAACCCTAAGATCCCGCACCAGGGTAACAACTAACAACACTAAGAACAGCAGAGAAGCCGAAACCCGCACCTTTTGTGATCTGCAGCGTGGGTGCCGGAGAGGACGGGAAGGAGCAGAGCACCTGGAACAAAAGGCCGGCGAGCAGCAGGCACCCGATGGCCTTCACCACCAATGGCCCTCCCAGCACCCACCATTTCCCTGCACCGCGAACCCATGGCGACGACGGTGGTCCTGACCACCACATCGGGCTCACTGGATCTGCCACCATTATTGCAGGAGCACAGGAGCGGCGGTGGCATGGGGATGACGACACCTCACCGCTTCGGGCCGGGACCCCGCGGCCCTCTGCGTGGGGTGGGAGGCCGGCCGCCGCCGGGCGACAGGGCAGGAGCGGCTGGTGGGGGGAGGGCCGCCGCCGGAAGGAGCGCACGAGGTAAGGCTGCCGAGCTGCACGAAACCGGCGGAGCCCCACGATCTCGTAATTGGAATGGAAAAAAAAAAAATCAATAGGAGGGAACGGGGAACCGAGCGGGGTATTCTCGAGCCAGAGGCCGGTGGACGCGGTGGAACCAGCGCGGGGAGCGACCATCATCGGCTCGGTGATTTTGAGCTCGGGTAGCGATTATTAATCACTACCTGGGTAATATATAGAATACCTATATATATATATATATATATCGCAGCTTTGGTCTACGGTGGCAGGGATGTATATATATATATAGGGAGAGTATAGTCTGTGGCCAGCTACGTAGAACATATTTTTGTAAGCCAGGCCGGTGGACCGTACCACCTGTGTCGAACCAGACCAGCACCATGCTGTTGGAATCGTCATTTACTGCACCGCGTGCATGCAGCCATCAAAAGAGCCTTCCTGTACGTTCATTAATGTGAGGCCACGTTGATTACGCTAATTTGAATTCCCAGACCATGTATGCTAATTATAGTAGGGCACTTTTTGTTGTCTTGTAAGTAGTTACCATAATTAGAATTAGAATAATGAATTATCGTAATTTGATGTTATAGTAATTTGATGGCAAGTAGTTTCCAATAACTAGTACTATGATTTGATATATGGTACTGTAATTCTCACCGTTTGATATGGTAAATAAGAAATGAAGTTACCACAAATTTACCATGAGTTGATTTATGGTAATTTTCATTGTTTGGTATGGTAAATAAGAATGCAGTTACGACAAATTAAAGTCAACCTTGCGTTGAATATCATTTACTAGAACATAGGCCTTTCTTCAACCGAAATTACTGTAATTTTATTCACTATAATATATGTTTACATAAAGAATTTGAGGAACAAAGAGGCCATTTTATGAACGATTCAGAGCTTCGATCTTCTATGGCTCGATCAGACAGACTATGCCAGCAGAGTGGGAAGAAGAAAAAATTTCATCCTGCAAAATGTCAGGGCAGCATCAGTAAACAATTTGAATTTGAAAATAAAGAAACAAAAATTAATGGATGCAGCAAGATACCACTTACTAGAATAAAGATAAGTGGTACAGCCTATTTTTATTCTGCTATTGTTGGTTTACGAGGAACAAACATTCACAAAGTATAGTTAACAAAAATCGTTGAATTTGATATACAGAGGTCTCTGTGTTTTTTTCTCCATCGGATATACAGAGGTGGATGGATGGCGTCAGCCGACCAAGGTGGTGAGCCGAACCAGAACACCGACGGTGGAGGCAGGGCACGTTCAGCAGCGATCCGCGGTCTATCTGGGGCGAGTCGCACGGGCGCCGGACATCGAAGGAAAGCTGTGCGCCGCCGCCAGGCCGGGGTGGCTCCACGCCGGACCGCGCCGCCATGAATCTAATGTGCAGGAGTTTAGAATGCATTCAGTAATTTACAAGAACTTCTACAGTCAGTTACGACAATTCATTACTCGAGAATCACCAAATCTGTGCATTGCCGTGGACGACGCCAGCACTGGTCCTGCATCCGCCATGGCAGAAAGCCGTCCGAGCACCATAGGGACAGAGCTGCGACAAGGAGCTCCGGACTGGCTGCCCCCTCCATGCTTCTGTATTGGACCAGGCCTCCCCCAGATCTGTCATGGGAAGAGTGCTGCTGGAGGTACCGTGGAGAGGGGCGCTGCCACAGGGCAGTCCGGGAGGTCGACGCGGTGGAGGTCGACGCCGATGGGAGCGCGAGAAGGTCCGGCCATGGCCTGGCTAGCGACCTGCCAGGTGGTTCAGGTTGCGCCTGCCTCCGTCCTCCTGGAGGTCGTACGCTCCGCCTCCGTTTGGACGTCCCCCTCCGCCAGCGATATCGCGCACCACGCCGATGTTGAGGCCTCCGCGGATCAGGACGCCGGCGGCGCTGGAGGCCGCGCAGGTTAGGCGGAGCGCCTGGCCAGCCTACAACCGCCACCGCGGGGCTGCAAGCGCAGGGCACGGGGGCCGCCAGCGCAGTATGGACTCGGCACGGCAGCCGGGGAACACGGGCGCAAGGCGCAGGAGAACCCGACCTCGAGGGCTGCAATGAAGGTCGCGAGTCGCCGTCGGGTGGTGGGCCGGCCTTCGCTGCTAGCGTCGCGAGGTGGCAGGACCGCCGCCAATCGTCGAGAAACCCGGCCGCCGTTGGCATCGCCGATTCGGACGTGATCAGCTTGGCGGAGGAAGAAAACAGAGAGAACGGCGGTTTCATGGTCTAAAATAAACAACGACGATTAGCAGCCGGTGTTTGTGGGCGGTGATTTAGGAGGGCATGGCCGCCCAGCGCTGGTTTGGAAGTGGAATTAATGCCGGTTAATAATAGCCATGCATGCAACGTATCCCCGGGGCTGGTGGCCTGGTGGGACGTCGCCGGCCGGTCCGGCTTGGCAGTATGGACTCGGCTACAGAATTTAATATCCTGTAGCTAGCTACAACCTAATAGGGTTGGTGGGATCACTATCTTACTAAAACCCAAAAAGAATCCATAATTGATGCTGTCAAACTAGATGACGATGGAAGGCAAATTATCCATATAGATGAACATGGACAGTCTCTAGGAGCAGTTTCGGATGCCATCTCTACCCTACTCTATAATATAGTTTACCACTTTGCTGGTAACTATCAGGATATCTATGAAAAGAATAGGGAGCAACTGATAAATCTGAAATGCAGAAGTATGTCAGATTTTAGATGGTATAAAGATTCTTTCCTATCAAAATTATACACTCTTCCAGATCCTAACAAAGATTTCTGGAAAGAAAAATATATATCTGGCTTACCTCCCTTATTTGCTGAAAAAGTTAGAAACTCTTTGAGAACAGAGGGTGGAGGGAGTATCAACTTTCAAAGTCTAGATATAGGAAAAATCACCCAAAAGATTCAGATGGTAGGAGCTGAGCTATGCAATGATTTAAAAATTAAAGAGCAGCTCAAGAAACAAAGGGCTATTGGAGAAAAAGAATTGGGAGATTTTTGCTACCAATTTGGTTTTCAGATCCCTTTGAATATAAAAAAGAAAAATTTCACCAAGAAACCTAAAAGGTATCATGGGAACATAAAGCACCCAACCAAGAAAAGAAGGCATAAAAGGACATATGAATATGCCTCTAAATATTTTTTACAAAAGATCCCAAGCCTTATGAGAATGCCTCTAAGTATCCAAACGACGTGAGTCTGCTTTAAATATGGCAAAAAGGGTCATAAGGCCTCAAACTGTTTCAAAGTAAAGGTAAAACAAAGAGATCCAAGCTTTACTTGAATCGGATTCTGAAACATAAAAGGAAAGTTGGGACAAATCTTAAATCATATCGAGGAATAACGTAAGCTCACGAAGATGAAGAAAACACTGAGGTAAATTGTTGTGATAATAATGAATGTTCATGTTATGAACAAGATACCTCAGAAGAAGAAGAATCGAGATGAAAACATCTTTGTTCTCACTGATTTGGAGCAATTTGTTTTAGATACCTTTGACACAGCGGGATCCGGAAGAAAAGGAGATTATTCTTGAAAAATTCTTATCAAGGGTAAAAACAACAAAGATAAGCTTGGTAAGTGAGATTCGAAAAAAAGAAATTTTGTTCTTCGGATGAGGTTTTCAAAAGAGTTGAAGATATAAAAAAGAAAAATAAGCAAGTAGATCTTGAAGATCTTTCAAAAGAATATATTCTTATCAAAGAAGAGTTAATAGATCTTAAAAGAAGAATCGAGATTTTAGAAATTCATAAGAAAGATGACCATGAATTTGCTAAAAAGCCACCGAATGATGAATTAATTGGTTCAATTGGGAGATATATTAAACAAAAGTGGTACACTAAAATAACATATGAGTTCTATGATGGGTTTAGCTTCACATATAACACTCTACTAGATTACAGTGCCGATGTAAAGCGCATCGGACAAGATATCGTCCCATCTAGGTATTTCATAAAATCTACTCATAGAGTCCACTCTGCTGAAGGTCATCAATTAAAGGTAAATTACAAAATTTAAAGGTTGACATTTGCATTGAAAATGTTAAGTATCAAAACAACATTCTTGCTTGTTGAAAATTTAAAAACAGATGTTATTCTTGGAAACCCCTTTCTTTCTTCAATTAGTCCCTTCATGGTTCTGAAGAAGATATCAATTTCAAAAAGATGGAAGAAAGGTAAAGTTATCATTTTCATCAAAGATAGAAAAACAAATCTCAATCAAATTACGTAATATATACACATCAACAACGTATTCCTCAGTCATGACCTCCCACAACAAAAGGAGATTACTTACCAAAGATGTTATCCTTATGACAAGTTCATAAGTAACTCTAAGGAAGTAAAATTGTAAAAGGAAATGATAATGCATAGCTGGGTTTTGATGCTAACAAAAAAGGATTCTTTTGATGCGGCAACACCTAGAGATGGCTCCTCATATGAAATACGAACATCTTATTCAGATGAGTACTTGGAGGTTGCCGGTACTTCCAGAAGGAGATCGAGATCGGTTCAATCATAATTTCAAGGTCAATGACTTGCAGCAAGGGTTATTAAACCTACTCTCGGCAAGTTAAAACCAAAAAGATAAGGCTCATGCTCTAAATGGGGGCATATTATTTTAAAAATATGAGCAAAGGGAATCTCCCTTGCAGTCAAGATAATCTTTACGTCCCAACGAAAAAGATTGCCAAAATTATCGATGATCACTCTGAAGGAGGATCTTCAAAGATATCGATTTACCAAAGATATATGATCTAGATGATCTGAATCAAATTTATTTGATCACAAGGTATGTGATCCCGAAAAACATGTTCGGAAGTATTCCGATCTCCACAAAAAGATGCTTTCCTTCAAAGCCAAAAAGATGTCTCATGATGAGACTCCATACACTAAAGATGCGTCCACCCAAACCAACCTCATCCTTGAAGACTTTGAGCCCCATCAAAATCATGCCACCAAAGACTCCTTTAATGAAACCCACCTTGCCTCACCAAAAAGACACAAACAATACCAAATTGCCACTAGTACTCCCTATGAGATGCTTATCCCAAGGCTAAGTTTCAAAACTGAGCAAACACTTTCAATCCTTACCCAAGATATCATCGGCTGATATGGAAAAAATATAAACAAAAGGCGGATGAAAGTATTCCTTGGTCTCCAAGGAATATTTCCAAGATCTATTCAGCGGGAAATACAAAAACGAAAGGCATATCTGTCGGTATTCATATATTCCCATTTCTATACCTTGATAGCAAACTTATCATCCGGCCAAGACACAAATATATCATTCTCAAGGTTGATATCAACCTTAAATATTTCGAAAACCTTCAAACTCATTATCTTTGGAGATATCTCCTTGCAAACAATCATAGATCATGGATTGGTCCATGCGGTCTATGGATCCATGGAAGAAATCCTCCATTACGATTTAGGTATCGCCATAAAAGAAGCATCGCGAAAAACTATATCATGTTAAAGGAGTAATCAAAGTCTTGTTCTACTCGTCACCTCCAAGGTTTACTCCTCCACTACGGCTTTGCAATGCATGATGTTTATATCACCAAAGATACTCATCTCTTTCCAACAATATATATTATGATGCGGGAGAAGACTACAAAGAATTGCTCTCGAGAGATACAAATCATGACAAGCGGAGAACTTTCCACGAAGCCAAAGAACTCGAAGAATGTGTCGATTTGATCCTACATATCATATGGTTTTCGAACAAAAATTATGAGGATCTTTCTTCAAAGGAAACCAGAAAGGATTTGGCACAATTACGGATGTGTTGGAAGATTAATAAAACCAGATTATGGCCAAGAAACACAACTACGCAAAAAGAATATCGAGAGTTCATATCATGGCAAGATATGTGGCAGCCTGATGAAGTTGATGAAACAGAGGCAGCACCAATGATATACTCTAAAGAGGAAGAAGATCAAAATATCTAGCAAGATAAGTGGATGATACTATACAAAGGAATCCACACTATTGAAGATAAGAATGATTTTATCAAGATTCAAAAGGCACATCATGAAAGCCTTTCACCAGGTCAAAAGTATCATTATGAAGATGCTTCCCTTTCGTGAAGTCAAAAGTATCATCATGAAGATGCTTCACTTTTGTGAGGTCAAAAGAATAATCATGAAGATAAGGAGGGTATACTTAGGTGGTGTTTTTTTTAGGCTTTTTATGGTCAGATCAATGAAAAGTAAATGCTTATGCAAGAAAGAACATGACTCGGGATTGTCGCGGAAGATATAAAGTAAACAAACATAAATATAGAATAGTAAACTTAAAGAACAAAACTTTAATGAAGACGAAGTAGTAA
The DNA here is from genome assembly GCA_015847255.1 of Hyparrhenia diplandra. Lineage (NCBI taxonomy): Eukaryota > Viridiplantae > Streptophyta > Magnoliopsida > Poales > Poaceae > Hyparrhenia > Hyparrhenia diplandra. Next base: position 266,194 of record JADLZK010010513.1, on the reverse strand, counting down.
ATGTAAATATACTTAAAGAACAACACACAAACGCAAATGAAGAATAACAAATATAACAAACAACATATATATAATATTTTTGGATTTTCTATTTATGATAGACAAGCATAACAAACATACATAGTCCTGGATAGGGTAAGTACCTTAGAAGGTGAATCCTTCCGAGTAGTACTCATCTCTTACACACGCATACAAGCACACGAACACACGGACTATCGACTTTAGTCACTCTCATAAGACTCTTACAAACTCATACAGTATTGTGAGTCTCTTATTTAGTGTACACTACTACAATACTTATTTGGAGTGGTGGTGGAGTGATCAAGTGCTCGTAGGTGATCTTATGAGGGGTGCAAGTGATCCCCTTCTCTTGCCTCTTCCTCTCCTTATATAGCGGTGGCAAGGGTATGGTTGGCGCGTGTAGTTGGCGGTCATCGTCGTTTGTTGGTGGAGAATCTTCATGATGATCCTTTTGACAATTGGTGAAGGAATTTCACCTTCTAAGGTACTTCACCGCCAAGGACTAATGTATGCCTTTCAACGTTATCCACGGCTAAATTGGCTATCATAAAACTCAAGACTAATCGAATCGAAACTCTATCAGAAAATATGACCTCCGCGATATACCAACACTCACGTTGTTTTGTATGACTTCATAAATAGTAAATCCAAAAATATTATATTATATGTTGTTTGTTTATTTGTTATTCTTCATTTGCGTGTGTGTTGTTCTTTAAGTTTCTTTACATTTACTATTTCGTCTTCATTAAGTTTTGTTCTTTAAGTTTACTATTTTATATTTATGTTTGTTTTATGTTCTTTTCTTTCTTCCGCATCGCATCCGTAGTCATGTTCTTTCTTGCATAAGCATTTACTTTTCTGCATTGCATCTACACCATAAAAGCCCAAAAACACCACCTCCACGAGACATACCCTCCTTATCCTGCCTGGGCACGGGCGGTCCGGGATATATATATATATATATATATACTAGAGGCAAGGATAGTTTTTTGTGCATTAAGGAATATGGAATGCACGAAGGCCAACGCTGGTGCATCAATGCAATAAAACCAAGCATAAGCAAACATAAATAACCTGCCTGAAATACCCCCCAAAATGCGGCATAAAAGAAAAAAAACTTAATGAAAACAAACAAAAGGGCGGCAAGAAAACGAAGGCGACCCGGGGACAATGCTAGGGCAAATAACGCCGCAAGAACGGGCAAAATCAAAAGTATGGACGGGTTTACGATATTTGGGGATTCACAGAGCATGCAAATCTGCATCCCTTTGGCCGCTAGAGCATACCGGCGCTATAATGCTTGCGGGGAGGCACCCTCGGCGGTGGTGAGGACGCCCGTGGCTCGCCCCCCCCTTGCCTGCTCTCTGGTGGTAGCGGGCAGCCAGGGACAGTTCATCGCTTCGGCAACAGCTTTGATCGGTGCACGGCCGGAGCACGCTTGGCGGCGACCGTCGACTCTCATAAGACTCTTACAAACTCTTACACGAGGGGCTTCGGATGTGAGTCTCTTATTTAGTGTACACTACTACAATACTTATGTGGAGTGGTGGTGGAGTGATCAAGTGCTCGCAGTGATCCGAAGTGATGCGGGGTGCAAGTGATCCCCTTCCCTTGCCTCTTCCTCTCCTTATATAGCGGTGGCAAGGGTATGGTTGGCGCGGTAGTTGGCGGGTCGTCGTCGAAGTTTGTTGGTGGAGAATCTTCATGATGATCCTTTTGACAATTGGTGAAGGAATCTTCATGATGACCTTTTTGACTCTTTATTCTTCATGATTATTCTTTTGACCTCACAAAAGTGAAGCATCTTCATGATGATACTTTTTGACTTCACGAAAGGAAGCATCTTCATAATTATACTTTTGACTTGGTGAAAGTCTTTCATGATGCGCCTTTTGAATCTTGATAAAATCATTCTTATCTTCAATAGTGTGGATTCCTTTGTATAGTATCATCCACTTATCTTGCTAGATATTTTGATCTTCTTCCTCTTCAGAGTATATCATTGATCTTTGCCTCTGTTCCATCTATTTTCATCGCCGCCACATATCTTGCCATGACATGAACTCTCGATATTCTTTTGCGTAGTTGTGTTTCTTTTGCCATAATCTGTTTTATTAATCTTCCAACACATCCGGTAATTGTGCCGAATCCTTTTTACGGTTTCCTTGAAGAAAGATCCTCATAATTTTATTACGGAAAACCATGTGATATGTAGGATCAAATCGACACATTCTTGAGTTCTTTGGCTTCGTGGAAAGTTCTCCGATTGTCATGATTTGTATCTCTGGAGAGCAATTCTTTGTAGTCTTCTCCCAGATCATAATATATATTGTTGGGAAAGAGATGAGTATCTTTGGTGATATAAACATCATGCATTGCAGGCCGTAGTGGAGGAGTAAACCTTGGAGGTGACGAGTAGAACAAGACTTTGATTACTCCTTTAACATGATATAGTTTTCTGCATGCTTCTTTTATGGCGATACCTAAATCAGAATGGAGGATTTCTTTCATTGATCCATAGACTGCATGGACCAATCCATGATCTATGATTGTTTGCAAGGAGATATCTCCAAAGATAATGAGTTTGAAGGTTTCGAAATATTTAAGGTTGATATCAACCTTGAGAATGATATATTTATGTCTTGGCTGGATGATAAGTTTGCTATCAAGGTATAGAAATGGGAATGTATGAATGCTTTGACAGATATGCCTTTGTTTTTGTATTTCCCAAATAATAGATCTTGGAAATATTCTTGGAGACCTAGGAATACTTTCATCTGTCTTTTGTTTATATTTTTTCCATATCAGGTCGATGATATCTTGGGTAAGGATTGAAAGTGTTTGCTCGGTTTTGAAACTTAGCTTTGGGATAAGCATCTCATAGGGAGTACTAGTGGCAACTTGGTATTGCTTGTGTCTTTTTTTTGGTGAGGCAAGGTGGGTCTCATTAAAGGAGTCTTTGGTGGCATGATAGGTTTCATGAAAGTAATCTTGGGTGATATGATTTTGATGGGGCTCAAAGTCTTCAAGGATGAGGTTGGTTTGGGTGGATGCATCTTTGGTGTATGGAGTCTCATCATGAGACATCTTTTGGCTTTGAAGGAAAGCATCTTTTTGTGGAGATCGGAATACTTCGAACATGTTTTATCGGGATCACATACTTTGTGATCAAATAAATTTGATTCAGGATCATCTAGATCATATATCTTTGGTAAATCTGATATCTTTGAAGATCCTCCTTCGAGTGATCATCGATAATTTTGGCAATCTTTTACGTTGAGCAATAAAGATTATCCGGATTGCAAGGGAGATTCCCTTTGCTCATATTTTTGAAATAATATGCCAGCCCATTTAGAGCATGAGCCTTATCTTTTTTGGTTTTAACTTGCCGAGTAGGTTTAATAACCCTTGTTGCAAGTCATTGACCTTGAAATTATGATTGAACCGATCTCGATCTCCTTCCGGAAGTGCAGAGCAACCTCAAGTACTCATCCGAATAAGATGTTCGTACTTCATATGAGGAGCCATCTCCCTAGGTGTTGCTTGCATCAAAAGAATCCTTTTTGTTAGCATCAAAACCCAGCTATGCATTATCATTTCCTTTTGCACTTTTACTTCCTTAGAGTTACTTATGAACTTGTCATAAGGATAACATCTTTGGTAAGTAATCTCCTTTTGTTGTGGGAGGTCATGGTAGGAATATGTTGTTGATGTGTATATATTCTGCAATTTGATTGAGATTTGTTTTTCTATCTTTTGATGAAAATGATAACTTTACCTTTCTTCCATCTTTTTTGAAATTGGATATCTTCTTACGAACCATGAAGGGACGAATTGAAGAAAGAAAGGGGTTTCAAAGAATAACATCTGTTTTTAAATTTTCAACAAGCAAGAATGTTGTTTTGATACTGAACATTTTCAATGCAAATGTCAACCTCGGGAATTTTATAATTTACCTTTAATTGATGACCTTCAAAGAGTGGACTCTATGAGTAGATTTTATGAAATACCTAGATGGGGCGATATCTTGTCTCGATGCGCTTTACATCGACACGAAATCTAGTAGAGTGTTGTATGTGAAGCTAAACCCATCATAGAACTCATATGTTATTTCATTGTACCACTTTTGCTTGATATATCTCCCAATTGAACCAATTAATTCATCATCTGGTGGCTTTTTAGCAAATTCATGGTCATCTTTCTTATGAATTTCTAAAATCTCGATTCTTCTTTTTAAGATCTATTAACTCTTCTTTGATAAGAATATATTCTTTTGAAAGATCTTCAAGATCTACTTGCTTATTTTTTTTTTTATATCTTCAACTCTTTTGAAAACCTCATCGAAGAACAAAATTTCTTTTTCTCTGAATCTCACTTACCAAACTTATCTTTGTTGTTTTTACCCTTGATAAGAATTTTTTTCAAGAATAATCTCCTTTTCTTCTTGGATCCCGCACGATTGTCAAAGGTATCTAAAACAAATTGCTCCAAATCGGTGAGAACAAAGATGTTTTCATCGATTCTTCTTCTTCGAGGTATCTTGTTCATAACATGAACATTCATTATTATCACAACAATTTACCTCGGTGTTTTCTTCATCTTGAGCTTACGTTACTCGGATATGATTTAAGATTTGTCCCAACTTTTCTTTTATGTTTTGAGAATCTGATTCAAGTAAAGCTTGGATCTCTTGTTTTACCTTTACTTTGAAACAGTTTGAGGCCTTATGACCCTTTTTGCCACATTTAAAAGCGGACTCACGTCGTTTGGATACTTAGAGGTATTCTCATAAGGCTTGGGATCTCTTTGTAAAATATTTAGAGGCATTTTCATATGTCCTTTTATGCCTTCTTTTCTTGGTTGGGTGCTTTGCTTTCCCATGATACCTTTTAGGGTTTCTTGGTGAAATTTTTCTTTTTATATTCAAAGATGGATAAATCTTCTAGGTCTTGTTGCTTGCTTCTCCTTTTTAGACTTTCTTCCTTATCTCAAATAACACAAAATATCTTTCCCTACCTATTTTTTGTTGTTTTTGATAAAAAATCTTTCAAGGATAACTTCTTTTTCTTTTGGGTTCTACATAGAATCAAAGGTTTCTAAAAAAATCGCTCTAAATCGATAAGGACCAAGATGTTTTCACAATCTTCTTTATCATACTTATTTATCTTAGTTTTATCTTTAGATTTTGATAAGGCTTTTATCTTTTTATTTTTATAATATCTTTGGTCTTTATTCGGGCTTCTTTTGAAGGGGTTTCGGTGACTAGATTGATACCTTCTATACCAATAGTTTTTCCCATCTTTTCTCTCTATTTGAATCTTGAGTTGTTCCTTAACCATAGGATCATTACATAACTCGCTTTTACAATCTGTATATTTTTTATTTGTCTTATATCTGGTTTTTGATGGTTCATGGTTCTTAATGAGTTTCTATTTTCAAGAAAAGGCAAGCCCGGATATGTATTTTTCTTTACAAAAATCTTGATTAGGATCTGGAGGGCTATATAAATTTGATAGGAAAGGATCTTTATCCCATTGGAAGTTTATTATATTTTTGCATCTCAAACCATCCCAATGTTCCTTATATTTTTCATAGCCGTAAAAGCGGGGGTTGAGATAGTATCTTTGATAACTCCTATAGATTGTCCTTGGTCTAAGGTTGTTTGAAATGATATATCTTTGGCTGGATATGTTTGCGAGATCTTTGAGATTCTTTTGGACCTAGATCGGCCTTGAGAATGATATATTTGTTCCAAGGATGGATTATCAATTTGTTGTCAAGGTGAGAGATTGGGAACATATAAATATATCGATGGATATCCCATTTTTGAGTTTCCTAGCAAACCGCTCGAGGAAATAATCTTGGAAGCTAAGAAACTTCTTTCTCATGTTTTGTCTTTGATAATTCTTCCCAAACAGGATCAATAACCTTTTGGGTAAAGATTAAAAGAATCTGCCTAGTATTAGATCTTTGATTTGAGGCAAACAACTCATAAGAGGTTTTTGAGCATAGCTTAGGTCCCAAGGTAAGATTTGTTTCATCTAAGGCGTCTCTCGTAGGGACCATGGGTGATATAATTTTGGTGATGACCATAGTCATCAAGGGTAGGATGAGTTCTTTCCGTCTCATCTTGAGACATTTCATTTTCATGCCTTTCCTTTGTGAGGAAAGTATCTTTTTTGAGGAGATTGGAATATCTTATTGAATGGTTCCCGGGATCCCGAGGATTACGAACCTTTATGTTTGAAGTTGGAAGAAGTCATTTGTGGGATGAAAAGTGGAATGACTATTTGAGGATTGAGGATGACAAGACGAGAGCTCGAAGGGACGATTTCTTCGACTTTATCCTTATCGGGCTTTATCCCATCAAAAGAGATGACTTCTATGCTTTTAGTCTGTTGGCCAAGGGCATGCAAAGATATGTGTTGTGGCTCTATTGGATGATTTATATGTTCGGGCTCAAAGATAGATAGGATTAGAAGCTGTTCTGAAAGGACAAGCTTCAATTCCTTTTTCCTTGATGTCGACTTTAGACTGAATTAGCTTAAGTGGTAGACCAATAGGTTCAATCGGTTGGCCACTAACAACTTTACACTTATTCGAAGTCTCTTTAATAATGGCGGTCTTGTCAATATCATACTCGGGCTCAACTTTGCCTTCTGGTTCGAGAACCTGGTTTGAAGAATTCTTCAAAATGTCTGATCTGACTCTTTTCATACCAATCAAAGAAGAATATATTCTTCTTTTGCTCAATCATTTCTTTGTGCCAAAGTTCTCTAATTTTCAACCGAAAGGCTCGGTCTACTTCTTGGAGATATCTCTCTTTTTTAGCTTTGTTTTTTGGGAGATCTATTTCTCTACGGAGGAGCTCTTTGTCTATTTGGAAATCTTTTTTGTTTTTAGATTTAACAAAATAACAAGGTGTTTGAAAATCAAGACCCAAAACACTAAGTTCAAAACTAGAGACATAATCTTTCTGATATGTGGTATCAATATTATTTTGATTTTTGGTTTTTTTAATGCAACTATATGATGTTCTAGACATATCCTTAAACGACTTATCACTGCTACACGAGGCTATAGACCTATCCGAAGCACTAAACGTCCTTGCTAACCAAGACATCTTATACGAATAAAGGTGATTAGATGGGGTAGTTACCAGTCTAACGGCAGGGTAGAACCTCACAATTAAGATCAACCGGTAGGGTAGGTGGTTTCCAGTCCAACGGCAGGGTAGAACCTCACAATTACGATCAACCTTTCTCTCTGTTTCGAGCCGGCAGTCCAACGTTTCACCGCCAAGAGTGCTAATCCAACGCTTCCACGCCTTTCAACGCCTATCCACGGCTAAATTCGGCTAACACGGGTCCGGCAACTCAAGACTAACGGGTCGATCCGAACTCTATCCGGAGAGAAAATATGACCTCCGCGACTTGACTTACCAACACTCACGCTACGTCACGGGATCTCCGCTATGACTCTTTGGCCTACTACCACACCCCTCTCCCCGGAGAGAAGATGGCTTGGGGAGCTCGGGCGACCTACGGCTCCGATACGGTCGACGAGGACCGCGTCGTGTCTAGGTAGGATAAGGAGGGTATGTCCGTGGAGGTGGTGTTTTGGGCTTTTTATGGTGTATATGCAATGCAGGAAAAGTAAATGCTTATGCAAGAAAGAACATGACTACGGATGCGATGCGGAAGATATAAAGTAAACAAACATAAATATAGAATAGTAAACTTAAAGAACAAAACTTAATGAAGACGAAGTAGTAAATATAAATATACTTAAAAAGAACAACACACAAAAGATAAACAAACTAGATAAAAAGTAAACGAAGAACAACAAACAACATATATATAATATTTTTGGATTTTCTATTTATGATAGACAAACATAACAAACATACATAGTCCTGGATAGGGTAAGTACCTTAGAAGGTGAATCCTTCCGAGTAGTACTCCGTGCTCTTACACACGCACAAACACACGAACACGGACTAAGCGTAGGTCGCTTTAGTCGACTCTCATAAGACTCTTACAAACTCATACCGCACGACTTCGGATGTGAGTCTCTTATTTAGTGTACACTACTACAATACTTATTTGGAGTGGTGGTGGAGTGATCAAGTGCTCTGTAGGTGATCCGAAGTGATGCGGGGTGCAAGTGATCCCCTTCTCTTGCCTCTTCCTCTCCTTATATAGCGGTGGCAAGGGTATGGTTGGCGCGGTAGTTGGCGGGTCATCGTCGAAGTTTGTTGGTGGAGAATCTTCATGATGATCCTTTTGACAATTGGTGAAGGAATCTTCGAAGCCGGCAGTCCAACGTTTCACCGCCAAGAGTGCTAATCCAACGCTTCCACGCCTTTCAACGCCTATCCACGGCTAAATTCGCTAACACGGTCCGGCAACTCAAGACTAACGGGTCGATCCGAACTCTATCCGTAGAGAAAATATGACCTCCGCGACTTGACTTACCAACACTCACGCTTCGTCTGGGATCTCCGCTATGACTATCATAAATAGTAAATCCAAAAATATTATATATATGTTGTTTGTTATATTTGTTATTCTTCATTTAAGCGTCTGTGTGTTGTTCTTTAAGTTTCTTTACATTTACTATTTCGTCTTCATTAAGTTTCGTTCTTTAAGTTTACTATTTTATATTTATGTTTGTTTTATGTTCTTTTCTTTCTTCCGCATCGCATCCGTAGTCATGTTCTTTTCTTGCATAAGCATTTACTTTTCCTGCATTGCATCCGCATTGCATCTACACCATAAAAAAGCCAAAAACACCACCTCCACGGACATACCCTCCTTATCCTACCTAGACTGGACGTATACGTATATATATATATATATATATATATATATATACTATAATGCATATAGTACACCCGGGTGCATTCGCTATATGGAATGCACCTGTGCCAACGGGCGCGCTACTGGTGCATCAACCGCCCAACCAGCCCATCTGCAACCGACCAACCCGCCCGAAGCACCCCCGCACCAAATCGGCATCCACGGCGCTGGCTCAATCACGTCACGGCCACCGGGCGACGGAGGCGACGGCTCCCGGCGATCGAGGCGGGCGGCCACACCCAGCGGAGGACCTGAAGGCGACCCCTGGGGAGAGGTGGTGCTGGGGGGCCACCCGAGGTGCAGCCGTACGGGCAGCGGAGGCGGACGGGGAATCCCTGAGGCGGAGGCGGAGGCGGGACGGGTTGCCTGAGGCGAGGTTGGGGATTCGGAGCCCGCGCCGCGACCCCCAAATCTGCATCCCTCGTCATGACCGCTAGAGGCACCGGCGGCGCGGCGCGGCTTGCGGGGAGGCACCCCTCGACAGTGGTGAGGACCGCCCGTGGCTCGCCCCTCCCCTTGCTGTCTCTGGTGGTGACTGTGGCAGCCAGGACAGGTTCATCGCTCGACAGCAGCTTTGATCGGTGCACAGCCAGGAGCACGCGAGCAGCCCGAACCGTCGAGCCTCGCCGGAGGTCGCCGGCACCGTTCTCCCAGTCCCAGCAGCTACGAGGCCCGCTCTCCGCCGAATGTCGCGGCAAACGCTCGCTCTACGCTGAAGATGGTCCGACCCGTGGCCATGTCCAGCCCCAACGGCGGGGCCCTGCCCGATCTGCGCCCAGGGCCACCCCCATCGGTAGTGGCATCACCAGCAGCGGTGGCGGTGGCAGCCCCTTTTCCCCACCGCGTGGCGACGGCAGCTCCACCGGCAGCGGGGCCCTCCCGTCCTCGACTCCACCAGCGGCGGTGCCTCCTGCACACTACTGAATGTACTGAACAAGTACTGAACAATACTTAAATTACTGAACACAAATGCGACTGCGGCGGCGCTTGGCGGTTGTACCCAGCGACGGCGGTGTGAGTCACCAGCAGTGGCGGATGGAAGGATTCCTACTAATTATGCCTCACGGGTCACGGCTCTACTGTTGAAGCTCAGACTCGGGAGTGATTGTCATGGTCAAAAATACTGAATGTAGTGGCACTTGCTCGACGGCGTGTTTCAGAAAAATTACTGAATGCCCTGCTCACCACTGAATGTCTTTTTTTAGGGGCACTACTGAATGTTGTTGAATAATATGATTGCATAGTAGCGGCTGATACTATGGATAATTCGAACATAGTGTGTAGTATGGTGGATGATTCAAGTATTGTTCGGTAATGGTCATTTGTCGATATTAGTTTTCAGTATCTCTCAGTATATATCAGCTTTCGGCTTAGTCGATATTTTATTCAAACACCTTTTTTTATATCATTGCATCTGTGCTTATACACATAATAATAGCAATTGGTTTAGTCTTTTTGTCGCAACTGGCCATGGCACCTGTTGCAATTTGGTTTTATTAGATTTTTTTATCGTAGCTCAACCTACACATTTATATGTGTCGCTCTCAGTCCCGTGGCCGAGAAAACCGCCTCTAGTCCCGTGTGCTGCCGCGATTCCTCCCAGTGCGCCACCACGATTCCGCCACGCCGTTCCTCTCTGCTCTCCGCCACTATTCCTCTCGCACAGCCCCCTCACAAACCCTAAACCCCACCCCCCTTGCCCGGCGGTTGCTTGCCAGCGCCTCATTCCGCGGGATTGTTTCGGGCGCTTAGTACAGTGGGCTCCACCCATCTGCTCCCGCGCCGACATTCTCGTCCCGCCGGCTGGCTGCTCCCGCCTCGAATCCGCACAACACACTCGTCGGATTTGTTCCGCCTTGCGCACTCGTCGGATTTGTTCCGCACGCCCCTAGCGACTATTTGGTTGCTAGCCAATATTCCGCAGTTGCAATTAAGTCACATCCAAGGTTGCAATTGAGTTATATTGCATGTTGCAAACGGTATGCAATATGTGTGTACAACAACAATTTGTTGTCGGCATTCTCATTCTTTTTGTTTTGTTTTTTACGAAACAACAACTATGTGTTGCAATTATAGGTTACATCTATATAAATTATATAAATTATAAGTTTGAAAAAGATACCATCAAAAACACTTCCACTACAAATGGTAATTAACCAAGTTGCAATTGCTTCACATCCCAAGTTGCAATTGTGTCGTATGCCATGTTGCAAGCGGTATACGATAAGTGTGAACAGCAACAATTTGTTTCCAGCATTCTCATTCTTTTTTTTTTTTTTTTTTTGTTTTTCCAGAAACAACAACTATGTGTTCAATTATAGGTTATATCTGTATAAATTATTAGATTATAAGTTTCAGAAAAGATCACCAAATAAAAAGCACTTCCATTGCATATGGTAATTAGTGCCTATTTTTGAGCTGTTGCAATTGTGTATATTGTGGTGTTGCAACTGGACATATTCTATTGCTGTAAAATGTTAATTTACCAGCCTCTGTAATACCGTCTGGATTTAGACGGGGGTGATTGGATTGTGAGCATGTAATGTGGAACATTAATAAAATGCGCAGCATTTTTCACTATTATTCATGGTGTTACAGTCCACGCGATGCATGAATGGCACACGCTATAAAACATGACATTACCGGAATCCTATATGAACTTAGCGCCAGGCGCCCTTTAGCGAATGTAAGCCATTAAACTTTAAGGCCGAGTGGGCGGTAGGCCTCGAGGCCGTGGAGTAAAGACATAGCGAGGGATCTGCGATATATGACGTAATTGAAAAATACATAGTACGAATGGCACACGCTATAGAACATGACATTACTGGAATCCCTATATGAACTTAGCGCCGGAGGCGCCTTAGCGACTGTAAGCCATTTGCTTTAAGGCCGAGTGGGCCGGTAGGCCCTCGAGGCCGTGGAGTAAAGACATAGCGAGGGGATCTGCGATATAAGGCGTAATTGGAAAATACATAGTACGTAATGGCACACGCTATAGAACATGACATTCTTGGAATCCCTATATGAACTTAGCGCCGGACGCGCCTTAGCGAATGTAAGCCATTCGCTTTAAGGCCGAGTGGGCCGGTAGGCCCTCGAGGCCGTGGAGCAAAGACATAGCAGGGATCCTGCGATATAAGACGTAATTGTTGCAATTTTGCTCATATTAGTGTTGCAAATGGTTTTTTGTTGTGTTGCAACTAGATATACTCACTAATCTTGTGTTTTATCATCATGTTGCAAATGACTATTGAAAGGTGTTGTAATTGACTCCACTTCCTTGTTGCAATTGGTGTGTAATAGTTTTGCGATTCGAGGCGTTTAATAACTTTAGGGTATAGGGCGTTTGCTTTGAGATTAGGGTTAAGGTTGTTTGTTGACTGCTTAGATTATGGTGTCTTCGCTTAGATTAGGGTATGTGGAGTTTTCTTTGTTGCAATTTAGCTCATATTAATGTTGCAAATGTTTTGATTTTTGTGTTGCAAATGGATATACTCAGAAACGTGATTTATGACCATGTTGCAAATGGCTATTGACCAGTGTTGCAATTGTATCAACTTCCATGTTGCAATTGGTTTGTAATAGTTGTGTAGTGTTGTCGGCATTCACATTATACATGTATACTTTTTGCAACATTCACATGTACAGTTCACGAAATGTAAAGAACTAGGAAACATTTAAACTTTTCATAATTTTATTCACATGTAATAACTTATAATTTGTACGGGTATGTAATCTTCACAAAAGCAAGAAAACATCAAGTGATCTTCAACCCCCTCTTCCTCCACGCCCTATGGTTGGTGGTGCTCCTCTTCCTCTCGCACCTCCGGCTCCACGTCCTCTTGTTGCCGGTGTTGCAAGAAGTTCAAGAAGATCTTCATCTCCTTCTTCATGTACGCTTCTTCTGACTTTTGGCCTCCCTCTTTTCCTAGGTCCACTATCATTTGGTTTAGGATTCTTCTTGTTAAGCCGCATTTCGAAGCCTTGCTTCGATTGGGGTTCAATGGACATGTTGTGCAATAATGTGTCCCCTTGACGCCACAGATGCTGCATTCTCTGTTGCCATAGTTTTCTTTTTCATATGTGCTGAACGGGTTACTATCTTGTGGTGGCTCAACTTCATTCTTCCTCTTCTTTGTGTTTGGTGATCTGCCTTTTGTGTGTGTCACAGTTGGCTCAGTCAGCAACACGCCATTATGCAACAGCGCTGACTCTCTGTGCACAATGCCTGGCGACCCATCATCTTGTGTCATCTTGCTGATCCGCTTCTCGACGGCCCACCGTCGGCGACCCATCTTGTGTCACTGCTGATCCGTTTACTGACGGCCCACTGTCTGGCGACCCATCTTGTGTCACTGCTGATCGAGTTGTTGGCCCGGATCTGGGTGTTGTATCCTCTGTGCTCTAGGGAACATTTCAATCCCGGGAATTATCCCGTCCGAGCTGTGTCCATCTGTCTCCTCACACGCATCGATCGGACTTACTTCCAACCCTTCCTAGCCGCATCAACTTTGGCGGCCAGCTTAGTCATCCGGGCCTGTTCTGGCTTACAGCTTGTCCGATTCGGACGCCATCATGCCGATCCCATGGGACATGTTGCATTGCATCACGAGTATATCTTTTGAAAATGTACTTCTCAGGGATTCTCCTGACCTGCAGGTGGGTGAATGCTCTGATAATATGCATGCAGAACAGTCCTGCAATTTTTTTTTTGTTAAAACAAAAACAGATTGACATGTCGGATGTTGAAATCAGATTATGTATAAAGTTGCAACCGTGTGCCAATCAATGTTGCAATTGCATCTTTCAACTTGAATTTTATTCTGCTTAGCATACCTGTGTGCTCCCATTGCTTGCTTTCACATTTGTATTCACCAATGTCCTTATCAGCAACCACCTTTAATTCATGTTGTGCCCAAAGAAGCTCCCTTCGCCCCCTTCATGCTTCACCAATGTTCATGCTTCCATTGCCGAGTTTAGGGTTCGTGGAGTTTGCCGAGTTTAGGGTTCTTGGCGTTTGCCGAGTTTAGGGTTCATGGCGTTTGCCGAGATTAGGGTTTGTTGATTTTTAGTAGTTATCGATGAATTGTTAAGTTTAGGGTTTCGGGGCAAATGGTGGTTACCTTGTTGCAAATGGTGATTAACCAGGTTGCAATTTAGAATTTGTGTTGTATTTTTTTTTAATAAAGGGTTTTTTTTCCAAATAATGACTGAGACTAAGCAAGGAGGAAATATTAGTAAAATGGAAATTAACAAGGTGGCAATCGTGTCATTTTCATTGTTACAACCGGGCCACTCCATTGTTGCAAACGGCAATTCACCGTGCCCCGTTGCGCGCAACCTACTGATTAATATCACCATGTTGCAAATGCCTATTAACCCTAGTTGCAATTTGCAGTTTGTGTTGCATTTTTAGAAAAAAAAGGGTTTTTGCAAATAATGACCGAGACTAACTGAGGAGGAAAGATTAGTAAAATGGAAATTAACCACGTTGCAATCGTGCCATTTTCATTGTTGCAACTAGGCCACTCCATTGTTGTAAATGGTATTTTTACCATCCCTCTATTGTCGCAACTGTGGTCATTACCTTGTTGCAAATGGTGATTAACCAGGATGCAATTTGGAATTTGTGTTGCATTTTTTTTAAAAAAAGTTTTTTTTTTTTTTGCAAATACTGACCGAGACTAAGCAAGGAGGTTATTTTAGCAAATGGTAATTTAACTACTTCCGTTGTTTGCAACTGGAGGCACTCTCTTTTTGCAAATGGTAATTATCTAGTCCTGTTATCGCAAAGGGGTCACTCCATTGTTGCAAATGGCCATTAACCAGGTTGCAATTTGCGCCACTGCCATGTTGCAATTGGTGTATAACCAGTTGCAATTGAATTTTTTTTACAAAATGAGATGTGTGCATGGATTTCTAGCATGCTTATAACTGGATTATTATTCTACTTGTAACTGGAGGACAAGACAAGTTGCAATTAAAATATTTTTTGTGGTTGGAAAATGACTATGTAAGTGTTCTTGTTGTAGCTAGAGGAAGCGAGAGGGTGCAACTGTTCCAATTGTAACTACATTATTATGTCAGTTGCAACTGAATATTTATCTTGCAATGGGATGAATGATGTCTTTTGACACCGGTAGGCAAAAAGTTAGTAGCGGGTCCCACTCATCAGCTGTGGGCTCCACTGTCATCCTTCCTATTTACATCTTCCCCTTTGTTTCTGATCCTCTTCCTCTGTTCTTCCTGCAGCCATCCTCTTCCTCTGTTCTTCCTGCAGCCGTAGCTCCCGCATCCACTGCGGTGGCCTTGCCACACTGTCCCACTACAACGTGCTCGTGGGGCCATCAACGCCGGGCGCGCCCGTCGGGCCCCCGTCCAGCGCGCGCCGCTCCACCGACGCCACGCTTGCCAGTGCAGCTCCTCGTCCTGCCTGGGAATGATGCAATCTCCAGTATTCAACTAGCAGTGGCAAAAACAATTTCGAAGAATTACAACTGCATGGTGCGATTACAACTAGCAGGCATATTTGGTGACGGCAACAATTTTGTGCCTCGGGAGCCCATGAGCTAATCGCACCATGCAGGAAAAGGCTAACGCCATGCGGATGAGATGGTGACCACGCGCCCCATCCACCTGACCTCATCGGGGCCATCGACGACGGCCCTTCCGTCCTGCCCCGTCCAGCGCGCATCGCTCTAACGACGCCGACACGCCAGTGCGGCCCCTCACCCCGCGTCCATGCTGGCTTTGGTGCCTCGCCTGGTTGGTTCGGCCTCTAGCGCGCCACCAGAGGCACGGCTGCCGGTGGGACTCGGCCCCTCTGCGGCGGTGCGCGGCTCCCATGGGGAAACGGCAGCCGGCGGGGCGCGCAAGCCCCTGGCGTGGAGGCCGTCGGCGGGCGGGGCTAGCTGCGGCTTGGTGGGGCGGCATCTCCGAGGCTGGCAGATGGGGGCACGCATCGATGCGGCGTGGATGCCGGCGGCCCAGCAGCGCTGGCAAGCGAACCGGTGGGGTGCCGTATTTTTTGCTTGAAAAAGAATCAGGAATCGGGTGGTGCGGGCTGGGTTGATGGGCCACGCAGTCTGGCGCATCGCTGCAAAGCATTCATCCCACCGGTGAGTCCAATGGTAGACGGTTCATTCGGGGGCCGCCACCCACCGTAGTTTAAATTCCGGTGCTCGTTATCTTTTCTCTCGATTTTCCCAAGGATTTACCGGCGTTATGCATTAAGTGGTAGCGGCGTTCCGTCGGCGACGAGGTGCCTATGGTGACCGAGAATCTCCGGATCTGCGCCGGCCGCTCGGTCCCTTCGGAGGTGCTCATAGGGGTAGGGTTTGCGTGCGTGTGTTCATAGGGGTGAGTGTGCGTGCGTGCGTGTTGTGAGTGTGTCTGCGTTATGCTTGTGTCATTCTCAAAAAAAAAAAAAAAGCTAGCAGGGGCAGCGCGCTAGGGAGCGGGGTGCTGCTTAACTTAATGGGACAAAGCTGGGTGCATTATGTACAGAGAATGCACCGGGTGCATTTTTAAGCTTTAGCCGTATATATATATATATATATATATATATATATATATATATCTCCTGTAGCCAGCCGATTTGGCTGAGTGGATCGTGCCCTGTAGCGTCCACAGAGGGCTGGCTGAGTGGATCGTGCCCTGTAGCGTCCATAGAGGGCGACACAAATAGCAGCGTTCAGGGCCGTGGTTAGCGTCGCCCTGCATGGCAGTACAACGTTGGTGGCCCATGCGGCAGACAGGAGATCGGCGAGTGGTGGCGGCAGCCATGTGAGACAAGGGTGGTGAGCAGCACCCATATTCTACGTACCCTGAATTCTATTTGAATTAGAGGCAGAACTAATTAATAAGATTAGTCGATCGTCCTAAAAATAAAACATCTTCATTAATTCTTAAACCCTTGTGCACAAATGTTTTTCATCACCCGTTGCAATAATTAATTAAAGATATATTAGTTTTATTTGCTTTTTGAGCACACGTTAAGTTCAACCAAAGGAAAAGAAATAACAAAAGAAAGATTGGAACTGCTACTCTGCCGCTTGTGCTAGTCATTGTGTTTATGGCATGAAAGTGACCTTAACTAGTTAATTTAATTATTGGCATCAAATAAAAATGCAGGAGATTAGGGCGGTCGACGTCAAGACAGTAGTACAACAAATAGCTCCTTACTTAGAGGACACAAGCAATGATGAACCTCGGGTCTACTTCAGTGGATGGGCTGGACTAGGTGCTCCATCGGTGCTTAGGGCTATTGCAGAGCAGCCTTCACAATCTTTAAGAGAGAAATTTGACAAGATCATCCACATTGACTGCTCTATATGGAAAAGCCGAAGAGCATTGCAAAGGGTGATTGTAGACGAGCTCAAGCTTACTGTAGCGGCTGATTTTGAAAGGCAAGATGATGAGGACGATTTCAGTGGTATAGATCAAGGCTCCAGAGCTGAGATTAGAGATGTTGCTGGGCTGATAGCTCGTTACCTAGTACAGTACAGATGTTTAGTTGTCTTTCACAATGGAAGTGATGAAATGATTGACTTGACCAGCTATGGCATTCCACAACCTGAATTCTTTGGTACTAAGATATTGTGGACCTTCCGAGGATGGCTTCGCCTTAATACGGAAATTGATGGAAGGCTAGACAAATCAAACCTTTATCATTATGCTCATGATGAACGTATCCGTAATTGGAGTGCATACCTTGCGGAAGATGCAAGAGAAATATCTTTGCACACACACAAGCTTGGCCTTGATGTTACACCTAAAATAGCCACAAAGTGCTGCTTGTACCTATTGTCAGTAAATAACCAAGGTAAGAAGATGATTGACTACAACTGGGCAACCCATGCATCCTGCTACTGGGTTTGTGATGGGATTCTAGGAGGACAGGACAACCAGACATGGGATGTTGCTCACGCCCTACAGCAGCATATAAGACTAGAAGACTACTCATCCAATACAAATAAGCTTTTCTCGTCTGTGGAGAAATTGGATTTTTCCTCGAAACAATGGATTTCTATTACTGAATCTTTCAAAGAGGTTCCTCCAGAGACAACAACACTGTTCTTTGAATCCAAAAAGTCAAGTCCACAAGTAGTTTCACTACCTAGTGACAAGTTTCATGAAGCAAATCAACTCCGGTGCTGAAGTTATATGGATGTACCTTCACTTTTTCATCACCTCCATTCCATTGCTTTGCCGCAACTTAAGATTCCTCGGATCGGATAGCTGCACAGATGAACTGCTACAAGGGGAGGAAGACAAGGAGAAAACAAGTGAAGCAGCGGTGGAAATTTTCGACCGGCTATGGGTGCTAGATGTATGCCACACGGACTGGCCATTGGCTTTTCCCCCTGAAACAGAATAGCAAGTGGTGGCTACAGATATTAGAGAGATTCATATAACCAATGGTAGGATTTGGTGCAACAACCTTGCATGGAGACGTCTGCCAAACCTTCACAAGCTCAGGGTAGTTGACCCCACAAACCCTTGGGAGACAACAACAAGGGATGAATTCATGGAGATGGTGAATCTGGGCTGCTTGACCTATCTGGGAACAACACCATACAAGTCTTGCCATGCCTTTCTGATGCAACCGGCCTCAAGACACTTGTTCTAGATGGTTGTGTTGGGTTGGAGCATGTCGGCCCTCAAGGACTCCCTCCATCACTTCAATCATTCTCCCTGAATACTGCAAGAGCATATGAGGGTCACAAGAAGGAGGCTAAAATATCTTACATCAGCTTGACTAGGTGTGCAAGATTAGTAGACTTTATACCGCATGGGCGGTGCCAAACCTTGAGGAACTGGATCTCTCGGACCACGCCAGTTAAAAACTTGACTTTGGAGAGGTGGATGAAGTGGGAAATCTTCAAATGAATCTTCTTGATGAGATGCGGCCAGCTCCGCTCAATTTCTTAAGCCCAAAACCAAAATGTACAAACTAAGGCTGTTATGCATTGTCACTTTCGGCGGGAGGAGAGGTGGACAATAGAAAACCAGCATGGCCGCATGATTCTTTAATGGTCAACCAGCAGGGGCCGGTTAATGGGTATTGCCATGCATCTGTTGCTGTTTCGCGACATGAGGTTCCTTCAGTCCTTGGTGTCTCTTTGGAGAAGGCAATCCTTTCAAGGTAGCAAGTGGAATCTCTGCTTGTCATCTACTAGCAATAATGATGATGGAAGAAGCTGGCACAAGGACAAGATGGGCCGTCCTATTTATAGCACTGGACAGTTAGCTGTTGCTCCATCTCTGCCAAAGTCAGTAATCTACCATGACATCAACATCAAGCAGATACCAGTAAAGATTAATGTCAGCAGCAGCAGCAACAACTCAGTGCAATTTCTACCACAAAACTTGCACATAGAGATTGGCGAGGGAATTAGTGACGTCACCGACAAGTCCAGCACGCGGGCAAGGGATGCAATACAAGATGTTATGAATTGGTTCCAGTCGTTGCACGTTCATGACAATTCTTCAGTCACCACTTTGTTGCCCTTGAACACATTTTTATTTACCCCCGATGGGATTCCTAAGGAAATAATGAATGGGCTTAAGTGGTGCCGCGTGGAGAGATGCACCAAGTTGGACACTGTCTTCACCACTAACTATTACTGGGAATGTTTCCATCGGTTGGAAATCTTTTGGGCCACTCATCTCTTGATGGCCCGTTCTGTTTGGAGCACACCAAGAAATCCAATGTTGGTTTCATATCATTTATCCTTCACAAGACTGCGGGCTATTCATCTCCACTTCTGCCCCAGGCTCCAATATGTCCTCCCGATGGCATCAAACAATACCCTATCCAAGGTGCTAGAGACCCTCCACATACACTGCTGTGGTGATCTCAGGCAGGTGATCGACGTGGAGCAAGAGTTTCTGGAGAAAATAGCGGCCAGGCATGAAAAAGGCATGCTGGAATTCTCAAACCTCAAGAGCCTGCACCTGTATGAGCTCCAGAGTCTGCAACAGATATGCGAGGCCAAGATGATTGCTCCCAAGCTCAAGACCATCTACATCAGAGGCTGTTGGGGCCTGCGGCGTCTCCCGCCCACTGGCAGTCGCCGCCGCATAGATGGCCGCCCTGTGGCCGTGGACTGCGAGAAGGATTGGTGGGACAAGCTAGAGTGGGATGGCATGGAGTCTGGCCACCACCCCTCCCTCTTCGAGCCGTGCCATTCCAAGTACTACAAGAGGCGTCACCTGAGGGGCACGGTTCTCCGTTGAGCAAGCCGAAGTGATCACCTACATGCTTCTGGCTGTTCTCCCGGTACGTACACATGAACAAGCAACTTCGATTGATTCCTCTTCCTTTGTAGAGATTTTGTTTCAAGTCAGTTTCATTTCGTACTGATGAGTTAATATCTGTATTATGAGCTCTGTAGATAATCTGGAATGTTGGAACGACGTGACAATGAAAATGGCAGCGGCTGGCTGCTTTCTCGGTCATTTGGCTGACTCTGCTGCGGTCAAGTCTTCGGTGTGCCAAGTCTTCGGTGTGTTTTCTCAAGAAAGAATAAATAATTTGGTTTCTGATGCTAGCTACGTACCTATGTACCTGCATCAACCAAGTTAGTTACATCGGTGTTTATGTGTGTGCTTGATACTAGTATGTGTGAATTCGTGTGCATCCACCTTTGGTTTGGTTTGGTTTGGTTTGCTGGTTACGTGTGTGTGCACTTGAAAACTGAAATAAGGGGGCTGGGTTTGATGCCTCCACAGAACTGAAGCCCATGATTAGCGAGAGTGTTGGTTTTCAACTTCATTCAGTTCTGGACAAAATGTATGCTTGTTTGTGATCCATGCAGCAGCATGCTAATGCTGCCAGCAAATTTATATAAATGGCTTGGTTTCAGGGGGAGAATAAGCAATAGCACTGGCTTGTACTGATGCTACGTACTCCACTCATGGGAAACTGAATTTGTGTCAGGGCTGTTCAAGCACTCCATTTCATCACGTACTTGTTGTTCCGATCCGATGAACCACAAATGCAGAGTTTTTTTCGACATGAAACTATGTCGGGTGTAACATAAGATATATATTTCACTATTTCAGACTTCAAAGCAATGGAAGCATATATGCATAGTGACTACACCATAGCTTTGAAAACGGCAATACATTCAGTGAGTGAAGTAAATGGCAAACGTTCATAGTTTTACTAATCTATAAGCGTACAATAGAGTGAAACACCACTGACTAAAATATAGGTGATACATTAGTTAGATCTTCCCACGCAAATGTACAGGTTTGAACAGGAAGACAGTATAGATGTAAATAAATGGACTGGGTGCGAGACGGAAACAGAGCGTGAGCACTCCTGAGAGGAGGGATTCCATACTACAACTACCGTGCACAGCTGCCGGCAGAGGCAGGGCCGAGGGACTAGTAAATAAATAACTTGGTTTCTGATGCTAGTTACGTACTTACATCAAGCAAAGTTAGTTGCATCGGTGTTTATGTCTCTCTGTGTGTATGTCTCTCTTGACGGACTTACAGAACAATGATAAAAAGAAAAGCCTTTGTGCACAGTTAATTCACCATTGCGACGGCGTGCATGCGAAACAGGTGGGGCCTAGCGAATTGTGCCGTGCCCAACACAGTCACAATATATGTGGGTGCAAGTTTGTTTAGAGCAGCTTTTCTTGGCTTCTGGTAGAGCAGCCCTAATGAGGGAGATGAAGCTATTTTCTCTAATGGTGGAGCTGAAGCTGTTTTGTAAAAACGTTTGGTAAAACAGCTTTATGATTGGAAAAAACGTTGTATATAATGCCTTTCTATTTTTCTTTCTTTCCTATTTTTTCTCCTTTGTTTTTCCACGAGCGGCCAGGGCTAACCCAGAAGCAAATCGCACGGGACCTGTGCCGTTCTGCGTGATCGCACTCACGGAAGCATCGCCCGCGGCGCCGCCATTCTGAGCTCCGGCCTCAGCTCCTCCTGCACCTACACGCCGGCGGCCGGCCTCGATCTCTGTAAAGTTGGGTGGAACTAGATAGCCCTTCTAGGCGTCTTTCGGTGCCTGTTAAATAAATCAAGGAAGAGCCCCTTGAGTGGCTGTTACAAGTGTTGATGGTCAGGGTGTTACATGCACACGGATCACCACTAGACCATCTCAATTACATGCAGACACTCACGCACTAGCAATCCTAAATATAACGCTTACATGCACACACACACACACACACACATTACACCTTGTCTTACTTGGTCATATGCTATATTCTAACATCCCACCTCAATCTTATCCACTTATGAGGTTAAGATTGTATCTGAAATTTTTGTCTTTGCTGTTGCAAGCGGCTTAGTAAATCCATCAGCAATTTGATCACTAGTATGAATGACTGAACATCTAGGAGTCTCTGGGCAACTCTTTCTTTAACAAAATGAAAATCTATTTCAATGTGCTTGGTCCTGGCATAGAAAACGGGATTTGATGACAGGTACCTTGCTCCAACATTGTCACACCATAGTCGAGCAGCTGGTGGATGATTAATGTTGAGTTCTCCTAGAAGTTTTTGGATCCACATCACTTCTGTCGTTGCATTTGCCAAGGCTTTGTACTCTGCTTCAGTGCTGGAACGTGAAACAATTTGTTGCTTTCGTGCACTCCATGAAATGAGATTTGGACCAAGAAATATTGCAAATCCCCCGGTTGATCTTCTATCATCAATACATCCTGCCCAATCTGCATCCGAGAATGCACTGACCAGCATGGAACCTGATCTCTTAATTTTTAATCCTGTATCAATCGTTCCCTTCACATATCTCAATATTCTTTTGACAGCGCTAAAAGTGTACTGTGGTAGGAGAATGAATATATTGACACACCTTGTTTACTACAAAAAGATATATCCGGTCTTGTAAGTGTAAGATATTGCAAGGCTCCAACCAAACTGCGATATCTTGTTGAATCATCCTCTCCTAGTACTGCTCCTTGTGTAGCACTAAGTTTTTCCGTGACAGAAAGAGGTGTATCAACTGATTTAATTTGTCCATGCCTGCTCGTTGTAGTATTTCTTTAGCATACTTTGTTTGTGACATTACTAGACTATCAGCGGCTCGTTTAACTTCAATTCTGAGGAAGTAGTATAGATCCCCAAGATCTTTTAATGCAAATTCCTTCTCAAGATCTTTTAATAAGGCATATGTGCCTTGTGAAGAAGAGCTCGCCACTATGATGTCATCCACATATACTAAAACAAACATGATATGTCTTCCTTTTGAATAATAAAACAGTGATGTGTCTCTCTTTGATGGTGTGAACCATAATTGAATTAATTTGTTGCAAAGTCTGGCATACCAGGCACGAGGTGCTTGCTTGAGTCCATAGATGGCTTTATCTAATTTGCAAACATAGTTGGGATATTTGTTGTTCTTGTACCTAGGTGGTTGCTGCATATATACCTCTTCTTCAAGAAAGCCATGCAAGAATGCATTTTGTACATCTAACTGTCTCAGGCTCCAACCTTTAGAGACAGCAACTGATAAAATCAAACGAATAGTTGCAGCTTTAACAACTGGACTGAAAGTTTCTTCATAATCAATCCCATAGTGTTGCTTGAACCCTTTTGCCACAAGCCGTGCTTTGTATCTGTCAACTGAGCCATCTACTTTCTTCTTTACCTTGTATACCCATTTGCACCTTATAATGTTTTTACCTTTCTATGGAGGAACCAAGTGCCATTTATTTGAATTTGTAGTTTTAGTACATATTTTCCCTAAATTAAAAATATGGTCAAAGGTTAGAAAATTTTGACTCTGAGACAAAGGTGAAGTGAACTGTGTGATAAGATTTAAAAAGTACATAGACATGAATGAGCCAGTAACTCGGGCAAACCAAATATGGGTCATTCCTAATAAACTGTGGTCAAATCGTTAGTTAAGCCGCGTTGTTGAGTTTGCTCTTTGCAGGACGGCAGTTGGTTCCAGCTTTATTCTTTGTCTCCAGCCCCAAGCAAAGTGCCCTCTCCTTTTCTTGATCCCAATACCAAAAGTCCCAAGCTTATTATCTGGAGAAGTAACCGAACGGGAAGCTCATCGCAGGCAGCTCTCTCTGGCATAGTAGTACTGCCTCTCCTCTGTTCGCTAGGCCTCTAGCTGATCAGCACACACCTAACAAAAATATACACAGCAGACAGCACCACCGTTTCCTGCATTGTGCTCTCCTATCGCAGCTCAGGATTTATATATATACAAACAGTAAGGTATTAACAACTTCTATGCTTCTTAATTGCATCTCTGGTTGTTATTACTGCTTGGCACCATTCTCTCTCTCTCTCTCTCTCTCTCTTGAGCTTTTGAAGATTATATAAAGAGATGAGAGACATGCGTGCATGTTCACACCGATGGAAGTGTATAACTAACTTTAATTTGTTCTTGTAAATAGGCTTTGGATTAGGGAGTGGAGATCCATCTAGAAACCATGGGCTAGACCTCTGGAGCTTCTTCAGTTTGCTAGTCTTTCCTATACAGAGACTCATCATGATTATATGGCAGCGCGGATCCGAGGTATCCCCCAACCCCAACACCACACACCCACGCACTGCACTGCATTGCAAATATCAACAGCTAGCAGCCACGAGCCCACGACCTGCACTGTAGTGTCCACAGAGGGCGACCTAAATGGCAGCGCTCAGGGCCGTGATGGTGGTCACCGTTGTCTTGCGTGACAAAACAGCGTTGTTGGAGGCCCCACGCAGCGAGCATGAACTCGGTGAGTGGTTGCGGCAGCCATGTAAGATAAGAGCAAGTATAATAGCAGGCTATAAGCCGGATAAATACTGAGGTGGAGGAGAGAGAAGGGAGGTAAGAGAGGAAAAACGAGTTGTAAGCTTACAGCCGGCTCAGGCACAAGAACAAAAAAAAACTTTATGAGAGAGATAAGTGGGTCTTATATTAATGATGAAGAGCTAACTACGGTATGAGTGGGCTGAGAGAATGTTGTAAAGAGTCTTATAGTCGGCTTGCTGGTTGTATTATTAAACTTGCTCTAAGGGTGGGGAGCAGTACCCGTATCTACATACTGTACCAGAATTCTATTTGAATAAGAGTCAGAGATACTCAAAGACTCTTGGCACTACCAACCAACGAACAATCTCATAATTGGAAATGCATGTAGGCTGTCCCCCGACCTAGCTCCTGTTGGGCCCTCCGCGGCCGCAGCCTTGGCGGCGCGGCAAATGATCCTCCCTAGCGACGGCGCCGGCTTCTCCACCGGCCCGCCCGGCTCCTCCCTCCCCTTCATGCCTCGCGAGCCCCTCGCTTTGGGCATCTTTGGGAGATCGACCTCCCTTGGCGATCTCGCTAGCATGGCGCCGCCCGCCGCTGCAGCCCCGCCACGGCGCCCTCCACCCTTTGCCTCCCACGATCCGCCGCCCCCTACCACTTCCTCGACTCCTGCATTAGCAGCGTGGGCGCCGCTGCCGCGCCCGGGCGGCGTGCACTCCGCCGAAGCTCCAGCTCTTCCATTAGGATCCGCCTCACGTCGCGTTAGCCGAGCTAGCCGAGCAAGAGCAGCTTTGAGCGCGGCCATACCTGGAGAGGAAGGACCAGCCACCATCTCCCCTTTTGGCGAGTCCTCGTGGGGCTCCCGGACGGAGTCGCGGACGCCGCTAGCCGAAGCGGGCCTTGAGCTCCTGAGTCTGTGTTGGGTTCTTGTTGCTCTTCGCCACCTTTGTCGTTGGCTACACCGGGCTAGCGGTCGCTAGCAGAGCCACGTGAGCCCCACCCGCACCACCGCCGTGCTCCTTACCCTCCCCTTAGCCGCGGGGGCCGCCATGCCCAGCCCGAGTCGCGGTGATGTCGGACGGGTTGGTGGTTCACATCAAGGACGCCCCGGAAGATGACGACGATGCCTCAACGCCTAGATCGCCGCGGCAGCCTTCGCAAAGCGTCAACATATTCCTCGGCCCACCCCTCCGCACCTAGCTTTGTCGTCCTCTCTTTTTCCCTTCACCTCTACCTTTCACCACAGGGACGGCTCGTTGGGCGCTTCAAAGCCCGACGTTGGGCGGACGAGGACTCTAAGGTGGAGGGGTCGCCCGTGTGTTTCCCAACCTCCTACCGCAACCTAGTTCACCTAGGGTCATAGGTTCGGCATCACCCCGTCGGTGGCTCTCGCGGCAATGTCATTCTTGACCGGGTCAAGCGACCCACGGTTTTGGCCTCCTATCGTCAACGGAGGTGCGCGGCAATGCTCCCGGCGCGGGGCATGGGGCTCGGGGAGGCACTTGCCGTAGGACTCACGGGAGGCGGTCGCGTGCTAAGCTCCTCCACGGCCTACCCGCCCGGCCGGTGGGGGTTGCATCCCGTCGAGTTTGCGCCTTTGGGCGCCAGCGGCGGGGTCCGTTCGACGACACATCTCCACCTGGGCGCCGATGGCCGGCGCCGGTCTTGCCGATGGTGGGGCCTGCCCCGCTTTGCCACCGGGCACTCGCGGCCCACCAATCGCTTCGCCAACAGATCTACAAGGGAAGTACTTCAACTATCTCTCCATCGGCCCACAAGATGGCAACCTCTGTTTGCCTCTGCCGCCTCCGCCGCAAGGGGTTCCGACATCTCGCCTCGTGAGTGCAAGCGGCGGTGGAAGGTGCCTTCTCTTCTTAGCTCCGGCGCAATTGGCGGCGCTATTGGTGATGTGCACCGCCACCGCGGTCGGGGGATAATCTAGGTAGTCGGCTTACGTGTAGCGTGGCGGTGCACGAATCGCGGTTAAGGCAGCGCCGAGTGCGGTTGCCGACGTGTCTCGGTGTGGCTACATGCGGCAAAAGGTGCGCACGCCGGAGGCGTCGGCGGTTGGGTGCGGGGCGACATTGAGGCGGCAATAGGTGTCGCCATCAACGCCAATGGTCGTTTCCGCCAGGGCCGACCATACTCCGCCGGACTCCTTCATGGGGCTCTCAGATGCGTGCTTCCCAAGCATGACCCGCTGAGGCGATGCGGGGATGGTCCGCCCGCCAGACAGTTATCTCCTTCGACCCGATGCTAGAGGAGCTCCTTGCCGCCACGTTTGTCGGGAACAGCTCTTTTCAGGCCGCACCCTTGGGGCTCGTGGTGCCGGCTCCAATGGCGGTAGTCCTCTTCGCCATAGCCGTCACGTAGGGAGCTTGTGCAGCTCACACCTCTTGGGCGGGTCACCGGCATCGAGATTGATGGTGGGGACACACACCCGGTTTCATGGAGTACGCTCCGGTCACTCACCACAATTGGTCGGCACAAGAGTTGGCGGAGCTCACACCTCTTCGGACTGGTCAACCCGACGTCGAGCTTGGCGACAACACGCCCACGCCGCGCAAAGCCACTTGGCGCCTCGCACAGTTCATAGACGAGGTGCAGGTCGAGCAGGAGCCACCCCCGATTGCTTCTCCTCCCACGCCGCGCGAAGCCACTAGGCGCCTCGCACAGTTCATAGACAAGGTGCAAGTTGAGCAGGAGCCACCCCTGATTGCCTCTCCTCCATGATAGCCGGCGAGAACCGGGAGGCCCCCCGCCTATCAAGCGGGAGCGTACGGATAGCCACACAATCGTATACCGGCTTCTAGGTGGGGCGCGGTACTCCTCGAGAAGCGGTTCGGCACGCGCCGCTGGCCAACCCGCTTGACCTGCGCCTAAAGGAATACTCGACACGCTTGCGTTCGGAGAACTTGTCACGTCGACCCAAGTGGAAGCCCTCGATGCGGCGTTTCCAGCGTGCAACGAAAGCACGCATGGTAGCTCATCGCCGGCAGCGAAGACTCGTAGGGCGAGGTGGTGCACACTCTTTGGTTCTCTTTTATGTAATATCGAACCGGAAAATAGTCCGTTAGGTTGGTCCAGTTGTTACCGGTACACCGCCTATCGGCGCAAGTTGCGTGTTGTTTGTACTGAAAACTCTTTTCTTCTTATAAATGCGATGATACGCAAATATTTTTTGCGTATTCGAGAAAAAAAGAGTCGGAACTGATAAGATTAGTCGCCCTAGAAAATAAAACATCTTGATTAATTTTTAAACCGTTGTGCATAAATATTTTTCAACACCAGTTGTAATAATTAATTAAAGATATATTAGTTTGCTAACTTCTAAGCACAAATGTTAAGTTCCAACCAAGGAAAAACAAGAAAAAGAAAGATTGAATTGCTAGTCTCTGCTGCTTGTGCTAGTCGCTGTGTATTTGTGGCGTGAGAGACACCATAACTAGTTAATTGTTGGCATCAAATAAAAATGCAGGGGATTTCGGCCGTCGACATCAAGACGGCAGTACAACAAATAGCTCCTCACTTCTCTATAAAAAAATCTGTCTTTGTATGACAAACGCAAACTGTCATGGAATAAAACATCTTGATTAATTCTTAAAACCTTGTACACAAATATTTTTCATCACCGATGCAATAATTAACTAAAGATATAGTATTAGTTTATTTGCTTTTGAGCACATGTTCAGTTCCAACCAAACCAAAAAAAAAAAAAGATTGCAATACAACAACAAAAAAAAAAAAAGATTGCAATACAACTAATGGGAGTGATCTTAACTAGTTAATTGTTGGCATCAAATGAAAAATGCAGAGTATTTTGGCAGTCGGCGTCGAGATGGCAATACAACAACTAGCACCTTACTTAGAGGACACAAGCAACAATGTACCTCGGGTCATCTACTTCGACGGATGGGATGGACTGGGTGCGTCTATGGTGCTTAGAGCTATAGCAGAGCACCCTCCACCATCTTTAAGAGAGAAATTCAACAAGATCATGCACATTGACTGCTCAATGTGGAAGAGCGAAAGAGCACTACAAAGGGTAATCGTAGAAGAGCTCAAGCTTACTCAACTGGTAGCGGCCATTGACATGGAAGACGAGGAGGGCGATTTCAGTGCTGTAGACCAAGGCTCCAGAGCTGAGATTAGAGATATCATGGCAGCGTTAACTCGTTATCTAGTACAGTACAGATGTTTAGTTGTCTTTCACAATGGAAGCGATGCCATGGTTGACTTGACTAGCTGTGGCATTCCGCAACCTGAAATCTTCAATACTAAGGTATTGTGGACCTTTAGAGGACGGCTTCGCCTAAATGAAGACGTGTATAAGAAGGTAGATGGTTCACCCCTTCTTATTTATGCTAAAGACAACCGTGACAAAAGTTGGAGTGCACACCTTGATCAAGAGGCTAGAGAAATCTCTTTGTACACACATAAGCTTGGCCTTGGTGTTACACCTAAAATAGCCAAAGAGTGTTGCTTGTACCTCCCGTCATTGAAGAAGCAAGGAAACACGATGATTGACTACAACTGGGCAACTCATGCTTCCAACTACTGGGTTTGCGATGGGATCATGGGAGGAGGACAGGACAATCAGATATGGGAGGTTGCTCATGCTCTGCAACAACATATAAGACTAGAAAATTACTCATCTAATACAAACCTTATGAGATCTATGAAGAGATTGGATCTTTCCTCAAAACAATGGATTTCTATTACCCAATCATATTTCAAAGAAGTTCCTCCAGAGACAACAACATTGTTCTTTGCACCTGAAGTGTCAAGTCCACAGGTAGTACCATTAACTAGTGACAAGTTCCATAAAGCGGCCGATCGACTCCGAGTACTGAAGTTATACAAATGTACCTTCAGCTTTACATCACCTCCATTCCATTGCTGCCGCAACTTAAGATTCCTTGGACTGGATGGGTGTAGGGATGAGAAACAGCTAGGAGAGGAGGAAGAGAAGACAGGTGAACAGGCTCTGGAGATATTCCAGAGGCTATGGGTGCTAGATGTACACTCCACCGATTGGCCATTAGCTTTTCCCCCCGAAAGAGAAGAGCAAGTGGTGGCTACAGACATTAGAGAGGTTCATATAACCAAGGGAAGGATTTGGCACAACAACCTTGCATGGAAACAACTGCCGAACCTTCACAAGCTCCGAGTAGTTGAGCCCACAAACCCTTTGGAGACATATCAAGGACTCCCTTCACCACTGGAATCATTCACATTAGATGCTGGAATGGATCATGAAAATGAAGCTAGAACATCTAGTATCATCTTGGCTGGATGCACAAAATTATCAGACTTTATACTTCGTGGGTCATTGCCAAACCTTGAGGAGCTGGACCTCTCACACACAGCAATCAAAATCCTTGACCTTGGAGCGGTCCTTGAAGTGAAAAATCTCCAGCGACTCTTCTTGATGGGATGTGGGATGCTCCGGTCAATTGCTTGGCCCAAAACCGAAATGTACAAATTAAGGTTGTTGTGCATTGACACTCGAGCAATAGGAGAGGGGGACAATAGAAGACCATGGCCATGTGATTCTTCTTTGATGGTCTACCAGCAGGATGAAGAAGTTAATGAGTATTGCCGTGCATTTGTTGCCGTTGCAGACATGAGGTTCCTTCAGTCCTTGGGGTTTCTTTGGACAAGGGAAATCATTCAATGTGATAAGTGGAATCTCTGCTTGTCATCTACTAGCAATAATGATGATGGAAGAAGTTGTCACAAGGACAAGATAGGCCATCATAATTATAGCACTAGACAGTTAGGTGCTGCTCCATCTCTGCCAAAGTCAACAATCTACCATGACATTAGCATTGAACAGATATCTGCAAAGATTGATGTCATCAGCAGCAGCTCGGCGCAATTTCTGCCACTAAACTTGCACATGGAGATTGGCGAGGGAATTAGTGATGTCACAGACAAGTCTAGCACACAGGCAAGGGATGCAATACGTAATGTGATGAATGGGGTCCAGTCGTTGCACATGCACGACAATTCTTCAGTCACCACTGTTGCCCCTGAATACATTTCTATTTACCCTTCTGGTAATCCTAGGCCAATTTTGAATGAGCTCAAGTGGTGCTGCGTGGAGAGAT
The DNA here is from genome assembly GCA_015847255.1 of Hyparrhenia diplandra. Classification (NCBI taxonomy): domain Eukaryota; kingdom Viridiplantae; phylum Streptophyta; class Magnoliopsida; order Poales; family Poaceae; genus Hyparrhenia; species Hyparrhenia diplandra. The sequence continues at coordinate 235,461 of JADLZK010010513.1, read as the reverse complement.
GCACCAACTTGGACACTGTCTTCGCCATTAACTATGATAAATGTTTCTCTCAGTTGGAAATCTTTTGGGCGACTCATCTCTTGATGGCCCGTTCTGTTTGGAGCAGACCAAGAAAAAGATATCGATGGATCGTGTATTCAAATTATTTATCATTTACAAGACTGAGGGCTATTCATCTGCACTTTTGCCCGAGGCTCAGATATGTCCTCCCGATGGCATCGAACAATACCTTGTCCAAGGTGCTAGAGACCCTCCACATACACTGTTGTGGTGATCTCAAGCAGGTCTTCCTCGTGGAGCCAGACTTTGTAGAGAAAATAGCGGCCTCGTATGAAAAAGGCATGCTGGAATTCTCAAACCTCAAGAGCCTCTACCTGTATGAGCTCCCGAATCTGCAGTATATATGCAAGTCCAAGTTGTTTGCTCCCAAGCTCGAGACCATCTATATGAGGGATGCTGGAGCCTGAAGCGTCTCCCAGCCACCGACGGTCGCCGCCGTGAAGATGGCCACCGTACGGCCGTTGACAGTGAGAAGGAATGTTGGGACAAGCTGGAGTGGGATGGCATGGAGTCTGGCCACCACCCCTCCCTCTTCGAGCCAAGCCACTCCAAGTACTACAAGAGGCGTCACCTGAGGGGCACGGTTCTCCGTTGAGCGAGGCGAAGTAAGCACCTACTTGCTGCTGGCTGTTCTCCTGGTACGTACATATGAACAAGCAACTTCGATATATTCCTCTTCGATCCTGTTTAGTGATTTTTGTTTCAAGTTAGTTTCATTTCGTACTCTGTGTACTGATGAGTTAATATTTGTATTATGAGCTCTGTAGATATTCTGGAGTGTTGGAACGACGGGACTATGAAAATGGCAGCGGCTGGCTGCGGTCAATCAAGTTCAAGTTGCATGGTTGCGTTGCTTGCCAAGTCTTCGGTGTGTTTTCTCAAGAAAGAATAAATAATTTGGTTTCTGATGCTAGCTACATACTTGCATCAACCAAGTTTGTTATCGGTGTTTATGTGTGAGCTTGATACTTGTATGTGTCAATTCGTGTGCATGTCTCTCTTGGGAGACTGATGTATCCTCCTTTGGTTTGGTTTGGTTTGCCTGGTTATGTGTGTGTGTGCACTTGAAAATTGAAATAAGGGGGCTGGGTTTGATGCCTCCACAAAACTGAACCCCATGCAGCAGCATGCTAATGCTACCTGCAAATTTATATAAATGGCTTGGTTTGATCTACATGTTGTTTCCAGTATTCGTGCATAATATTCAGGGGAGAATAAGCAATAGCACTGGCTTGTACTGATGCTACGTACTCCACTTATGGGGCAACTGAAGGTGTGTCAGGGCTGTTCAAGCACTCCATTTCATCACGCACTTCTTGTTCAGATCCGATGGACCACAATGGCAGAGAGTTTTTCCACATGAAACTATGTTGGGTGTAAGATAAGAATATATATTTCACTATTTCAGACTTCAGAGGAATGGAAGCATATATGCACCACCATACGAGCTGAGAATAAGCAATATATATAAACTAGGTAGGCAGGCGTGCTTCACATAGCTTTGAAAACGGCAATACATTGAGTAGAGTGAACTAGGTGATAATCTTGGGAATTGCAATATATTCAGTGGGTGAAGTAAATGGCAAACGTTCACAGACTCACTAAAATACAGGTGGTACATTAGTTAGATCGGGCATTGCCACACAAATGTATAGGCTTGAACAGGAAGAGAGTACAGATGTAAACATCATGCATCATGGTAAGAAAGAGGATTTATGTCGATGTCGTGTATGATCATTCCACTTTAACACAGAAAATTTCCTGTACAGGTAGAAAAAAGTACAGCTCTGACATATTGGATACAAATGTACTCTGAACCTTGATCTAAATTACTAAACTAAAGACATGTACATGATCGTCGGCCGTAAAGAAATGACTGGTAGAAGGATACATTCATCATTGAAGCATCATCAAAACACCAATTTGAAAATTATCTTCTTCCAGGAACACAAGGCACATACACACTGGCAAAAAAAAAAAAGGTTCATGCACACTGATAAGAAGCATTTTCACCTTGAAATGCCAAATCTGCAAACTTCCATGCTGCCAAACAAACTACTTTCTCCTGGAGGCTCAAAACAATGAAATAAAAATGTAAAGGGAATATCAAATGAATAAACTTTATGCAAACTGCAGTGCGAACATTAAGAATTTCTTAGAAGTGCAAATCTATCTGAGCTGAGAATTTGTGACTACCTAGCTCTCAGTTACTGCAGTTCTGAATAGTCTACTGAGGTGTTTTCAGAATTCATAAGGCACAAAAACTGACAATTGTTTATTTCAGGATGATGTTTTTCTGCTTGTCTTGGAGTATAGCTTATAGAGTAACAGATCTTACTAAAATAAAAGTAAAAGATTGCTATGAGCATAAGCTTGAAAGATTTTGATTCTAGTAGACAGCCTCCAAAAGCACACAATGCCATGAGACCAGGGCATGTGGTCTCTTCTGATTAAGCTCACAAATATCAACAATTTTATAGTGATAGCTATTACGAAACAGAAATTGCGGTGCATAAACCTAGAAACATATATGAATTGCAATGTAGTAGACACACCAATTAATTTGAAGCCACAGCCTAGAGGCACATTTTAAAAGGCATCTTGCATCTATCATCCCATTATAGCTTCTTGTGAAGCTAACTCATAAACATCACATCTTTCATGTTTATTAACTTAGTTTGCTTAAACAGGAGGCTAAGAGGACAGCCCACTGCCCAGGTCATGACAGCTAGATGATTTCTCTAATGAGTAAAATCCATTTGTAGGTCCTCAAACTTGTCCTCGAGGTCTCATCTAAGTCCATGTACTTAGGAAACTAGGTAAACAGGTCCTTAAACTTGTCACGAGGTCTCATCTAGGTCCAAAACTGGTTTTGGAAGACGGTTTTGCTACAGTAAGTAGTTTTTGTCTTTTTCAATTTAGATTGAATCTTTGAAAAATCATAGTAAATTATAGAAAAATCATAAAAATGAAAAATCCAATTCTTTTGGGCTTCACATGAGTAGATCTACAAGTGAACATATAATATGGTATACTTTAATACAAAATTTTTACTACTGAAGCTTTTATTTTTTCTTTTTATTTATTTGGTGAATCTTTAAAAAATCGAGTAAATCATAGAAAATTTATAGAATAGAAATCTAATTTTGTTAGACTCCACATGCGCATGTCTACGTAGTGAGTATATAATATGGTATGCTTTAGTCCAATAAAATAATTAGAAGTGCAGCTATGAATTATTTCAATTAATTCTGAGAAAAGCATAGATCTAAAGTTACAATAAAAAAAATTTGTACTAAAACATATCATATTATATATTCACTTGTAGATCTACTTTACGTGGAGTAAAAAAAATTAGATTTTTATTTTATAATTTTTTTATAATTAACTATTAATTTTTAAAGATTCAATCTAAATGTTTTAAAAAAAAAAAAGACAAAAATCATTTACTGTAGCAAAACCGCCTACCAAACCCCGTTTTGGACCTAGATGAGACCTTTGGGACAAGTTCAAGGACCTATTTACCTAGTTTTCTAAGTATATGGACTGGATGAGACCTCAAGACAAGTTCAAGGACCTACACCGGATTTTACTCTTCTCTAATTAACATGGAGGCAGATAAAAGACGAAAGAATTGAACTAAGAGCCCAAAATAATTAAGAGAAATATACTAAGTTTTCCAATATGCCTAACTAAACCACACTATAAGGTGAGTGTAAGACCATTTCATCTAATTTTTAAGTCACACAATGCTTCTACAAACAATAAGTGAACAAATGCAAGGTCTATGTAAAGAAGCAAGCAAGTGCATGTAATCAACAGATCAAATGTAAAAGACGGCATGGAGGAGTGTAACGAGCCCTGATTTTCTATGAAGGAAAAAAATACACGTAATCGACTAATAATGTGGAAACACTTATCACATTATTAATGTACGATTGATATCACGCAGTCATACATCGTAGAATTTACAAATTTACATCACTTTACAACATTCGGGTCACATTCTATTACATGTTAATCTAGTGGAAGCATAATCTAATCGACTTCGGGATAGACGTAGATCGTCGGTGAGGTGATGTAAGGAAAATGGACCTCGCCCATTTATTTAGGATTTCGGTGATTGATGAACATCATGACCAAATGGGACTAATACATTTGCGAAGTGCTTATTTTGTAGTCCCATAGGATGCAAACATGGCTTGGATGAAGGCAACGTGATCAACACCTCAAGAAAGACTTTTAGGCGACCTAAAAGATCAAGCAAAAAGTTCAACCATGAAGGATGGAACCAAGTCCGGAAAGAAGACGACAAAGAAACGGGCAAGGAACAAATGGGACAACGACCGGACGGACCGTCTGACCGTGACGGATGAAGACCGACGCGCCCGGTGGTCGTAGCATTCACCGCGTTGCGAATGAAGACCGGACGCCGGGAGAAGGGACGACCGACGCTAGCTACGCGCGTCGGTCAAGTCTAGAGAGGTTCTAGAGCCGCGAGAGAGGCGGCCGGACGCGCCCGGGAGTCGCGCTGACCGGACGCCGCCGGCGTCGGTCGATTTAGCGAGCCGCTAGCGCCGTGTTCAATCGGTCGGGAGGACGAGCGCGGACGGCACGTCCGGTCGGGACCCCTTGAGCGTCCGGTCAGTGGCCAACGGGCAGATTCTTGTCCCCAACGACTACTTTCTCATTGGGGGCTATAAATACCCCATCCAACCGGCCATTTGAAAGTGTGGAAGCAAGGAAACATATCTAGGGTGTTGGTACACCATTTTAGTGCTCTCCACTTGCATAGTGCTTAGTGATACACTTGGTGATTAGTGTAGGTGCTTTTCGGCGTGCTTAGGCTAGTTAGACCACCGCTTATGCGCTTTGCTCTAGGCTTAGGCTTAGTTGCTAGTGAGGTTTGCATACCTCTTGATCCAAGGTGCTTGCTTGGCAAGACCGCGTGCTTGTACATCGGCGGGGCTTGTAGTCTTGCGAGATCACACCAACCGTGCTTGTGGTGTGGCCGCCTCCGTGTACCAAAGGGAACAAGGCCCGCGGCGGTTCGGCCGGAAGCTTGATAGTGAAGACGGCGGGGGGAGCATCCGGGAGAGGCTTGCTTGGGAAGGCACGCCGGAGACCCACTTGCGGAGTGGGGAAGGCCCGAAGGCTATCCACGGGAGTGACCCGGCCGGGAGCTTGGCCCCTTGCGAGGGATTCCTTGCGAGGGGCTCCAACGAGGACTAGGGGAAAGCTTGCGCGCTTCTCGATACCTCGGTAAAAATACCGGAGTCGTCGAACGGGAGTTTGCATCTCTATCACATCTTTACCTTCCGCATTTATATTGTTGCCTTGGTTGTGTGCTTACCTTTCCTAGCTTAGTTGATAGGCTAGTTGATAGGATTGGAACCTAGGTTGCATAACTCTTTTGCGGTAAAGATAGCAACACACCTAGCAAAACCATAGTTGCACATATAGATAGTTTACATTATTGCAATAGGTTTTGACTAGGTGAAGTTAGAGGCCATAGTTAGAAGTAGATTTTTAGAAGCCTAATTCACCCCCCCTAGGCATCTCGATTCCTTACAAGGGGTATCGAGAACCGGTTACTCATTTGTGAATCTTTTGGCTTCACCTTAGCCCGAGCTAGGCGCCCTAAGATGGGAGGAAAGGATACTTCTAGGCCCCCACACTTTGACGGCACTAATTTCCCCTATTATAGTGCTAGAATGGCTACCCACCTTGAGGAGGTTGACTGAGGTGTTTGGAGAGTTACCCGCGACGGGATGAAACCCATCAAGAATCCCGAAAAGCCCACCCAAAGAGAAGAGAAGGAACTTCACTTCAATGCTAGGGCTAAGAATTGCTTGTTTGAGTCCCTTGATGAATCCATCTTCAACCAAGTCTTTACCCTTAAGACATCTCATGAGATATGGTTGAAGTTGCATGAGATATATGATGACACAAGCAATGTTCGTGAGCAAAAGCATTGCCTTGCCAAACAAAGCTATGATTCCTTTATTATGAAAGAAAATGAGCTTGTTCGTGATATGTATTCCCGTTTGAATTTAATTATCAATGAGCTCAATGATATAGGGATCACAAAGCTAGGTGATGCGGACATCACGAGGAAGATTATCACCATACTTCCACAAAGAAGTATGCAAGCATCATCACCATCCTTCACAACTTGGAGGACTTGAGCACCATGACCCCGGCCATCCTCATTGGCAAGATAGTGGCATTTGAGATGTCACGAAAGATGGGTCAAGATGAAGAAGCCTCTTCTTCAAGCAAACCAAGCACATCCACAAGCCATGTGGACAAGAAGAAGAAGGGCAAGAAAGTTGAGTCAAGCTCAAGCTCAAGCTCCTCAAGTGAAGAAGAAAGTGAAGAAGAGGATGATGATGATGAAGAAACAAGGTGAAGAATGGGGGAGGAGCAAAGAAGAAAGGGAAGAACAAGAAGCAAACAAGCAAGCTCTCCAACACCTACACCAACAAGGTGGACAAGAAGGCATCCACACCTTATCTCTTGAAGAAGAAGAAGAATGACAAGGTGGTGGCCATCAAGGTGGACAAAGCCAACCATGGAGCCAAACGCATTTGGGTGCCAAAGGAAATCATTTCCAACATGAAGAGCACCAAGAAGGTTTGGCTTCCAAAGGGGAAGTGAGTAGCCAAGTGGGCAATGGGTAATTTGGAGGCTTGGCAAAGTTTGGATGCATGTCATGGGGTGCATATGATGGACAAAGTTATTGCCAAGTTGGTAAGTGCAAATTATGAACCCAAATTCCCCCTCCCATGTTAGGTAACTAGATTTACATTCTTGCAATTTCAATTAGCATCTAGTTCCTATTATGCCTAGGTTTGCATTTGCACGTTTATATTCTTTGTCATGCATACACTAGGTAAATCATAAGGTAGGGTTGCTCGGTATCAGTCTTACCCTTGGAGCAAAACTACATGGTTTAAAATGTTTAGGAGCACGGCACATAGCTTGTCTTTCATTTGATTATCCAATATGTGCCAAAGACCAATTTGTAGATTGCACTCCCCCATGTCATCTCACAAATGACATTGTGCCTCAATCCAAATGTGCATGTCTCCTACAAGTATTCCATGCTTGTATGCACATATTTAGGGGGAAGGTTCTCTACAAGTTGGATGCGTTGAGACTAACATTATTTCAAGTCTATTATGTGTGTAGTCTCATTGCAAGGAAAATGGAGTCCTCGGAGATAAGCATCATGCTCTCAAGTGATGAAAATTCAATTGATTTCTACATGTGGTATTCCTAAACCAATATCATCATGTTGATTTCCATTTGATGTTTATATGTTTCCTCCATGCATTATATAGATTAAACTCCTTTGTGCATTAATTTGCCAACTATGCATATGCTTTGCCTTCCACCATATGTATGCATATATATTTAGGGGAGTTTAGTCTATGTAATGTGAGAGTCAAGTTTTGTGACCAATTCCACCCTACATCCATGGTTCACAAAATTTGACCCTCCCTTGTGCTACTAATGTCTTCCTTTTCGGTGTTTTGATTCCAAAGGGGAGAATTTGTAGGACCAAAAGCAAGCTCAAATTCATTGATCATAGGATGTGAATCCTAATTGAGATGGTACAAGAAAGGGAGTAGAGTGGGATTATCGATTTAGGGGAGTATAAGTCCATAATACCACAAGGGGACACGAGCAAGGACAAGATAAGCTCTCGATGTTTTCATACTTGTGTTATCTTTAGCATCATATAAACTTGTCCTTGCATTGCATCCTAGCAAGTAGGTAGTTTTTAAATTTCGCATGTTTTATTATTTGCTTGCTTTGGTCGTGTTGTCATCAATCATCAAAAAGGGGGAGACTGTAAGGAAAATGGACCTCGGCCCATTTATTTAGGATTTCGGTGATTGATGAACAACATGACCAAATGGGACTAATACATTTGCGAGTGCTTATTTTGTAGTCCCACAGGATGCAAACATGGCTTGGGCGAAGGCAACGTGATCAACACCTCAAGAAAGACTTTAGAAGACCTAAAAAGATCAAGCAAAGTTCAACCATGAAGGATGGAACCAAGTCCGGAAAGAAGGCGACAAAAGAAACGGGCAAGGAACAGTGGGACGGACACCGGTTATTTGGGCCGGACCGTAGCCGGATGAAGACCGGACGCTTGCCGGTGGCTGTAGCAGTTCACCGCGTTGCTGATGAAGACCGGACGCTGGAGAAGGGACGACCGGACGCTGGAGCTACGTGTCAGTCAAGTCTAGAGAGGTTCTAGAGCCGCGAGAGGCGGCCGACGCCTGTCGAGTCGCGCTGACCGGACCTGCCCGCCGTCGGTCGGTTGGCGAGGCCGCCCTACGTGTTCAACCGGGTGCGGTCGGTGGCCAACGGGTAGATTCTTGTCCCCAATAGCTACTTTCTCATTGGGGGCTATAAATACCCCATCCAACAGGCCATTTGAAAGTGTGGAAGCAAGGAAACATATCTAGGGTGTTGGTACACCATTTTAGTGCTCTCCACTTGCATAGTGCTTAGTGATACACTTGGTGATTAGTGTAGGTGCTTTGCGAAGTGCTTAGGCTAGTTAGACCACCGCTTATGCGCTTGCTCTAGGCTTAGGCTTAGTTGCTAGTGAGGTTTGCATACCTCTTGATCCAAGGTGCTTGCACGCACCGTGCTTGTACATCGGCGGGGCTTGTAGTCTTGCGAGATCACACCAACCGTGCTTGTGGTGTGGCCGCCTCCGTGTACCAAAGGGAACAAGGCCCGCAGCGGTTCGGCCGGAAGCTTGATAGTGAAGACGGCGGGGAGCATCCGGGAGAGGCTTGCCGGAAGGCACGCCGGAGACCCACTTGCGAGTGGGGAAGGCCCGAGGCTATCCACGGAGTGACCCGACCGGGAGCTTGGCCCTTGTGAGTAGGGATGAAAGTGGTACGGATAATCCTCCGCACCGATCCACTCCGAAACCGAATTTTAAGGATATGGATAAGTGTTTTTAATATCCGTGCGGATGCGGATAATCCGAATCCGACTATATGCGGATGCGGTGTAGGATATGGTATTGCCAAAATCCGGCGGATATGAATTATCCGATAATTAAACGTGGATTATCCGATGCTTATAATAGGATAACCGAATATCTTAAGCGACCAAAACTTGAAAACTAATTCAAGTATCTTTTTGCTGCATATAGAATGATAATCCTATGATTGCCTATTTGCCTAATTTGTAGGTGGGTGTGTTGTGATTGCCTATTTCCTATTTTAAGCATACACGAAGTCGTCCTGTACGGGTACTGTACTCGATCCTATGCTTAATTAGGAATATTTATTACTTGTTTTATATGCTTTTTATAATGTTAAGTCCAAATTTAGAACTTGTGTTAATTTTGTTAGCATATATTATCCGACTTATAAAAAGTCCGCTTCCGCTCAGAGCACCCGATCGAACCCGTACCATTTCCGACATCCTAAAAATCCGTATTCGCATCCGAATCCACATAATATCCGATCCGCTCGAAAACCGATTAGAAAAGGAGGATTAGGATATGGGAGAACCAATATCCGCTCCGATCCGATCTGTTTTCATCCCTACTTGCGAGGGATTCCTTGCGAGGGGCTCCAACGAGGACTAGGGGGAAGCTTGCGCGCTTCTCGATACCTCGGTAAAAATACCGGAGTCGTCGAACGGGAGTTTCATCTCTATCACATCTTTACCTTCCGCATTTATATTGTTGCCTTGGTTGTATGCTTACCTTTCCTAGCTTAGTTGATAGGATTGGAACCTAGGTTGCATAACTCTTTTGCTTGGCCGAGAGATAGCAACACACCTAGCAAAACCATAGTTGCACATATAGATAGTTTACCTTATTGCAATAGGTTTTGACTCGGTGAAGTTAGAGGCCATAGTTAGAAGTAGATTTTTTAGAAGCCTAATTCAACCTCCCCCCTCCTAGGCGTCTCGATTCCTTACAGGTGAAGGCTCCTTCTTCACGCGATACATCAGAGTTGGCGTAGAATCAGCGGCGTAAACTTCATCTCCAAACTTGAGCGTACAGAATGAAACCACCTAATTCATCTAGTCCTTACTGCGAGTTAGAAAATCTGCACACCGCCCGAGATGTGCAGTCCATGGTCACCACCGATGAGCTTTAGTGGAAAACAGAAAATAAGGGATCCGGCGATCCTAATAATTTGGCTGTGGTTTACTTGTATTATGAGCTTTGTAGATAATCTGGAGTGTTGGAACGACGACGGGACAATGACACGATGGCAGAGGTTGGCTGCTTCATTTCTCTGTCATTTGGCTGACTGTTGCTACTGCTGCTGCGATCAGCCAAGTTCAAGTTGCAATATGGTTTGAGTTTCTTGCCAAGTCTTCGGTGTGTTTTCTCAAGAATAAATAATTTGGTTTCTGGTGCTAGCTACGTACCTACGTATTACTCGCATCAACCAAGTTAGTTATCGGTGTTTATGTGTGTGCTTGATACTATATAGTATGTGTGAATTCGTGTGCATGTCTCTCTTGTCTTGAGAGACTGACTGATGTATCCTCCTTTGGTTTGATTTGGTTTGCCTGGTTATGTGTGTGTGTGTGTGTGCACTTGAAAACTGAAATGAGGGGGCTGGGTTTGATGCCTCCACAGAACTGAAGCCCAGAGTGTTGCTTTTCAATTTTATTCAGTACTGGACAAAATGTATGTTTGTTTGTGATCCATGCAGCAGCATGCTAATGCTGTCAGCAAATTATATGTTAATGGCTTGTTTTTATCTATATGGAGTGTCAATTGGTTATTTGTTTCCTGTATTCATTCTTATTCATGGAGTGTATGTGTGCATTCAGGCCTTCAGGGGAGAATTAGAAATAGCACTGGCATGTACTGATGCCAGTCCATGCATGGGGAACTGAAAGTGTGAGGGCTGTTCAAGCACTCCATTTCATCATGTACTTCTTGTTCCGATCTGACAAACCACAAATGCAGAGACTTTTTTCTACTATTTCAGACTTTTTCTACTATTTCAGACTTTTTTTTCCACAAATGCTGAGAATTTGTGATTACCTAGCTCTCGATCGCTGCAGTTTTGAATAGTCTACTGATAATCTTCAGGTTTTTTTTAACTGAACCAAAACAACTGATAATCTAAGATTCGAGCAAAGAAGAAGGCACAAAATTGTGCATTAGTGGGTAGATGCAGCACTTAATTTGTTCTAACTAGCAAATCAAAGCACATGGTCATTTGGAATTCCGAGGTGCTGAAGGCACAAAGCACAGTTGCCAAGGAGATCACCCTGCCATGAGTTGAAGGAGACGCGCTTCTTCCTGGGTAGATCTCCTCTGACTATGGACAGGCTGTGCAGCAGACGGTGGAGGCAGTGGCACAGTGGCCCTGTGTCCTGCTGCATCCTCGCTTGCTCAAGGATGCTGCTGTCGTGGACACCAGCACTGCAGAGAGATGGAGGTGGACAGGGACTATGGAGTGGGCTGGCACAAATGGGCCAACGCCTTGGCGGAAGGGAAAGTGGGCACGGTTGCTGGCTGGGCTCGGCGCAGGGGAATAGGAGTTAGGAGCAGGCCGGAATAGGAGTTAGGAAAAAAAATAGAAGATTCTTTATTAAAAAAAAAAAAAGGAAAGAAAAGAGAAAAGAAGGGAAGTCCGGGCTGGGTTCTTCGGTTTGATTTCTGGCTTTCCACCCAAGAAAGGTTCTATAGATTCTACAATTTTGCAAACTAATTTTTCAATTTGGATTAAAATAGGTTTAAACAATTAAACTTTTCGAAGCTATCTTATAAACCTTCTTTTTAAAATCCATTCTAGCTATATTTTGAAATACATTTTCATAATCCTTTTCGGACTCAAACTTAAACTCATTTTAAGAACTAGTTTTCTTAATAACTTTTGAAACCATACTTTTAGAAATATAGAAAAACACTATTTGAGACTTCTTCCAATTTTATAATTCATTTTTTCACTCAAAATAAATGCAGCCAGCATGAATGCAACACCCTAGAGAAATTAATTAGGAAATTTTGTAAAACCATTTTCATTTAACAAAATTGATAACAAACTATATCTAAAGCTTGGAAAATTTAATAAAATGATTGTGGCTCTTCAATATAAGTCTATCAGAAAACAAAAGGTTATATCAGGAACTTTGCTCCTCATTCCCAAGCACTGTGCCCGGAAACACGAGGGCCGCGGGCTTCCAACCCCAGTGGCCGAGCGCACGGTTCGTGTTGCTGGCCAAGCAAGCTACACGCTCGTTAACATGATACGTTGTGGAAAATGTATTTATGTTGCTCCTGGAAGCGGTATGCTGTCCTCTTTAAGATCATCCATCATCCATTTCATTATATACGCACCTACCAAGTTGATCCATATTACCTGGATGTCGTAAAGTAATATGTATTGTAATTACTCTGATGGTATTCAATATCTTGGCTAACATGTGTTAACTAAAACATTTAGTTGTTACTATCTCTGTTTCATAACATCTGTCCTGTCCGCGTATCTAGGAGGCATGGAAGCTGAGTAACTTAGATGAAATCATATTGTTCTTGGTCTCGTTGGGTGGATGAACTATTGATCTATCCAGTGGGTACTACACATTTTATAGAAAAAAATAAATAAATTGAATACGTTGATGTGTAGGTATGTGTACAGTGGACCTGACAAACATTATGAAATGGAGGAAATACGTATTAGACTGCAGTACGTTAGGCTGTTAGGGCAACAAATATATACACATGTTTTGTTGATTTATGGGGACACTAGCGTTTTGGTTAAATGAAGAATTTGATAGTTGCCATTATATGGAAAATAAATCAATAAGACACATTTCAGTTTTCATTGATTCTGCAGCACTAGTGGTATTTACCACAGAGTTGAACAAACTGACACCAAGTGTTAAAATGCAAAACCAAGTGATGATTAAAATGCACCGTTTTATGGTTCAAACCGATCGTAAGTTTCTTTTACAGTATATTTATACTTCCATTCAGATCTCATTTCTCACCAAAAGATTTGTTTGTGCCTACACGATTTCCAGTGTTGGAATGTCCATTAGGAGTTTATCTATCCTAACTAACTCTTGTGATAACCAGGTATATTGGTTTGTCTGGACGGTTATATGAACATCGCGTGGAGCAGACTGAGTATGTGAATGATCAGTCGAAGAACAAGTATGGTGATATATGCCTTCATAAGGGGCATAGAAACAACGGTACGACCTGGATTTCCAAATCCAATTCTCCAAATGTCTCCTTCCCTTAGACTCTGTTTCATGGTCTCCATTTTATTTTTCTGCTTGTGCGATATATATATATCCTGATGCTATTTGTTGCCCAAATGCAGAGTTTTGTACATCAGCACGTCGAAGCAAACCCTTATTGACGGATTAGCTTTGGTTGCGCTCTGACTCGGATGCACCCACTCTTTTAATCTCTGTACTTGCTGTCTGTACCATGGGTTTGCAAGATGATGCTATTTTGATGTAATTGACATTTATTCAGCTTCCCATGTACTACTGTGGTATTGCTTTAGGGATACGGATAAGATATTGTGTCATGTCGTTTCATCGTTAATGGTTGGTATCAATTCGTCAAATGTTTTTGCGATGGACGAGCGAGAACGCGTCAGATGCAAAAGCTGGAAGACTGCCCTCAGGTCAGGACTGCTGCTGCTTGGGTGTCCTCTGATTGATCATGCATGCTGTCTCTCTTCAGTCTCGTACACCACTGCTGCCTGTCTGTGTAAAGGCGCACACTTTCTATCATTTCCTTCTTTATTCTTTTGTCAATCAATATGGAGATAATAAGATAGAGAGTTTAATGCATGCTGATAATCTTCCAAAAAAAATAACTTGTGGCCACAATTCGGTCTCGAGGGAGCCTCATAGGGATAATAGGATCATAAGACCGTCCATTAGTGTTGCCAGCGATGCTCATGCATGTCTGATTGTCCCTGCTTCCTGTACTCTCCCTGAATTCATCAGCCTCAGCAACTCCTGTACCCGCCTGGGGAATTAATTCTTGCCAAGTAGCATCAGCCATTCATATCCAATCATCTTTCATCCTGTCAGTCACCAGATTTCACGTTTGCCACACCACACCACCTACCGAGCAACAGAAAACCGCATCAAACTGTGCAGTGAGTACATATCTACTTGGATACTATTTGCAGGGGCAGCAACTCACAACCAAATACACACAAGTATTATGGTGATACCAGGAGTACAATCTTGGATACAGCATGTGTCAGCACAAAGATTTCATCCTCGAATCAACCAATCGATCAAAGTAATTCAGGTACACAACCAAACAGTACACCATCAAAGACAGAAGCATCCTCCACTAGTTATTAGATTTTCAAAAAAAAAAAGCACTAAATTTTCTGACTTGGTTACCAGTGATCAGAGTCTACAATTATCAGGTTCAACATCATGGCGATGAATTACTATAAGAGACCCAAAGAAATACAACATCATAAGTAAAACAGGTACACAAATGCCGGGGTACATGGGCAAGCCAGAGCCCAGCTCTTTGCCACGACTCAGACTTGCCTCCTACAACATTACAGAGTGGCAACACAAACAAGTAAACACTTTCACCCTCCTCTCCTACCTCGCGTGGACTAGCCTCCTCACCAGTGCCGTGTGCGGCATCCTCTCAATGCCCATTTAATCTACGCGGCGGGTTTTGTGTAGTAGTAAAATCAAATGTTAGAAATGCCTAATAAGAATTAAAAAGGTCAGAAGAGTCCGTTGTCACACCGGCAAGTCGTCACACAGGCTGCTTGCCCTGGCAGTATTGTCCAAGTCATCAGCCAAAAATAAGATGATGTAGTAGAGCTTTAGACGCCATCATGTGCTGGCACATTGTCATTAACCAAGTGGGACCTGATCGTTCAGGCATCCAGCTACCTATCTTTGGGGTTCAGAGTTGCCCCATCCTATTTAGCAGTCTGCGCCACCGCGTCTTCCTTGAGCTCCGTGATAACCTTAAGAAGGTCCACTGGAGTTGCAGCAGGGTCCAGCTCATGGCAACCTTTTGGGGCATTGTTGCCTTCTTCACCGGTCAGAAGACGAGAAGGAACTCGATGCGAGAACCGGAATAGCTCTTCCTTTGGTATCCTTCTGACCTCCTTGGGATCCATGTGTCTGTGGAAAACAGCTTTGAATCCGGCAACCTTCAGCAATGGGATGACAGTCAGCCCTTGCTCCTCGGTGAAATCATCAATAACTTCTACTATCTCATACTTGTATATCACATCATCAGACGTAAGCTCATTCCAATCAGGCGACCAGTTACGGTACAAGGCCCATGTATCCCCTTTCTGGGGAACAATCCTGATGATGCCACGGGGACCTTTAGTCCAGCTCACTTTGTGTGAAAATATGTTGACCGTTTCGCTGACCTGATATCTCCCGACCCTGAAATCACCACATGTCTTTTGGAAACCAGAGGCAACCCAGTTTATAGGTGCCAGTTCAATATTTGACTTTGAGTTGAGAAAACTCATGCGGATCCGGAAAGGCCTCATTGAAAGAACTTTCTGAACCATTACATATAGGCGAGGCATGCCATCCTCACTGTCATATGTAGCCCATACTTGATCACTATCAAAAGCCCTCTCTGTTCGATCTTTGTCAAAATCATGGAAGTCAGGGTCTGGGACATCAATTGACACAGGTACACGGCGCTGCTCTGGATTCTTGTCATCAGTAGCAGGCATTTCGATTTCCATGCTTCTTGAATTGCATAGCTTCTTGACTCCCTTGCCAGGTTTGTCAGAGAGCACACCATTGACCTTTATGTTGTCGTCACAAGGATATAGCTTTCCTTCAGATCCTCTTCTCTCTGCAAATCGTGAAGATGATGTGATGTTTAGCTCCTGCATTTTTTTCACGGACAGCTGCCTTGGCTTTCTCAAGAAGTAGACTCCGTGTATCAATCTGGGTAATCTCACCCAGAATATTTGCTCTTCTCCCACTCACTGCAGATCTCAACCTTTCCACTGAAGTACCATTGACCCGTCCCACATCACTGAAAACAGTTGGTTCTGTGCTTGCAGCAACTGTTTCTTTGTTATCAACACCACCATAATCTACAGTACTGTAAGCATCATAGTTATGCCTTCTCCGCTTTGAGAAGCGACCACGCCTTGAAGCAGTTTTCTCATGTACATATGTGTTGCCGCTTTCAGAATAGTTGTAGCTGTAGCTCTCATCATGCTTCCTTCTCTGTTTCTCCAAGGCCTGTGTACTATAAGCATTAGTACCAGCTGCAGGCGTGGTCTTGGGGTACTGATTCCACTGGAAGCTTTGATTGTTGTAGGAATCATAAGTACTATTATCTTGCTGGTACCCCCCATGCCCTGTCCCAGGGATGCTAGAAGTCCTGCTTGTTGAGCCATATGAATGCTTGGTCGAATCATGGTTCTGCTGTGGCTGCTGCTTGGTTGACCAGGAGAAAGATGAACTGGTTCCATTGCAAGGGAACCCAGTCTCCACTGCCAGGAATGCATGATGGCAATTTGGGCACAGAAGGTTATGGTTAAGATAAATCCTTAAGTACTCATACTGCATCCGGCAGCGGTTGCAAGATGTCCAGAATGTATCAACCCCACCAGGACGAGTAGTAGCCTCAGCTGCAGCTGCGGCTGCGGCGGCAGCAGCAGCTGCTGCAGCTGCGGCATTCTTTCGAGCCCTCTTGTTTGCCTTCTTATCATAAGTATAGATGCCATTAGTTACATTGACAACAGAATGGTTTCTTCTCTTCTCATCATAAACCACCTTCCTGCTAGTATCTGACAACACACTCCACGCCTCAGAGATGAGTTTGAAGGCCTCCTCAGCACCAACCGATTTATTCTTGTCCGGGTGCAGCAGCAGAGCTAGCTTCCTATACTGCTTCTTCACCTCCTCTTCATCCGCAAAGGCACCTAGAGATAATATCCGGTACCAATCACTCTCTCCATCAATCTTGGACTCAGACGCAAGATGGACTTCAAGCGTCGAGACCATCTGCAATATGCCTTCAAGCGTCGGGCAGAGATTCTGCGCCTTGAGCGCGTACTTGCGAGCACCCCTGATGTCATGGGCATGGAACTTGGTCTCCGCAACATTTTTGGCTTTCAGGGCCTCATCCATATTGTACTCCTCACTCATCTGCGCCTCCAGAGTATGGACTCCACTGCCCAACAAACTAACTTGAGCAGGAGCAGCAAAGCCCAAGATCAAGAACTGGACATCCAGATTACGCGTGCATCCAGACTAGAAATCTTCATTGCCTTGGCCTACGTACAGTCAAGTAGTGCAGTTTAGAAATCTCAACGACAAACATCAAAACGAAACAACACTTAGACTTAATAATAGGGGGCGGATCTAGTAGAGTGACATGAGTGTACACATGTGCACCAACAATTTTCGAAAAAAAAAGTTTGAAGTTACTAAATAAGCATCGAATAGCCACCCTATAGCTTGAGCTAGCAGCTCGGGAGCTCGGTTTCGCACAGCAAACAGGGAGGGAAACGGGGGTGGAAATAGAAATACCTGCTGGGCGCTCTTCGCCGGCGAAGAGATCAGCAAAGACCTCGGCACCTGGTGTAGGGCGGCGGCCAGGGGCGGATCTAGTACAGCGACACCAACAATTTCCGCAAGAAAGTTAGAAGCTTTACCAGGCATCCATCAAACAGCCAAATAAACAGCTCGAGGTAGTTCAATTTTCCATTTTCCCGACCAAAAAGAAGAGAGCTTGAGGTAGGTAGTTCGGGACCTCGGTTTCGCACACAGCAAACATGGAAGACAAGACAAGAGGAGAGGGGTGGGAATACCTGCTGGGCGCGGCGCGGCGCGGCGCTCTTCGCCGGCGCAGAGATCGGCACCTAGTGTAGGTCGGCGTCGGCGGGAGGAGTCCAGCTAGAACCCCCCGATTTGGGAAGGGGAGAGGGCGGGAGGCTCGATCTGGGCAGCCTGGTGTAGGGCGGCGGGAGGTGGGTGGGAGCCCAAGTAGAAGATTTGGGAAGGGGGGAGGCTCGCCTCGATCTGGGCTGGCGGCGACGACCTACGAGGAGAGGGAGGGAGGGAGGGAGGGATCCGCGGGGAGGAGAAACGGCAAGTGGTGAAAGGGACTGCAATTTTTTTAATGTTTATTTATTTACTATACTACTAGTACTGTCTCTCCTTTTTTTCTACACTGTAGTACTATCTCTTCTCCTTATTAAAAAAAAAGTACTAATATCTCTCTTCTCTCTTTTCAGGGTATTGGTGCAGATACGTACACGAGAGGTGACAGTGAAGGGCTTCATGAGATCCAATCTGGATCTGGGAAATTACAGAAACCTCTCCATGTAAAGTTTAATTATGAGATCATGGAGAAAAAGTTGGTTCTTGGGGAAAAAAAGTCTATCGCTAATTTTTTTCAGCCAAAAGGTTTTGGCTCTTAGAATTATGGATCTAGCTACAACATTCACCAAAATCACGGACGGGTGCTTTGAAAATAAGGAATACCATACGAGCCGAAGCAAATTCGGTATAAATGGTCCTCACCAAAAATACGGTGTGGATGTGTAGGCGACATGTGGACCACACATGGACAAAAACATCTTGCATGCGGTTAAATTTAATAATATGGTGGTCCAAATGGTAACCAAATAATCTCCACCACGTCTTGGTAGAGATGGTCCTTACCTACTTTTTTCCCCTAAACAACACCCATTTGTTTTAGTAACAAAAAAACACATGAATTTTTTGTATCTACGACGTTTGAGACCCACATGTCATAACCAATACATAAACATCCACCTCTCACTCTCTCTTTCTCCCCAACATTCTTTCTTCCTCCCCCAATGTTCCTCCCTCCCCCAGGGCGCACCTCCCTCTCTCCCACGGCTTCCACCTACGGTGATGGCGCCCCCACCACGGCGAAGCTCGGCCCCCGCACGCCCGGCCATGGCGAAGTGGCGGTAGCGGTGGATCCGGCTGCAGATGAGGACTCTACTCCTTCTTTGTTTGAGCTCTACCCCTTATTTTGAGCTCGAATTGCAAGTTTTTTGAGGGACAACCACACAAGTGGAAGACTAAAAAACAGAGACAAATATACAAAATTAAAAAAAAAGAGCAAACGTGCAATTAGATCTCAAAACAATGGTAGTCTTGCAAATGGCCCTGTCTTGTTTTAGCCTTTGTTTATGTTTTCAATAACTACATATGAGTTCATCTTAGAGTTGGATCTCTACCAAATGGTTTGGTGGAACCTCAGCTCCACTGTAGAGCTGCTTCAGGATGGAGCGCTTGCTCTGGTACTATGTTTTTTAGACTTGGATCCCTGACAAAGTGCCAAACAGGTCTTTGTTTACCGGGAAATGAAGGGTTGTGCGTTTGTAAACTAACATTTCTTTAAAGAAAATCTGCTTAGGTGGTATCCCGCGTGGTGTTGGCCTGCTAATTAGCAGCTCGAGGCTGAATCTTGGTATTACAGTGTACAGCCAGTGTAGAACAGCTTGGTAACTAATTAACCCTTCAGCTGAATAGGAAGACCACACAGATCTCACGAGAAAATAAGATCATTTAGGTACATGTTACATTACATTCTGAAGCCCAGCGAGTCTTGCTCAACAAGTGGGAGGGGTGCCCACAATGCTGGCTCCACCACCCCCCGGCGGCGCGGTGACCGGCGGCTGCTTGACACTTCGGGGGACACGTGCGGGACTACAAACGTCGGGCTGTGCGGCGTGCTCTTCCTGTGCGCGATTGCTCGGGCGGGGTGCTTCGCCCTTGATCGCCTCGGGCGCCGGTGACCACCGCCCGGCCACCCCATAGTCGCCTCATTTAGTTTCCTTACTAGTTACACCACTCTAAGCTCCACCGTTGCGGCCGGTGATTTGTGTTAGTGTGCCCCGCCTCGCGTGTTCCCGTGCACCTCGCTAGGGCACTCGCGAGGACGTAAGCTCAAACTCCTTTTTCTCTTAATGCAGAATGGGCTAAAGTGCCCGTTTTCAAAAAAGCCCAGGAAGAAAAAAGGGATATGGATCATCTTATTTTAGTCAGAGCAATCGCCAAGAAGTGGGTGCTTCTCAGCTGGTTAGTCTAGCACTTCTGCAAAGACTACGATGTTCATCTGCAACTAATAACGACAATATTTATAAGAACAGAGATATGCCTGGCATTGCAAAAATACACTGGAACTTGGTCAATTGTGTGTTCCAGCTTTACAATGGAAACAGTCACTGACGGCGCCAGGGGTATGCCCCTGTATGCCATGGCATACCCAAGATTTGGAAACAAAAACTAATATGTATACATGTATTTATACATTCTCTGGTATATTATATGTATCCTGGTGCTAATATGCCTAATGGGCCAAATCTTTGTGCTTCTTAGGCTGTGTTCATGGCAGCCCACGATGGGAACCACTAACCCAAATTGCCGATGCTCCCCCTTGGCCCCGTGACCGCTGTTCCGTCCCCTTCTCCCGTTCTCCATGAGTCTTGGCGACCGCCGCGCCGCCGCCACCGCCCGCCCCACCGGCCACCTCCCCTTCTCAGCCTCGCGCTCGCCCTCGCCCTAGTTCAGTGCTCACCCCGACGAAGTAAGCCCTCAAGACGCTCTCCACTCTCCCCAAAATTTCCGGTAAGCAAACCTAGATCCACTTTACGTGATTCAGTGAACAAAACGATTGAAACCTAGATCCACTCTCCAACCCCGGTAAGCAAAATGGGTGACCATATTTGAACAATTGCTTGGTTACATTTATTGAGAGGGAATTCTTCAGTCAAGTAAAAGATGAGAATATCATCAATCTATTCCAACAACAAGGAGATCGTAGAGTTATATTGTAGTACCTCTTACTGTTTTGTAATATTTCTTAATTATTTATGTTGGAAACTCAAACTTGCTGGTTAAAACTATGTATTTGATAAATTTATGGCCATTGAAACTTATAGTCCATATTTGCTTCAAAGTTTTGTGCATTTGGCATACCCAGCCACCAATTTACGGCTCCGTCATCGGAAACAGTTCAGAGGAACTGTACACACCTGATAAGTTTGGAGTTCCGATAACACAATTCAACAATCCTGATTCTTTGTCTCTTCAGGTAGTTGTTCCCAAGTAACAGTTTATGCATAGAACCAAGCATACTGGAAAGCTATGCAGGAAGCAAGAATTACTGGTAGAGAAACAACAAAATGCCAACTAGATCTTGAGAGAATCATAGGAGATTCTATCATGCACATAAAAATAGTAGAGCCGGAGCTGATTTGACATGTATGTCTTAGTACAAAGCCTTTATTATAGAATTCATGGTCCAAGCTTGAACTACACAGCCTGGCTATCCAACACTTGAGGCGTGTAAATTTCCATTTGGGAACACCAGTTCGTGTGGTAAAGCCTTTGAAATGATATGCATGCAAACTTTAATTTTGTGTGTATATGACACATACTTTTTTATGAAAGAATATATGACACATATATATGCAAAAAATTATGGTACATGGAAGAACAAGAGGTGATGACATATCCTATCCATGGAATTTTCATGTGCGGTTTGAACGATAGAGGTGAGTATAAACCCTTTTGGTTCTGTAAACACCCATCAGGGCTTAAGCGAGCTCCAAGCCTCCACCAACACAGAACGCTGACATAATCAGAGAGCTGACTAAAAACCATACAGCTCCTTCACACTTCAGTGGTCCATCTGCAAGAAAACCCATGTTGTGAAGCAATCTTGGAGATGTCAATACTGTTATCTGAAGGCCCTGCGCTTTGTATATATCGCAGCTTCATAGTTAGACAAATTACCACTAATAAGGCCTTGGAACATGAGTGACCCTGTCCAGTGGGGTGTTTTATGCCAAAAAGTTCAGAGAAAGCAGCTGGCACAATAGCCCAATCAGCTCCATATGCGAGTCCAACAAGGAAGGTTCCGATGTACATAGTTCCAGGCAAAGCCATTACAAAAGAGGAAATGCCAACAACCATCAGTACCTGTCCTGAGAAATTACCAGCGCCATGTGCCGTGGGTATGTGTGTTCCCTTTATCCCTGATTAGAAGAACGGTGAATCAAGTAACAGTACTGAAACTTGATATGCACAAACGAATAATTCGAGCTTTATCAAACCTATAAACAATAGTTAGGGTGAACTCTTAATTAACTAAAATTTGAAGAAATTGCGGTTTATATGAAACTATTGAGTTGCATGCACCGACGAGTTTTTTTCTTCTTCGAAAGCATATCTTAGCATTAGCGCGTACTTTATTAAGTGAGATATAGATTACATAAGATTCACAAGTAATCCAACAATTACCAATGAACCCCATAACACATACAAACAACAAGAAAACGAGGGGAGACCTCCACTAACAATCCCATACAACCGAGCCTAATAAAGAAAACTCAACACTAAGAAGGAAGCGGTGTAGTGTAGCACTGTAGCTGCATATCAACGACCTCAGCGGCCAAGCATCCGCGGGAACCAAGGTGGCAAAACATCCGCCCGGAACTACGACCATCGACGCGGCAAAAGCACTGCGTGGATGGGGCCATCACGCTCCCAGCGACAAAGCATCTGCGTGAGAGAGGGGCCTAAGTGACAACAACCATCGACACCACTCCACGATCCAAATATGCTATGGATAGTAGCAATAAAATATGCTATGGATAGTAGCAATGAAAGGTGCATACTAGTTTTCATGAAGTACATTAACCTTCCACCATCAAATTTATGTGAACGGTCAAGAAATTTTAAACTTAAAGTATATGTATAGGAAGAAGGCTTGGGCTCGAAGAGAGAGAAGGGCTAAAAAGTATATATGCACAAGGAGATTTAGTCCCGGCGAGAGCCTCTCACGTGGACTAAACGTTAACCTGTAATTCCAGACCTATTCTCAGCCGGAACTAAAGATTTAGTCCCGTGGAAGGCTCCAACGGGACTAAAAGTTAACCTTTAGTCCCGGTGGGTGGCTCCAACCCGGACTAAAGGTTCCCTCATCGCACCGGCGTTGCTTAGGGACTCTTTTACGGGTTGGTAGTGCCCACCGGGACTAATGTACCTCTAGTCCCGGACGCAAAAAAATACGAGACTAAACTTGAAAACTGAAGGGGCGACTAGAGCTCGTCTCTCTACTAGTGCCTTGACCTCTTCTGTCTTCTCTTGGGCAACATGGATTTTATTGATTAGATCATGGTTGAATTACTGAAATGGCAATTGTGCTTATGATATTTGAGTAATGATTCTTTCTAATTAAATACCAAAGTTTTAAAATATTATTTTCAAACCTTAATTTGGGAATTCAAATTAAAAATTTTTAAAAACTAATCTGTATAAAACATTTGGAATTTAACTTTAGTCAAAAAAATGTAGAGATTTTAATTTTGAGCAACTTTCATGCAAGTTTTTTGAAGTTTCCATATAAAATTGTGAGTAATTTTAAAAAAGAAAAAATAGAAAAAGGGGGGGTGTGGTCAGCGGGTTGTGAACCTGCTTCTAGGTAGTGAACCCAAACAAAGGTAATGGACTCAAAACTGCACTTTTAAAGGTGGTGGACCTAGATGACACAAACAAAAGATAATAGACCTTTGGTGCATTTTGCTATATATTTTTATTTCACACACAAGTATTATTTTTATTTTCTTATTTGACAACATGTTCATTTATTCTTTTCCTATTTGGCACCATGGACTTGTGTTACAAACATACATGGGCATTCATGCCATTTCCAACCATTTGAAACAGTTATTTCCCCTAAATGCACTGCACCGAAGAAAATTTCAACTTGGTGCCAGATAAGAAGTTGGAAATTTCCGGTGCCAAATACGCAATTCTCTCATCATAGAAAGTGTGTCCAGCTCGGACTCTCCCTAGGGACAGTTCCATGCTTGTATTCTGGCATAGCTATCACTGGCCCCAGCGGCCCAGCTCACTTTTCTCTTGACGGTGCAGATGAGCATCCCTTGCGTGGGCTGAAATTAAAGCACGTCAGGGAAATTAAGTCTCTCGCGTCGGTGGACACCATCACGGGCCACGAATTGTGGTGCCGTCCGCGCGCTGCAAGTGGGCAGCTGGCCTTTTACTCAAAAAAAAAAGTGGGCAGCTGGCCCACGCAACAGAAAGAAACAAGCGGGACGGGGCGATTTATTGGGTCTGAATATATGTTGTTTCTTTTTGGTAAAGCTTTGCATGTCAAAGAACAATTTTGTGGATGAAAAACTAACGACGATGATAACATTTGGTCACATTTGGTCTAAATACGAATATATAGGCAATCATCTATGTGTGCATGCTACATGAGTTTGCAGTTGTTATATATGACGACGACAGCTATATACATATACTTCCACCTTTATTCTTTGGCTCCAGCCACAAGCAAAAGAGCACCTGCATATGTCATATCATTTTGTTGATGCCAATGCCAAAAGTTACAATCTTATCTAGAGGAGAAGCAACCGAACGAGGAACTCATCGCAGCCAGTTCTCTCATATATATCTAAACTCTGTCCGCTATCCTCTTGCTGATCAATACACACCTAAGAAAAATATACAGAGCAGAAAGCAACACCGCCGGCCGTTTCTTGCATTGTGTTCTCGATCGCAGCTCAGGATTTTAGCAAGTTCCCAAGGTACTAACAACTTGTATGCTTCTTATGGTTGTTACTACTACTTAGCACCATTTTTTCTCTCTCTGTAATTATACATGCTTTTGAAGAACATATAGAGCGAAATGCGTGCATGTTCGATGGATGTGTGCCTAATTAACTTTAATTTGTTCTTGTATATGGGCTTGGATTAGAGATTGGGGATACATCTGGAAGCTGTGGAGTAGAGATGGGCTAGACTTCTGGAACTTCTTCAGTTTGCTAATCGTCTTTCCTATACAGAAACTAATCATGGGAACGAAGGTATCCCTCCAGCCCCAACACCCACCCCCAAAACTGAAAATATAGACACTGTGCTTTGATAACATACATAGTATATAGGTGCGTGCATGTTCGATTCACACCGACGCACGCACGCATAAATAATTAACTTGGATTTGCTCTTGTATGTGGGCTTGGCCGGTTGGGTTAGGGTCCTTGGGGAGTCGAGATCCATCGGGAAGCGACGGAGTAGAGATGGGCTAGACGCCTACACCTCTTCTTCAGTTTGCCGTAATATATATATCTTTACTATGGACTTCTTCATCCCACCACCGCTGCCGGAAAATGTCAAGGTATTTTTTCCCCTATATATCCATTTCGTATTACTCAGTATTTTTGTTTTCTACTAATTTGACTTGAGGTGTAGAATAGTGATTCTACCCTGTATAGAGAGATGAGACCGTGTACTTTGGGGAACAGATACCAGTAATCATTAATTTGATTATCGATGGTTTTCACAATCATACTCAAAATATGAGCGTAGACATGAGAACATACATACCATCTATAATTTCGTACTCTAGCATTTATCTTTGTTGCATACATACCATCTATAATTTCGTACTCTAGCATTTATCTTTGTTGCATATATATAATATATAATATAACTAGTTCATCAACCCGTGCTACTGCACGGGTTAGATTATTCTTCTATATGGGCCAACTTTTTGATAACTTTAACAATAGAAACAATATTTAATATTTGTTTAAAAATATATTTAGTTTCACATTTGGTTTTTTCCTTCCTTTATTTGAACCGTCAGTGTAGCGATATTAATATATTATTATCTTTTTAAATAACATATGTCAATTTTGTAGAACAAATATTTGTATTTTTGATATCTTGAAGATATAAACATTGAAATTAAAAGTTTAGGTTCCACAACTTTGTCTTCTCTCAAAAAATTCGTCTTCTCTCAATATTGGACATATTCTAACACAATACTCATCCATATGTATGGATCAATTGTCATAGACTTTAGTTAATAAGATATATATAATTTTCCATCCCAATATATGGTTGCCGACTTTGCATCGTGTCTCTATATATACATGTGACACACGTTTAGCTATGAATATTTTTATATGAAACTGATTATTTTATTTTATTTTCTTTTATACAATTACGGTATGCTTTAATAAAATTCCTCTGTTCACTATCCCACCCCATTCATATTAAGCGTCACAACTTCTGACCTCCACCGGTTATAGACTTTTGGTACAAATTACACTATATGCTTTTCCAAACCGAGTTCTATTTTTCATTTTTCACATTAGCACTGTATGTTCATATGTGTGCTCCATTTGTGTTTAGATGAAACCTCAGTATGTACACCGTACTTAATTTGGAAATTGGTATGCTCATCGCTTTATATATGATATATGTATATAGGGATACATGTCATGCATGTCGTGGTTTTATTTTTCTATATTAACAATGACATAGTAAGTTAATAATGCATAATGGTTTTAATAGTATTTTTTTAGGAAATTTTATAATATATAGATGTAGATAGTTTACATATGATGTATATAATTTCGCAATATATGATTGACGACTTTACATCGATCATATCTCTACACATGTGATATATGTTTATTAGCTGTGAATATTTTTATGAAACTGATTATTTTATTTTATTTTTCTTTTATTTTGGTGTGGTAGGCTTTAATAAGATTCCTCTATTCACTATCCCATCCCCCATTCAAATAGTGTCACAACTCTTGAACTCTAAACTGTGTCTGGCATCTATGCTTAGTCCATTTCTCTGATGTGTCCATGTTCTTAAAAATACTTTCGTATAAATATTTTCTTATTCGCAATCATCAGTTATAGACTTTTGATACAAATTACTCATGCTTTCCAAACCTACTCATATTTTTCACATTTGTGTTTCGATGAAACCTCAGTTATGTACTTGGTACTTAGTTTGGAAATTGGCATTTAGTTAGGTAAACTTTATATGTATATAGGTATATGCATAATGACAAATGACATGCATCTGGTGATTTTATTTTCCTATTTTAACAATGACATAGTAAGTGAATAATTCATAATGGTTTTAATAGTATTTTTTGGAATTTTTTTATAATATAATAGATGTAGATAGTTTAGATTTACTGATTTCTTTACATTATCTATGTTTAATAATATAATGTAGGTGGGTAATCTGTAAATAAATATTTAGGGGTTACTTTACATTATTTTCTCCTAATCCCATAATCCAACCATCTCAAAATAAAGTCTCTCACATTTTGATGAGTCATCCAATCCGAAGTTTGGACCAAATATATGGAGAGAGAAATACTGATAATTATGATACCAAATATTTAGATGAATATTAGGGGAGCTACTTTAGGCTACTTTTACATAATGGTATGGGTGATAATTTGGATGAAGATTTAGTAGTTAGTTTAGATTGCTTTTTAGCAAAGATTTGTGTCAATTAAGGAAAGAGAATTTATATTATATCAAATGTCAGTTACGATCATAGTCTACCAAATATGTCTAATATAGAAAAACATGGAGAAAATTAAGACTTCATTCTTGTGCATTGTTTTGTTTGAAAAAAAATTATCTACTATCTTAATATTAATTATAAGGTAATAGAATGTAGTTAGCAATGATGATGTAATTCATCTCAATATAAAAAAGAACAGTCTATGAGTCCCTTTTATGTTTCTAGTTTCTAGGTGATTGCCCACCGGAAAGCACGTGTGTTAAAAGTTATGACAAATTTTGCTTCAGTTCTGATATAGGTAAACTGGACAATTTATGTATAAATTATGTAGCTATAGACTAAATGATGCTAGAAAGAACATTTGCATTTAGAGTTGTGTTCTAACCTGTATGGAGTGATGACGTGCGTGGCATCACCCAACAACTCCATGAGCATGCCGAAACACTTCTTTGTCGCTTGTCTACTTGTCGTCGTTAGGTGGCCTGGGTATAGGAGGATAGGACGACCCAGAGAGCATATTATTGTATACGTGCAGCTTGGTACTCATCCTCGTCCATGATCAATGCATGTCTTTGTGGTTTATTTGTTGTTGATGGGGCCTGGATTGATGACTGCATCCACGTGGTAGTTAGCTGAGTAGGTTCAACCGCGGAATTTTTTTGCTGGGTCAGCTCGTTGATGATCTGGAACAAAACATAGATCAAACAACAGTCAGATTGCAAGCTAGCCGGGAGATTCGACAACAGAGCAGATGGATTGCAACTTATACATGATTTTGCCCCGTGAAACAAAAAAACATAGATCAAACAACAGTTAGATTGCAAGCTAACCTGGAGATTCGGCAACAGAGCAGATGGATGGCAACTTATACATGATTTTGCCCCGTGAAACAGACACTGTCACTCGGGCGCCGCCATCAGTCGAGGTCAGGGTTTGATCCTGAGTGTCTGCGCCTGACCTCCGCTATTGGGTGGTGAATTACGCCCTGGCCCTGGCCGCAGGACGCCCACGACATGAGGAGGGTGGCCGCTGTTGAGAGGAGGATTTTGCCCCTGCTCCCACGTTGGTGATTTGTTTTTCAGAATCTCCTACGTTGCCATTTGGACGGGGATTATTTTCCAAATTGGTTACCGGTATGGTGATTTGGATCCAAAGCATATATCACGCATGAGGTTTTCTTCAAGATAATGGAATGAGATCGTTTCTATTTTTAAAGGTGTTTGTTTGAGAATTTTGCAACCGCATAGGTGGGTTTATTTAAGGGATCATTTATTTGGTTATTTATTTATAATGGCGGTGGTGGGTAATTTTTTTAGAAAAGCAAAATGGATCTAATGGCTGTCATCGTCTCGAAGTCTGTTGGATTGATGGCTAGATGTCTCTCGATTATTGTGAGAATTTCTAGGATTTATCTAATTTTCTTTGCGCATCCGGTGAGGATTAACGTGGAGGCTTCGTTGGAGCCTCCAATCGTTGAGCCTCCAATTAGTAACAGTAAGAATACTGCCAACGGACGCTAGAGCAGGTGGTCGAGCGCTTGCAGCGACACCCTCACGTGCCGGGTTCGATCCCCCTACGGGGCTACGGGGACAAATTGGCTGGCCGGATGTAAAACAGCCCCGCCACTACCACGGGAAAAAACAGCCATGGAGGACGTCGTTGCCGTTCCATGGCTCGACAGTCACCATTGCCGTTCCATCTAGATTGTGTGCTTTAGTAACATACACAAGAATAATCACTAATTTATGAGTTTAGGGATGAGAAACATACATACATATCTGTAATTTCGTGTTCTACTCTTCAGCATTTATTTGTTATGTCTGTATGTATGTAAGCTAAATAAATAGCTCATCCTGTAGCGTCGTCCATAATCTGTTGTGGGCTGGCTGTCCTTAACTCACCGTGACCTTTCCCAGCCATTCTTCTCTCTCCTCTCTCATTTCAAGCTCAAGTACCGACAGCTAGCAGCCCATGACCTTGACCTTGACAACAAGACGAGGTCTCTCTGTCTCTCTCTCCCCTCCCTCCTCGCTCCCTATGCTTCTCTGCTCTCGCTCCTCCGCAGCGCATACCGCCCAGTCCCCAGCTCAATCCGTGACGAGGTCTCTCTCCCTCTCCGGCGGACCCGGTGGCGGCCTCGGGCATCGGCGATGTGGGCCCCAACAGGACCAGGAGCGGCGGCATCGGCGCAGTGCGGCAGTGCTGCGTGGTGCGTCTGGCGGCATCGCTCCGGTGCGGTGGCTCCCGGCCTCCGCAGCGGCGCAGGCAGCTGGTGGGCACGGCATCCAGCACAGGACTCGCTTGGGCCCCGGCGTGGTCGGTCATCTGAGCACGGCGGTGGATTGCGGCGGGCTGCGGCTCGGCACGACGGTGTTGGTGACGCACGGCACGGTACTCCAGCGAGGACCTCGCGACTCTGACGCGCCGGCTTAGGCTGCGGCATCCTTGCGCTGACCGCGCGGCAGATAGCATGCGCGGGCATCCAGCGGCGGCGGCGGCTTGAGCTCCACCGCGTCCATCTCTGATCTCTCCAGCCGCCCATGCTCTCCCGCTGGCAAGTCCGGCTGGCTTCCCCGCCGGCCGCCCGAGCTCTCCAGCTGCTCCTCCTCTGCTCCTCCCCTTTTGCCTCTCCTCCCGTGCGCGAGGCCGATGGCCAGGAGCAGCGACCCAGGCTTGTGGCCGGCGGCACGGGTGCGAGCGAGGCCAGATCCCGGCGGCGCTGCGGCTCGGGGCGGCGCGGTTGCTCCTCGTGCTCCACGGGACCTGTGAGCGCTAGTTGCGATGTGGGCCTGCGGCGGACGTCCGCTGCATTTGGCGGATAGACGCCCGTCCGCTTGGGTACCGGAGGGCATAGCGTATCCCGCTGCAGGGCTGCCACCCGGTATCCTGCTCCTCGAGGACCGGCGTGAGTGCAGTCAGTCTAAGGCTATCCGCACTCCTCGAACTTGAGATCCATACTCTAAAAAGGAATATTCCGTCCTCGTCATCAAAATTCTCTCTTTTTTATATCTGTTTATTTGCTCCATCCATATCTTCAAATGCTCATACTCTACATTAGTGGGACCCCATATAATTTTATCTAAATATATCCATGTGAGATCTTGTTTTGAAGGATTTATTTAAACGAATTTAATGGTGCAATCGGAATTTCATTTGACTTTTTAATTTGTGAGTTATAACATTTTATAGATAATCAAACGAGTGGGGTCCACCATTCTCTCTCCTGCCTCCCATGTTGCTTGTTGGTCCAGCTGAGTAGGTAGTGCGCGTGCGCAGGCCCACATCGGTCCTGAAGTAGCTCGTGTTCGTTCGCTAGGAGGAGCGTACCCCGGTGCGAACTGGAGGAGACTCCGTACCGTGCTGCAGCTTTTTAAGATACTGGAGGAGGCTTTGGCGTGCCGCGGTGCGGACAGCCTAAATAGCTCAGCGTTGGAGGCCCCATGCAGCTAGCAGGTGCTCTCGGGGAGTGGTGGCGGCAGCCATACGAGACGAGGGTGGCTCTGTATTCTACACACCGTACCGTACATGATGTATTTAAATTATAGTCATGAGTGACAAGTTAGCCGTCCTAGAAAATAAAACATCTCGGTTACTTCTTAAAACCTTGTGCACAAATATTTTTCATCACCGGTGCAATAATTAATTAAAGATATATTAGTTCATTTGCGTTTGAGCACATGCTATGTTCCAACCAAAGAAAAGAAGAAGAGAAAAAATATCGGAACTACTACTATACTGCTTGTGCTAGTTACTGTGTGTTTGTGGGTGAGAATGACCTTCTTAACTAGTAATTGTTGGCATCAAACAAAACAAAACATGCAGAGCTTTTTTGCGGCCGACATCAAGGAGGCGGTACAACAAATAGCTACTTACTTAGAGGATACAAGCAACGATGCATCTCGGGTCATCTACTTCAACGGATGGGGTGGACTGGGTGCTCCTGCGGTGCTTAGAGCTATAGCAGAGCAGCCCTCCACAATCTTTAAGGGAGAAATTTGACAAGATCATCCACATTGATTGTTCAATGTGGAAGAGTCGAAGAGCATTGCAAAGGGTGATAGCTGACGAGCTCAAGCTCACTCAACAGGTAGAGGACATTGACACACAAGATGAGGAGGATGATTTCAGTGGGGTAGATCAAGGATCTAGAGCTGAGATTAGAGACATAACAGGAGTGATAGGTCGATACCTAGTACAATACAGATGTTTAGTTATCTTTCACAATGGAAGTAGTAACACAATTGACTTGACTGACTTTGGTATTCCACTATTCAAATTCAGAGGTACTAAGGTATTGTGGACCTTTAGAGGATGTCTTCGCCTCAATCAAGAGATTAGTGGCAAGGTAGACAACTCACAGATTTATCTTTGGGCTGGTGATTACCATAGCAAGAACTGGAATGCACACTTTGCTGAAGAGGCTATGGAAATCTCTTTGCACACAAATAAGCTTGGTCTTGGAGTTACACCTAAAATAGCCACAGATTGTTGCTTGTACCTCTTGTCATTGAATAAGCAAGGTAAGAAGATGATTGATTACAAGTGGGCAACCCATGCTTCCAAAATTTCTTGGGTTTGTGATGGGATCATAGAAGGAGGACATGACAACAAGACATGGGATGCTGCTCACGCTCTGCAGCAACATATAAGACTAGAAGACTACTCATCCAATACGAGCTTATGTGGTGCGTGGACAAATTGGATCTTTCCTCGAAACAATGGATTTCTATTACTGAATCATACTTAAAAGAGGTTCCTCCAAAGACAACAACCCCGTTCTTTGGATCCAAAAACTCAAGTCCACAAGTAGTATCACTACCTAGTGACAAGTTCCATAAAGCGGATCAACTCCGGTCTTTGAAGTTATGTGGATGTACCTTCACTTTTCATCACCTCCATTCCATTCTTTGCCGCAACTTAAGATTTCTTGGGGTTTGGATAGATGCACGGATGAACTACAACAAGGGGAGGAGAAGGAGGAGAAAACATGTGAACCAAAGAAAGGAAATTTTCCAAATGGTTATGGGTGCTAGATGTATGCCACCGCACTTGGCCATTTGCTTTTTCCCTAAAAACGAGAAGAGCAAGTGGTGGCTACAAACATTAGAGAGGTTCATATAACCAACGGAAGGATTTGGCACAACAACCTTGCATGGAAACAACTACCGAACCTTCACAAGCTCAGAGTAGTTGAGCCCACAAACCCATTGGAGACATATCAAGAACTACCTTCATCACTGGAATCATTCTTATTAGAGGTAGGAAGGGATCATGGAAATGAAGCTAGAATATCTTGTATCGGCTTGGTGGTTGTGAAATATTATCGGATTTTATACTCCGTGGGTCATTGCCAAACCTTGAGGAGCTGGACCTCTCGCACTCGGCAATCAAAATCCTTGACCTTAGAGAGGTGGTTGACGTGAAAAATCTTCGGCGACTCTTCTTGATGGGATGCAGGCAGCTCCGATCAATTTCTTGGCCTAGAACCAAAATGGACAAACTAAGACTGTTGTGCATTGACACTCGAGCAAGAGGAGGGAGGTGGACAATAGAAAGCCATGGCCGCTTGATTGTTGGTGTTGCCATGCATTTGTTGGTGTTGCGGACATGAGATTCCTTCAGACCTTGAAGTTTCTTTGGACAAGTGAAACCATTAAATGTGATAAGTGGAATCTTTATCTGTCATCTGCTAACAATGATGATGGAAGTAGAAGCTACCACAAGGACAAGACAGGCCGCCCGTCTACCACAAGGACAATGATGGCTTTGCTCCGCCCTCCCGCCAAAGTCATTAACTTACCATGGCGTCGGCCTTGATCGGATATCCGGAAAGATCAATGTTAGCGGCCCGCGGCTCCTTGACGCAATTTCTGCCACTAGACTCTCACATGGAGATTGGCGATGGAATCAGGGATGTCAATGACAAGTACAGCACACGGGCAAGGAATAGAATACGCAAAGTGATGAAAAGAGTGCAGTCATTGCACGTGCACGACAATTCTTCCAACACCACTATTACTCCTGAACACATTTTTGTTGACCCTAATGGCGATCCTAGGCCAATAATGAATGGGCTCAAGTGGTGCCGTGTGGAAGGATGCCCAAAGTTGGACAATGTCTTCGCCACTAACTATTATTCGAAATGTTTCTCTCAGATAGAAATCTTTTGGGCCGCTCATCTCCTGATGGCCCGTTCTGTTTGGAGCAGACCAAGAAATCCAATCTTGGATTCAGATTATTTATCCTTTACAAGACTGCAGGCTATTCATCTGCACTTCTGCCCTAGGCTCCGATATGTCCTCCCGATGGCATCCAACAATACCCTATCCAAGGTGCTAGAGACCCTCCACATACATTGTTGTGGTGATCTCAGGCAGGTGTTCCTCGTGGAGCAAGAGTTTCTGAAGAAAATAGCGGCCAGGCATGAAAAAGGTAGGCTGGAATTCTCAAACCTCAAGAGCTTGTACCTGTATGAGCTCCCGAATCTGCAACAGATATGCGAGGCCAAGTTGTTTGCTCCCAAGCTCGAGACCATCTATATCAGAGGATGCTGGAGCCTGAGGCGTCTCCCAACCACCGACGGTCGCCACCGTGAAGATGGCCACCCTACGGCCGTTGACTGTGAGAAGGAATGCTGGGACAAACTGGTGTGGGATGGGATGCAGTATGGCCACCATCCCTCCCTCTTCGAGCCGCACCATTCCAAGTACTACAAGAAGCGTCACCTGAGGACCACGGTTCTCCGGTGAGCTAGCTGATGTGATCACCCATTTGCTGCTGGCTTCCTTCTTCTCCTGGTACGTACACTCATGATCAACCAACTTCCCTCCATTCAATTTGTAGTGATTTATTTCAAATTAATTTCATCCGTGTGCTGATGATAACTATCTGACAGTGTTTCCTTCTCTGTCATTGGGTGCTGCTACGGGTGTTTATGTGTGTGCTTGCCAAGTCTTTGGTGTGTTTTCTCAAGAACGAATAAATAGCTTGGTTCCTGATGATGCATGCTACCTACATCCGTGTGTCTGTGTTTGATACTACCTGCTATGTGTGAATTGGTGCTGGCTTGCTGCTGTCTTCCATCTCCTGGTACGTACATACACACATGTCCCCTTAATTTGTAGTAATTTATTTCAACTCAATTTCGTTCTTGTTCTTGGTACTGATGTTGGATCACTCTCTGTAGTTTAATCTGGTGTTGGATCGACGGGATGATGTCGACAGCGGTCGCGTTTGAACCTGATCTTCGATATGTTTATATGTGTGTGCTTCCCAATTCTTCTGTGTGTTTTTCTCAAGAACGAATAAATAGCTTGGTTCCCCGATGATGCTTGCTACCTACATCGATTAATGTGTGTTTGATATTACCTACTATGTGTGAATTGGTGCTGGCTTGGTGTTGCCTTCCTTCTCCCGAATGCATACACACATGATCAACCAACTTCCTCCCCTTAATTTGTAGTAATTTATTTCAACTCAATTTGATTTCTTGTTCCAAGCAGTACTGATGTTGGATCACTCTCTGTAGACTAATCTGGTGTTGGATCGACGGGATGATGACTGACAATGCTTTCTTCTGTCATTGGGTGCTTCTTCATATATAGCAGTACTGCTGCTGCTGCTGTGGTCAAACATGTTGGTTTGTGTTGCTTGGCAAGTCTTCGGTGTGTTTTCTCAAGAATGAATAAATAACTTGGTTTCTGATGCTAGTTACCTACTTGCATCAACCAAAGTTAGCGATTGATGTGTGTGCTTGATACTAAAGTAGGTGTGAATTTGTGTGTGTATGTCTCTCTTGAGAGACTAACTGATTGATGTATCCTCTCCTATGCTTTGGTTTGGTTTGACTGGTTATGTGTGTGCGCTTGAAAACTGAAATAAGAGGCTGGGTTTCATGCCTCCACAGAACCCATGTTCAATTGTTGGTTTTCAATTTCATTCAGTACTGGACAAAATGTATGCTTGTGTTGTGATCCATGCAGCAGCATGCTAATGCTGCCGGCAAATTATATAAATATATATATGGCTTGGTTTCTGTTAGATGAAGTTTTAACTGATTATTTGTATCCAGTATTCATTCCAAGTACATGTTTGTCTAGCTATAATAGCTAGTGTGTGTGTGTGTGCATTCAGGGGAGAATAAGCAATAGCACTGCCATATACTGATGCCACAAACGGGGAACTAAAGGCGTCAGTGCTGTTCTTGCACTCTACATGTCATGTACTTCCTGTTCTTTACAGCACAAAGCATTGGAAGCACACGCCACCATACAAGTGGAGAATAATAAGCAATATAATGCCACAACTTGTATACAACTTCACATGTTTCATTGTGACAAATGTCTGTCTCACAACTATACTGGGAAAATTTTGCTAAGCCTTACAGCCCTAAGCTCCTCTAGCCCTCTCGATGTTCAGGGCAGAAGCATAAACATTAAACAAACACCAGATATTTATTCTTTGTCACCTTCCGCCTAGGACCATCAGCAACCTACTTGCCTGAGGATTACATGAGTATGAGCTTTGACAGAGAAGGTCAGGAACCTAATGCATTACAACGGTAATGAACCATGGTTAAACACAGGCAATGTTTCATAGGATAAGCAATTTTTCCTCTTGATCTCTTCTTGCTTTGGTTGTTGAATCTGTCGGGTGATGAACCTGTTGGTGAGGGCAAATGCATGTACATGGTTCAACAAAACAAATATTTTGCTCTGCTCCTGCACACCACAGCTCGTATGAGGCAGCTTTTACAACCTTAAGAATTACATCATATATCCTAGGGAAGAGCAAAGTAAAGGCTACTAGATTCCGGAACTCCATCACTTCAATGCAACGAATCGACCATTTGCTTTAAAACCGAGCTCCACTTGCACAGGCACAGGGAGTACGTATACATGCACAAGCATTAGTGGCCTGCATTGCGCTATACCCCGGCGGCCCCGCCGTCTGCCTCCGGCAAGTGGGAGAACTGGTGTTCGAAATTTCCGTTTAGAAATTGCATGAGTGTAGATTTACCCTTTGTCAAGCTTGCTAAAGTGAGACCGGGACGTGTCCGAGAAGCCGACAGTGCTGTAGTAGTACCTCCACCGTGCTGGAACGCCGCCCGCCCGCCCCGCTCAGAGTGAGTGTCGCTCGCAATCATCTTCAATTCATCTACGGTACGTGAACAGTAGGCATTGATCGCGCAGAGGCAGGTCTAACTGAGGCAGCTGTAGCTGCGACAGATCGATTGCGTTCTACCAGATGAACTGCGACAGATCGCCTAGAACTTGGATGTGAAGCTCTTCAGCTTGTAGATCGGGCGACGGCCGTTTTGGATTTGGTGTTGGAATGGGGAAGGGGCCACGGTAGGTGTGGATCTGGGTGGCGGCGGGGATGAGCAAGGGCAGGAGCGGTCAGGGTCTTCCGTTTTTGTGAGGCGTCTAACGCCTGCGCGCGCAGAATATAGCGCTATAGCCTGCCCACGGGAAAAACTCAAAATCCAAACGCGGTTTTAATTAGCGGCTAGCTAGCAGCCACCACGGAGCTTCCTTGGGCTTTCTGTCCAAAGGCCCAGCAATTGAGAGGCCCACAAAAAAACACACAAATTTGCCTCTCCTTCACAGAATACCCATTCACAGAATATACCTGGACGCCGCCGCCACCGACCGGTCGGAGATCGCAAAAACAGGCAGGCAGGCGATCACAAGAACAGGCAGGCAGCAAAGACAGTGGCGCAACAAAAGAAAAGGCAAAGCTAGCAGGTACACATATGCAACACAGTAAGATTCAAAACAGTATACTCTCCTTCACAGTATGATTCTAGCCAGATCTGTTCTAGAGAGAGAGCAACTCTACTATTTAGTACACATGATCTCATAAAAGAAGAAAAAGCAATCCAGGTTAGATCTCGTGACTTGGAAATATCAACATCTACAAATTCAAACGTTTTATACATCCTCCAGCCTTCCTGAGTATTACCTTATAGCTGCAAATTCAAGACCTGGTAGCTGCAATTAAACATATTTGCATAAGGACATTGCAAGTTCAGCAATAACAAAAGAATCAAATTAGTAATCCATAAAAAACTAATTCATTCCTATTGCAAAAGCAAATCAGATGATCTGCAAACAAAATAAAAGTCATGTATATGCATTTGCTATGGTTTTGTAGATGACACCAGATGTTAATATATGAAAAGGAAAATACTATGGCTGCTTTGACTAGAAGATTTTTCTCAGCATTAGAAGTAGCATGTGATTGTACATGCTCATTATAGCATGCAGTAGCATTTTTCAGTTCAAACTAAGCAGTTTATTGGTTACAACCTAGAAATATGGTTATTGCCTAATTGTAAACAAAGACCATCAGTAACGTGATCACAAAAGTTATAGAAATATAAGTATTCATGTTCACTAGATGAAATGTCGTGTTCCTCAGGGAATTAGGATGACATGCCGTTGCTGCTACTACTGTTCCTGACCACTGCTTCCCTCCAGCAGAACAGCCCCCAACGGTATTTATTCAGAAGTGGCAGTCGAACAACTAACCTGGAGCAGCTACAGATGGTACTGCCTCTGTCCCCTGCTGGATCGCACAGATGATCCTCATGACAACATAGAAACAGAAGCAAGATCCCGCTCGCCCATATTAAGTATACCTTCCATTCGAAGCCAAGGAAGAAATTCAGATTTCATGCGAATCGAAGAAGCGTTCATTCATTCATTCAGGTGGAGTAGTACTACTCACTGTGAGGAGGTTGAATGCAAACATGTTGGCCTAGTTGAGGCAGTAGCTGCTGTGACTTGCAGATAAAAACTGGAGCAACAAATCAAGAGAGAAAGCAAAGGATCAAAAATTTCCCC
The DNA here is from genome assembly GCA_015847255.1 of Hyparrhenia diplandra. Classification (NCBI taxonomy): domain Eukaryota; kingdom Viridiplantae; phylum Streptophyta; class Magnoliopsida; order Poales; family Poaceae; genus Hyparrhenia; species Hyparrhenia diplandra. The sequence continues at coordinate 197,181 of JADLZK010010513.1, read as the reverse complement.
CTACACAATGCCTAGTAGGGGGCAAGCATTTTAAATATTTCAAACTACCAAAAATTTCACCCTACACATTGCCTAGTAGGGGCAAAGCATTTTAAAGATTTCAAAGTACAAAAATTTCACCCTACACATTGCCTAGTAGGGGCAAGCATTTTAAATATTTCAAACTACAAAAAAATACCCCCAACAAATTGCCTAATAGGGGGCAACCATTTTAAAGATTTCAAACTACAAAAATTTCACCCTACACATTGCCTAGTAGGGGCAAGCATTTTAAATATTTCAAACTACCAAAATTTCATAAAAGCATTTTAGTTCAATAAGCTGTTTAGTTAAATAATGTTAGAAAAGCAGTTCAATACAAAGTTCACTGCAGGCGGTCATTTAGAGTACACATTTCAGAAAACCAATGATTGGACTAATGTACCCATTGCCTAAGAGTCTAATACCAGCAGGAAATCACATTGTAAGCAATGAAAATCAAATAGATAGTGTATACCCCCTAATTTGGGTTCGCTTACACACTGGATTTGGAATCAGGCAAACAAAATACAATGGGCAAAAAAACTAGACAACCATCAAAAGTTGGCCAGCCATTGGGCTTATAATTGGTTGCAGGTTCAAAAGTAATAGACTTGAGTAGCTACGATACTAATTTCTTCGTAGTATGAAATCTAACAATAATAATGGTAATTAGCACAAGTACATTTCAGCAATGTTAGTAGCTGTGCAGCAAAACTGGTTCATCCCAATTTCCAAGAGGAAAAAATGAAAAGCATGATCTGTGAGAGGATGCCCAGGTTTCAAAAGCAGAGCCCTGACTGAACCTCCCCCTAAAAATGCAAGTCGGCTGTCACTCAAGCAATTTAAACCATTTAAAATTCTCACCACTGAACATATGTAAACAAAACTACAAACAGAAGTTACACTAGTCGGTGACACGCATAGCACTACATCAGTTAACTGATTGAACGAATTCCCTCAAAGATAACTTTCCATTCCTATTGTTAGCCCAACTCAGTTCAGAAATAAAACTAATCGATGTTCTAATCAAGATGTCGAGAAGTTCCCACATCCACGCAAACCCTTTGCAAAAATGGCAGAAGCTAATTTCTCTTGGATGCATGCGACCTGGTATTCAACTGCACATACTATTTTTAGCAAGAGGTTAGACAAGGAACATTTCTAAATTCTAATGAATCGCTGCACAATGAATATTCAAGTCATGCTTGGTCAAGGAAAAATTGCAACAGGACAATGCAAAGTTGTCTTAGTGATTTCTAAATACACTCATTCGTTGTCTTAGTGTGCATCCATCAAACCCTAATTTTATATATATCCATGGATATCAAGTTGGGGTGCCATATATATCTAGTATCTGCTCCTAGGTGCTAGCTAGCTACTAATAGCAACAACACTAGTAGGGGGCATGCATTTAAAAGACAATTAACCCAAAACCCATTGCCTAATAGAGGGCATGCATTTAAAAGAAAATTGCCCCAAAACCCATTGCCCGGTAGGGCGCATGCATTTAAAAGATAATTACCCCAAAACCCATTGCCCGGTAGGGGACATGCATTTAAAAGGACACTTGCACCTAAATCCAAAATTTAACAATTACTGCGTATAAAATTACACACTTAGAAATTTTGCCTAATCCATATAAAATTATTGCCTATATTAGATCATATTATTACTTATGTACAGTAACAATATTGCATAGAGCTGCAGAAAAAAAAAAATGAAAAACAAATATGATGACAGAGATGCATAGACATATGTCATGCACCATTAAAAAATAGTATTGTGTAACATGCAGCATAGGCAAAAGTTTTAAGAATATCAGGAGGACATTAGGTACAAATCAGATAATTGGAAGACAGCGCTTTCAACTCATTAATTGAAATAGTAATTTGCCCAATCCATAGAAAATTATTGCCTACATTATATCATATTATTACTTATGTACTGTAACAAAATTGCCTGTAGCTGCATACAAAAACTTGAAATGGAAAAAAGCATACAAATATTATCAGTCAAGATGTGAAATTACCAGCTGGGCGAATCCTATAGTCAAAAAGAATCAAAGCGTATGTGCACAGAACCACACATCATTTGATAAGCACATGCGTACATCAGCCATTGTCAAAACTACAACATTGGATAGAGGGCTAGTTGGCCCGTTGAGAAGAGATATAGTTGTGTGTATGCTACTGGTTATCAAGTTTAGGATAGCATACATCCAGATCAGGTCAGGAATACATAACATTGCTATTTAGAGCACATTATTGCTACCGGAATACTAATAACTTTCTTGGTCAATGATATTAAATTGTTTAGAGTTGTATATATCAGCTTGTTTAGTAATGGCGGTTTAGTTAACACTGTTTAATACATAATAAATACCAGATTCAGACTAGTAGAGCAAGATCAGGACCATATCAGAGGCAACATAGTTAAGATCCAGTTTACTAACCTTGTCTCCGACGAGGTACAGCGCGAGCAGCTTCACGTCCTATAGCGAGATCACGTCCGATATGCCGTAAGTCAATCTGAGTGGCCACCGGCTACACAAACACAGAGAAGTTTAAAAAAACTCACTTCCCATCAATCTTGCAGAAGCCTAGGCAAAATGTTCAAATACAAATCAATGAGCATCCATGTATTCAATTTAGATTAGGCAAAATAAGTTCATGTGCTAGGCAAAAATAGTGTTAAGAGTTAAGCACTAATATGGTTACAAATTAGGCAAAAACAGTGTGGTTGATAAAAGCAATAGTAGTGAGATAACCGAAATGCTAGTTGGGGTAAGCAACTTAATATCATTAGTCATAACAGTTGAATTACAGTGGGTCTATAGGATAGTTTAGTGTTCTGAAAACGCATTAGCCACTAGCTAAAGGAACCACAACATTGTCTATCGCCCATCTCTGTCCAAGAGAAAACGGAAACTTCAATCTGGTCAGTGAGACATACGGTAGCTACAATGGCATTAATAATGAAGATTTGATTTTTGCCAGGGGAAAGGAACACAAGTCAGATTCATGTGAAAGCCATCTTCAAATAGTACTCTCAAGATTGGCTGACATTTTACCTGTAATGATGTCGTGGAAAATGGTGAACTCTTGTTAATTAAAATCAAGGATAGAGGCTCTTGATCCTGTGGTCCAGTAAAACCTAGCTCAGAAAATTTATCCAGATTGCCAACAAAGCAAAACTTGAACAAAAATTTTAGCCTCTACCCAACCTGGTTTCAGAACCCTATATATTTCTTGCATCGCTTTCGATTTATCAACCACATTGTGCAATCCGTAGCCAACTGTTACAGCATCGAAGTAGCAGTCTGCGAATGGTAAATCAAGTGCATCACCCTCGATCCATCTGCAAGTGCCAATGTCAGATGCAGGTAAACCAGTTAACGCCAGAGCACATATGCCACCAAAGCACACAAACTATTTCAACTGAAATCACAGGATGTTCTTGCTCCGCAAGCCCTCACATTGAGGATGCTCACTTGATGTTCTTGTAACATAGCTTCCAGTGTTGCTCCTGACGGTCAGCAGCAGTCTGTAGTTGCTGCCTCAAAAAATCGACAGCCATAACCTGTTTCAGTAGGGTGCAAATTATGATAAGATTTCCAGAGGGGGAAAACAAAACAAAACCGTTGGCTAATCTGAAGTCTGAATACTGTAAGCGAATCCAACACCAACCTCTCCATCTAAGCCGACCTTCTGAGACAGCAGGAACGCCAGATCCCCACTCCCGCAGCAGAGATCAAGAACTCGATCCCCCACCTTCGCTCTAGTTCAATAGGAGCAAGCTTTTGCATCAACCGATTGTAGAACAGGGCATTTTGATTCACACTACTTATCTAGTCTAGTACAGTTAACAATAGCGCTGCTATACCTCGACCAAGAGACGCATATGCGCTTCCACGTCCGGTGCTGTCCCAGGCTGAGCACGTCGTTCAACTGCAAGCAACCCGGGAACGTGCGGTCGTCAGCAACACATCATGGCATTGCAATCTGTGGAAGCACTCCAATTTAGTAGAAGCAACAAGAGGATGAGAGGAGGGCGGGAGGTACGAACAAGGTCGTAGACGGGGGCGATGCGGCTGAAGAGGGCCTGCCGCTCGCCGGCCGAGGAGGACGAGTAGCGAAAGGCCGCTCCAGGAACCCCGTGAGCCGCGAACCACGCGCCAGGAACCCCGTCGTCGTCGCTACCCGGAATCCCGCTGCGTCGCGGCCCGCACGCCCGGATCTAGCTGTCGCAACTTCCCGCTCGTCAGAGCCACCACTGCGGCCCGCACCTGGATCCATCCACCGCAGCAACCTGCTCGCCGGAAAATCCCACCCCAGCTACGACCCGCGCGCAGATCCAGCCGCAGCAGCCACCCTTGCGCCTGGAGCCGGAAGGAGCTCGCTGGGGAGGAGGAAGGCTACCTCGCTGGCGCTTCTGCCGGAGGGGGAGAGGGAGGAACTCGCCGGTGCGCGCGTGGGGACACGGTCGCCGGGATCGCTCGGGAGTCGTCAATGGTAGCTGGAGAGAGAGTAGTGTCGTGCAGTGGGGAGGAGGAACGAATACGGGTGTGCGAGCGTGAGTCCGGCTGTTGGATTGCAGATCAACGACGGACGAGCGTGCAGTCCGTGAGACAAACGGCTGCACACCCAGAAATAAGACAATACCTTATTTATTTTTTTTTGAAATAAAGGCGGGGAGCTCTGCCCATTTCAATTAAAACGAAAAGAAATGTATATACAAGAAGGGTTGCGAAAGTGCCACCGGAGAGGATGCCGCGATGGGCAAACCCACCCACGAGCGAAAGAGCACAAAGCGCCATGAGTCATCGTTTGCGAGCATGGTTGCAAAGCGACCCAGACTCCGACTTCCCATGGCGGACCGGACAAACCTAATGAAAGCAGGCAAACAACCCAACCACGAGAGGGCCATAACCGGTCATCGTTGCCAAGCTCGGACAAGGCGCAGCTCCGGCTTCCAATCTTGATCCTACGCGCCACCACCGGCTTCCGCCGACCTCAGTAGTAGTCCGGTCCACGAAGAAGGGGTTTGCCTCGTGTCATCGTTGCCAAGCCACATCCCACGGCGTAGCGACTCCGACTTCCTGCTTGCAAGCCCTCGACACGCACACCAAGCAGAAGGAAGGCATCAACGGCGCGAGTCGTGGCCGGAAATGAACTTCAATAGCGGCGCCTTGGGGGGAAGGGAGTGACGTCGGGGGACGCCACCGTCGCTCATCAAGATGGGTGAGCTTTCGCCCATGGAAGATAGTGCTTGGGGAGCCGCGGCGCCCTCAACGAGGGAAGCGGCGCCCACGGGCGTCCACCGTCGCGGGGCTTTCGCCCAAGATGTCCCCAAAGACGAGAGTCAGGCCAAGACCGGGTCGCGACAAGAAGTCTGTCTCCCTTGTCGTCGCTCGCCGCCCCGCCATCTGCGGAACCGCACTAGAGAGGCCTCGGCCAGCGGGCCGCACGGCTAGCTGCGGATCTCAGTCGATAGATGTGGGCTGCGGTACACACACTGTGTCATGGAGGATGAAGTTAGAGGATCTCATTCACTTTGTCGGCATGGTCGGAAAAAAAAATGGTCGGGTGTGTAAAGATTGCCTTTGCTAAGGCCCGCAAATCCTTTCATAATACCCACTATTTGACCTCTTCTTTCTTCTATTGGGGGGAAGTTACGGATGCACTACCGGATTTCACGCCTTTGCTTGGGAGGCAAATATTTTGCCGAGCAAGATGCTCGGGCTCGCGGCAAAGGGAGGTCTTTCTTGCCGTGAGAGCCCTCGGCAAAGTCCTACTCACAAAGATTTAATCTTTGCCGAGCCTAAACCCGGCTCACTGGGCAAAGGCTCTGTCGAGCCACAATAAATGGCTCTCGGCAAAAGGTCTTTGCCGACAGATGCTTTCTTGAGACGGCTTTGCCGACAGATTACCGTCGGGAAAGCCTTTGCCGGCGAGATTGAGCCTTTGCCGTGTACACCATGTACACGGCAAAGAAGCTAAGTCTGGTAGTGATGCACGTATCAAGTTGTGTTGAAGAATGTCTCGTCATTGATCCCAACATAGATAAGAACACACATTTGAATAAACAACACTGAAACATTACAATTGGCCCTAGAAAATAAAGCCATATAACTACACAGTTCCATAATATTTGCTAGCAAAGAGTAGAAAACTCCACATGTTCTCCACATAATTTGATTGTGTGCCATTGTCTCCACATAAGTTTGTATGCATATAGCAACAGGATTAGTCTGTCGGTTGCAATCCGATAAACTCATGCTGCTATATACTGCAAACATGAACACGATGCAATTAATGTGAAAATGGTGATAGATTCACAGATATAAGATGATGGTAACATATGAACAAAATTTCTAAAACTATGTCCTCTAGTGCATATGCAAGTGAAATTTGATATTTTCATAAGAGTTTTTACAAAACGAGTTTCAATCTGAAGGCGTGGTTTGCACTGAATATTTTACCTATATATATTTTATTTCACACACATGTATATTTTTTTATTTTTTTATGATTTTCTTAGTTGACCACATGCTCATGTATTCTTTTCCTATTTGGCACCATGGACTTGTGTTACAAACATACATGGGCATTCATGCCATTTTTCCAACCATTTGAAATAGTTATTTCCCCAAATGCACGGCAGTGCCATTTACTACTGAAGAAAATTTCAACTCGGTGCCAGATGGAGTTTCCCAATGTCAAATACCCAATTCTCTCGTCATACAAATAAGTGAGTCCAGCTTGAACTCTTCCCAGGGCCAGAATACATTCGATGCTTGTACTTTGTCGTAGCTATCACTGGCCCCAGCGGCCCAGGAGCATATGAGCATCCCTTGCGTGGGCTGAAAGCCCGTCCGGGAAATTAAGTCTCTCGCGTCGGTGGACACCGTCACGGGCCACGAATTGTGGTGCCGTCCGCGCGCTGCAAGTGGGCAGCTGGCCCACGCACCAGAGAAACAAACAGTGCTCGCATCGCATTTGCATGTCAAAAACAATTTTGTGGATGAAAAACTAACTAACGACGATGATAACATTGGTAACATTTGGTCTAAATGCGAATATATAGGCGATAATAATATTATCTGGCATGTGAATCATCGGCAGGCACGAAAATTTTTTTTTTTTTTTTAAAGCGAATCGGGCGGGGAGAGCTGCCGATTATATTAAAAAGGAGAATCCCATTGGGCGTACAAACGAAACAACACAAACACAACACAACAACGCCAAAGTAGAGTAAAGAAAACCTAACTATACTCACCCGGTTGGATTGGGACATCAACGCGGGTTACCACTCAACGGCCGGTCGGAATGAGACCTCAACACGGCCAAGCCTCTATACACACAGCGGCGGAGAAGACGAGAAAACAAGCTGCGGCATCCACCCACAAACCGCACACATGCGGTCGTCGAAAAAAACCACAGGCGAAGGCCAGTACCAAAAGAAACACAAAGGGGCGGACACTACCACACCGAAAAGGCAGGCACGAAAAATGACGCAGCGATTCAAGAATGGACATAGGTGAAGTAAACTGTACAATAAAATCTCTAAAAGCACACACACAAATGGGGCTGTAATTCGGAACTGTGTGATCAAATTGTTACGTAAGCCGTGTTTGAGCTATATATGGTGGTGCAAATGCAAAGGGATCATCTATGTGTGCAGCATGCTACTTGACTTTGCACTTTTCATTACGACGACAGCTATATACATACGAATCCATCTTTATTCTTTGGCTCCAGCCACAAGCAAAGGGCACCTGCATATGTCGTATCATTTTGTTGATGCCAATGCCAAAAGCTACAAGATTATCTAGAGGAGAAGCAACCGAACGGGGAGCTCATCGCAGCCAGTTCTCGCATATATATAGTACTACCTCTCCTGTGTCCGCTATCCTCTTGCTGATCAATACACACCTAAGAAAAATATAGAGCAGAAAGCAACACTGCCATTTCTTGCATTGTGTTCTCGATCGCAGCTCAGGATTTTAGCAAGTTGCCGAGGTACTAACAATGCCAATATTTACAAGCTTATCGCAGGCAGTGCACGCATATTAGTACCTCTCCTCTGTCCGCTATACCTCTCGCTGATCAGCACACACCTCAGAAAAATACACACAGCAGACAGCACCACCGTGTTCTGGCATTGTGTTCTCCGATTCGCAGCTCAGTACTGTAGCTAGCTGCCAAGGTACTAACAAACGACTTCTATGCTTCTTAGTTTCATATATGGTTGTTATGTTACTACTACTTGGCACCATTTATTATATCTCCCTCTCTGTGCATGCTTTTGAAGAATATATAGACAGATGTGTGCATGTTCACACCAATGGACGCGCTTATAATTAACTTTAATTTGTTCTTGTAAATGTGATTGCATGAGGGAGTGGAGATCCATCTAGAAGCCATGGGGTAGAGATGGGCTAGGCCTCTGGAGCTACTTCATCTTGCTAATCTTTCCTATACAGAGACTCATCATGGAACCAAGCCGATACAAGGTATCCCCCCACCCCCAACACCACACACCCACGCACTGCACTCCATTAGAAATATGAGTACACTGTGTGCTTTGAGAACGAACATACACTTTTTTTTTTAGATAATGGATAATAATATCCAGCCTCTACATCCGAAGATGTACACAGCCAAAAAAAGAACGAACATACACTTGAATAATCACTAATTTTTATTATCAATGGTTTTGTTTTTTTCCAATAATCAGTCTCAAAATATGAGCGAAGAGATGAGAAACATACCTAGTATAAATATATCTGTAATTTCGTATTCTACTCTATGTACTGTAGCACTTTTTTTGTTGTTGTATCTGTATGTAGGAGTATGTGTGTATAATGTAAATAAATAGCTCATCGTGTAGCATCATCCAGATTCAGTCGTGGGCTGGCTGTCCTTAACTCACCGTGACCTTTCCCGGCCATTCTTTCCTTTCTCTCTCTCACACACACTTGAAGCTCTACATCAAGTACCGACAGCTAGCAGCCCATGACCTTGACCTGGGCAGCAAAGTGGCTGGATCGGCGCGGAGGAGGATCGCATCCCCTGCCATCGTGGACCAAAGCTGTGATATGCCGCTGCAGCCGTCCGATTTGGCCGAGCGGATCCTGCGCGTAGTGTCGAGTCGACAGAGGACGGCCGTCCGATTTGGCAGCGCTCAGGGCCCAGCGTTGGAGGCCCCATGCAGCGAGATGCAGCGAGCAGGGGCTCTCTCGGGGAGTGGTGGCGGCAGCAATGCCAGACAAGCTAGGGTGGCTCTGTGTATTCTACACACCGTACATGATGTATTGAAATTAGAGTCAGGCCTGACAAGTTAGCCAACCTAGAAAATTAAACATCTCGGTTAGTTCTTAAAACCTTGTGCACAAATATTTTTCATCACCGGTGCAATAATTAATTAAAGATATATTAGTTTATTTGCTTTTGAACACATGTTAAGTTGCAACCAACGAAAAGAAGAGAAAAATATCGGAACCACTACTATACTGCTTGTGCTAGTTACTGTGTGTTTGTGGGGGTGAGAGTGACCTTCTTAACTAGTTTCTGTTGGCATCAAACAAAAAAAAAACATGCAGAGCTTTGATGTGGAAGACATCAAGGCGGCGGTACAAAAAATAGCTACTTACTTAGAGGATACAAGCAACGATGCACCTCAGATCATCTACTTCAACGGATGGGCTGGCCTGGGTGCTCCTGGGGTGCTTAGAGCTATAGCAGAGCAGCCTCCACAATCTTTAAGGGAGAAATTCGACAAGATCATCCACATTGATTGCTCGATATGGAAAAGCCGAAGAGCATTGCAAAGGGTGGTTGTAGACAAGATTAAGATTACTCAACAGCTAGTGGCCGATTTGGACAGGCAAGATGAGGAGGATGATTTCAGTGGGGTAGACCACGGCTCCAGAGCTGAGATTAGAGAAATAACAGAAGTGACAGGTCGATACCTAGTACAATACAGATGTTTAGTTATCTTTCACAATGGAAGTAGTAACACAGTTGACTTGACTGACTTCGGCATTCCATTCAAATTCGTAGCTACTAAGGTACTGTGGACCTTTAGAGGATGTCTTCGCTTCAATCAAGAGATTAGTGACAAGGTAGACAACTCACAAATTTATCTTTGGGCTAATGATGAACACAACAGTAATTGGATTGCATACCTTGGGGAAGAGGCTAGAGAAATCGCTTTGTACACACATAAGCTTGGCCTTGGTGTTACACCTGAAATAGCCACTAAGTGTTGCTTGTACATATTGTCATTGAATAACCAAGGTAAGAAGATGATTGACTACAACTGGGGAACCCATGCTTCCTGCTACTGGGTTTGTGATGGGATCATAGAAGGAGGACATGACAACAAGACATGGGATGCTGCTCACGCTCTGCAGCAACATATAAGACTAGAAGACTACTCATCTAATACAGAGCTTATGTGGTCTGTGAACAAATTGGATCTTTCCTCAAAACAATGGATTTCTATTACTAACTCATACTTAAAAGAGGTTCCTCCAGAGACAACAACCCTGTTCTTTGGATCCAAAAACTCAAGTCCACAAGTAGTATCACTATCTAGTGACAAGTTCCATAAAGCAAATCAAGTCCGGGTGCTGAAGTTATGTGGATGTACCTTCAACTTTTCATCACCTCCATTCCATTGCTGCCGCAACTTAAGATTTCTTGGGCTGGATAGATGCACAGATGAACTACAACAAGGGGAGGAGGAGGAGAAAACATGTGAACCAGCAGTGGAAGTTTTCCTGCGGTTATGGGTGCTAGATGTATGCCACACTAATTGGCCATTGGCTTTTTCCCGAGAAACAGAAGAGCAAGTGATGGCTACAAACATTAGAGAGGTTCATATAACCAATGGAAGGATTTGGAACAACAACCTTGCATGGAAACAACTACCGAACCTTCACAAGCTCCGAGTAGTTGAGCCCACAAACCCATTGGAGACATATCAAGAACTACCTTCATCACTTTCGAATCATTCTCATTAGACCAGGGAAGGGATCATGGAAATGAAGCTAGAATATCTTGTATCGGCTTGGTGGTTGTGAAATATTATCGGATTTTTATACTCAGGTGGGTCATTGCCAAACCTTGAGGAGCTGGACCTCTCGCACTCGGCAATCAAAGTCCTTGATCTTAGAGGGTGGTTGGCGTGAAAAATCTTCGGCGACTCTTCTTGATGGGATGCGACGGCTCCGCTCAATTTCTTGGCCCAGAACCAAAATGGACAAACTAAGGTTGTTGTGCATTGACACTCGAGCAAGAGGAGGGGAGGTGGACAATAGAAAGCCATGGCCGCTTGATTGTTCTTTGATGGTCTACCCGGCGGGGACAAAGTAATGGAATATTGCCATGCATTTGTTGGCGTTGCGGACATGAGATTCCTTCGGTCCTTGGAGTTTCTTTGGACAAGTGAAACCATTCAATGTGATAAGTGGAATATCTGCATGTCTTCCGCTAACAATGATGATGGAAGTAGAAGCTACCACAAGGACAAGACAGGCGCCCATCTACCACAAGGACAATGGCTGCTGCTCCGCCCTCCCTGCCGAAGTCATTAACTTACCATGATGTCAACAGCGATCGGGATATGCGGAAAGATTGGCGTCGGCGTGGCGGCGGCGACTCCTTGATGCAATTTACGCCACTAGACTCTCACATGGAGATTGGCGAGGGAATCGGGGATGTCACCGACAAGGCTAGCACACAAGCAAGGGCTGCAATACGTAATGTGATGAATGGGGTCCAGTCGTTGCACGTGCACGACAATTCTTCAGTCACCATCATTGCCCATGAACACATTTTTATTTACTCTTCTGGATATCCTAGGCCAATTATGAATAAGCTCAAGTGGTGCCGCGTGGAGAGGTGCACCAAGTTGGACTGTGTCTTTTCCACTAACTATTATTGGGCATGTTTCTCTCAGTTGGAAATCTTTTGGGCCGCTCATCTCCTGATGGCCCGTTACATTTTGAAGCGGAGACTAAGAAATCGGTCTTGGATTGATTATTTATCCTTTACAAGGCTGCGGGCTATTCATACATTTTTACGCCCCAGGCTCCGATATGTGCTCACGATGGCATCGAACAATACCTTATCAAGGTGCTAGAGACCCTCCACATACAACTGCTGCGGTGATCTCGAGGCGGGTCTTCCTCATGGAGCAAGAGTTTCTAAAGAAAATAGCGGCCTCCCATGAAAAAGGCTGGCTGGAATTCTCAAACCTCAAGAGCACATACTGTATGAGCTCCCGAATGCACGCAACGGATATGCGAGGCCAAGTTGTTTTGCTTCCAAGCTCGAGACCATCTATATCGAGAGGATCTTTGGGCTGGGCGTCTCCCGACCCACCGGCGGTCGCCGCCCGTGAAGATGGCCACCCTACGGCCGTTGGCGTGAGAAGGAATCTTTGGGACAAGGCGGAGTGGGATGGCATGGAGTGCGGCCACCACCCCTCCCTCTTCGAGCAGCGCCACTCCGGGTACTACAAGAGGCGTCACACGAGGACCACGGTTCTCCGGTGAGCTAGCGGGGCGTGGTTGAATTAATCCTACTTGCTTGCTGGCGGCTTCCTTCTTCTCCTGGTATGTACACACATGATCAACCAACTTCCTCCATTCAATTTGTAGTGATTTATTTCAAATTAATTCCATTAGGTGTGTTGATGATAACTCTGTCTCTAACGATGCTTTCTTCTTTGACATTGGGTCTTTCTTTGCGGGTGTTTATGTGTGTGCTTGCCAAGTCTTCGGTGTGTTTTCTCGAGAATGAATAGCTTGGTTCCTGAATAATGTATGAATTGATACTACATCGGTGTGTTTACATGGTTGATACTACCTACTATTTGTGAATTGGTGCTGGCTTGCTGCTGTCTTCCCTTCTCCTGGTACGTACACAAATGATCAACCAACTTCCTCCCTTAATTTGTAGTAATTTATTTCCAACTCAATTTCATTTCTTGTTCAGCGTCTTGTGATGTGGATCACTCTCTGTAGATTAATCTGGTGTTGGATTGATGGGATGATGACAGACAGTGCGCTTGAACCCGATCTTCGGTGTGTTTATATGTGTGTGCTTCCCAAGTCTTCGTTGTGTTTTCTGAAGAATGAATAAATAGCTTGGTTCCTGTTGATGCTATTAGCTACCTATATTGGTGTGTCTGTGGATGATACTACCTACTATGTGTGAATTGGTGCTGGCTTGCTGCTGTCTTCCTTCTCCTGGTACGTATACAAATGATCAAGCAACTTACTCCCATTAATTTGTAAGTAATTTATTTCAACTCAATTGCATTTCTTATTCCGCGTACTGATGTTGGATCACTCTCTGTAGATTAATCTGGTGTTGGATCAACGGGATGATGACAGACAGTGCGCTTGAACCCGATCTTCAGTGTCTTTATATGTGTTTGCTTCCCAAGTTTTCAGTGTGTTTTCTGAAAAATGAATAAATAGCTTGGTTCCTGTTGATGCTATTAGCTACCTATATCGGTGTGTACGTGGTTGATACTAGCTACTGTGTGTGAACTGGTGCTGGCTTGCTGTTGTCTTCCTTCTCCTGGTACGTACACACATGATGAACCAACTTCCTCCCCTTAATTTGTAGTAATTTATTTCAACTCAATTTCATTTCTTGTTCCGTGTACTGATGTTGGATCACTCTCTGTAGATTAATCTGGTGTTGGATCGACAGAACGATGACAGAACAGTGCTTTCTTCTGTCAATGGACTTCTCTTGCTGTGATCAACCATGTTGGTTTGGGTTGCTTTGCAAGTCTTCGGTGTGTTTCTCAAGAATGAAAAAATAACTTGGTTTCTGATGCTACCTACTTGCATCAACCAAGTTAGTTAGTTACATCGGTGTTTATGTGTGTGCTAGATACTACAGTTGGTCAGTTGGTGTGAATTTGTGTGTGTATACGTCTCTCTTCAGAGGCTGATTGATGTATCCTCCTTTGCTTTGGTTTGGTTTGACTAGTTATTTGTGTGCGCGTGTGCACTTGAAAACTGAAATAAGAGGCTGGGTTTGATGCCTCCACAGAACCCATGCATGTTCAATTGTTGGTTTTCCATTTCATTGAATGTATTGGACATAATGTATGCTTGTGTTGTGATCCATGCAGCAGCATGCTAATGCTGCCAGCAAATTATATAAATATATGGCTTGGTTTGAGTTAGATGAAGTGTTAACCGATTATTTGTTTCCAGTATTCGATTCCTAGTATTATTCATTCAGGGGAGAATAAGCAATAGCACTGCCATATACTGATGCCACAAACGGGGAACTGAAGGCGTCAGTGTTGTTCTTGCACTCTACATTCCATCACATACTTCCTGTTCCGATACAGCACAAAGCATTGGAAGCACACACACCATACAAGTGGAGAATAATAAGCAATATAATGCCACAACTTGTATACAACTTCACATGTTTCATTGTGACAAATGTCTGTCTCACAACTATACTGGGAAAATTTTGCTAAGCCTTACAGTCCTAAGCTCCTCTAGCCCACTCGATGTTCAGGGCACAAGTATAAACAAACACCAGATGTTTATTCTTTGTCACCTTCCGCCTAGGACCATCAGCAACCTACTAGCCTGATGATTACATGAGTATGAGCTTTGAAACAGACGATCAGGATTAGGAGCCGATGGCCAAAAACACTAATGCTTTACAATGGTAACGAACCCTGGTTAAACACGGGCAATGTTTCATAGGATAAGCAACCTTTCCTCTTGACCTCTTCTTGCTTTGGTTGTTGAATCTGTCGGTGATGAACCTGTTGGTGAGGGCAATGCATGTACATGGTTCAACAAAACAAATATTTTGGTCTGCTCCTGCACACCAGCTCGTAAGAGGCAGCTTTTACAACCTTAAGAATTACATCATATCCTAGGAAAGAAAGGCCACTTGATTCCAGAACTCCATCACTTCAATGCAACGAGAATCGACCATTAGCTTTAAAACCGAGTTCCACTTTCACAGGCACGGGAGTATCCATGAAATTCAGTAGCTGGTGGAGCATCCTGCATATTCAAGACTATGTTATACATGCACAAGTATTAGTGGCCGGCATTGCGCTGCCCCGGCAGCCCGGCCGTGGCCGCCTCCGGCAAGTGGGAGAACTGGGTGCCTGTTCGAAATTTCCGTTTAGAAATTGCATGAGTACGTGTAGATTTACCCTTTGTCAAGCTTGCTAAAGTGAGACCGGGACCTGTCCGAGAAGCCGACAGTGCTGTAGTAGTAGTACCTCCACCGTGCTGGGACGCCCCGCTCAGCCCATGAGCTTCTTGTTAGAATTTAGATGTTAAATGAGCTTGGCCCAATAACAAATTCTGAAATTCCTAAAGAAATCTCAAAGGCCCATTCATGAAGTGCAAAGAAGAGAGTCCAATTCCTTTAGTACCACATTGCTAGTGGAAAGTGGAGTGAACCAACTTAAATAGGGAAGTGGTTCTCATCTTCTCGAGTCTAGTGTAAGAAGGAGAAAGAGAACTCCACATGTGCGCGCTCACTCGCCTTGTCGGGCGTGGCGAAGGCGCGGGCGCATGAGATCTTGGCGTGAATGGTTCGCCGAAATCTGGTTCCTCGCCTTGCGGGGGTGCGGTCTCCTTTTGCAGTTTTTGGTCTTTTGGTTTGCAGAGTCCTAACCAGTTTAGATCGTGACGTGTCACGAGGTCGGCTCTACCGGACTATATAAGCGGACCACCGCCCACGCTAAACGCATCAATCAAAGCTTAGGGTTTTGCCTTTTCTCATTTGCTGCGCCGCCATTGCCAAGTCTCCCCGACGATCGTTCGCGTGCACGGCGGCCCGGGCGAGCAGGTCTCCGGAACCGTCGTCTTTGCGATCACCCGGGAGAAGAGCGAATAAGGTTTTGGGAAGCGCTCTTGTGCGACCGCTCCCGATCTTCGTCCGCGGCTCGTCTTCCGGAAGGACACGCTGAGGACCGTCCAGCGCCCGTCTTCGCCGACAACTTCTTCAACTTCTTCTTGCCGATCGGCGGCGATGGCAATGCGGCCGAGGACCTGCGGCATCGCTTTTCAGAACCTCTCCATTACGTTGTCCTCAACGTCGGCCAGTGTTCTCAAGATCCAATCTTCGTGTTACTCATGTTTAATCTATCCAATCTATCCGTGTGCTAGTTGTGCTTACACCTGTTGCTATGATCATGCTATGCTATTTGTTGTCGAATCATGTTATGATCGGTGATATGCGTTTATGCTATGCTAGTATGCTTGACATGCTTTATCTAGTAGATCTATTTATCATGATTTATTTTATGGAATTAATCTGAAAATTGCCTAATATTTCAACAATCCAAAAACTTTATTATAGGTCTTTTCCAAAGTACCAATGGCTAGTTTTGTTGATGCTCGAGGGCGGAGAAATTCTGCGGTGAGCACTTTAAGAGGTGGTCTCTAAAGGTCACAGATTGGCTTACTGTCATGGAAGTTTTCTAGGTCAAAGATGGCTTACCTGAGGGAAATCTTTCTGATGAAGATCAGAATAAATTCCAAAAAGCAAATGACATCTTTGTGGGAGTTGTGCGTAATGTGCTATCGGATCATATCTATGATGTTGTGATGCACTATAAAGACGCTAAAAGCTCATTGGGATTATCTGGACACTACCTATGGTGCTTCGGATGCGAGGCAAACAAGCGTACATCATGGAGAGCTTTCATGATTATAAGATGGTTGCAAACAAATCTATAGTCAATGAAGCTCATGAGATCTGGCGCTGGATAAGGAACTTGAACTCCTTGAGTATGTTATACCCGATGAAGTTGTGGCTGGTATTATTATTGTAAAATTACCTCCTCCATGGAGGAACTTCCCACAAGCCTCAAGCATAAGAGAGTGAAAATATCGGTTGAAAACCCGATTCAATCTCTTGATGTTGAGGAGAAAGCTTCGGGCTAAAGATCATCTTTTTGAGAAGGGGACGAGGAAAATCATAGCGCCCACTTTGTCGGGGAAATTTCAAGGGCAAGAATAAAGGAAAGGGGAAACAACAGCCTTTCAATGCCAAAGCTACTACTACCTTCAAGAAGAAGAAGAAAGACAAGTCTAAGATGCCTTGTTTCACTTGTGGTGATCTTGGTCATTTTGCTAAGGAGTGTCCTCCCGTGCTTGGACAAGTAAAAGAGAAGAAGGTTAACCTCATGATTGCAACCAATGCTGATGACGAGTATGGTAATCTTCCTACTGTACTTTCAGTATTTTAATCACCTAGTTGGTGGCTTGATCACGGGTGCCAATATTCACGTATGTGCTGACATCTCTTTATTTTTTCTTACCGGGGCTCCAAGGTTCCTCCGATCCCGATGAGGAATGGGTCACATGCTTCTATTCGTGGTGTTGGCACGGTAGATCTGAAGTTTACCGGGGAGATCGTCTCGATTAAAGAACGTGCAGCATGTCCCTACTATTTGCAAGAACCTTGTTAGCATTTCTCTTTTTTTGTTAAGAGACGGTCTTAAAGTAGTGTTAGAGTCCAATAAAGTAGTTTTGTCTAAGCATGGACAATTTATTGGTAAAGGCTATAATTGCGGAGGCTTGTTACGCCTAAGTTTATCGATTTTAGTAATAAGTCGGTCAATCATATTTGTGGCACAATTTATGATAATTCTAGTGTTTGGCATTCTCGTTTATGTCATGTGAATTTTGGTTTGATGTCACATTTATCTTGCTTACGGTTAATTCAGATTTCACCATTGCCAAAGGTTCTAAGTGTCATAGTTGTGTGCAATCTAAGCAACCTCGAAAGCCTCACAAGGCAGCGGAGGAGAGACACTTGGCACCTCTAGACCTCATACATTCTGGATCTATGTGAGATGAATGGTGTGTTGACTAAAGGTGGAAAGAGATATTTCATGACGTTAATTGATGATGCTTCTAGATATTGCTATATTTACTTGCCGAAAACTAAAGATGAGGCATTAGACTACTTTAAAATCTTTAAGGCTAAAGTTGAAAATCAACTTGAAAAAAGAAAGATTAAACGTCTAAGGTCGGATCGTGGTGGTGAATATTTTTCCTATAACATTTGATGAGTTTTGTGCGGAACATGGTATTATTCATGAGAGGACACCTCCCTATTCGCCCGAATCTAACGGGGTTGCCGAGGAAAAAATCGTCTGTTGACCCGACTTGGTGAATGCCATGTTAGACACCTGCCGGTTTATCTAAGGCATGGTGGGGGAAGCTATCTTATCATTTACTTGAAGTCATGTCCTGAATAGAATTCGAGCGAAATAAAGAGACAACACCATACGAGGTATGGGTTGGAAGGAAACCATCACTTTTATACTTAGCGCGTGTGGGGATGCTTGGCAAAAGTCAATGTTCCAATTAATAAGAAGCGTAAGATTGGACCAAAGATGGTAAATTGTGTCTTTCTTAGATATGCTCACAACAAAGATTGCCTATCTATTTTTAGTAGTAAGATCTTGAAGTTTCGATATGCATGTTGATACTATCTTTGAATCTCGTGATGCTACATTTTTTGAGAATATATTTCTGTGAAAGATATGCGTAGCAATGCTAAGTTTTCTCTTGAATTAGCTCACGATATTACTATACCTATCGAGTCTCTGTTGAGTCATTTGAGCAACCACTTGAGGAGGATGACAATGAAGTTCTGTGAGGAACAAGAGACAAAGGATTGCAAAATCTTTTTTGGTGATGATTTCATTGTGTACCTTGTGGATGATACTCCCACCTCTATTTCAGGAGGCATATGCATCTCCGGATCTGATGATTGGAAAGAAGTTGTTCGTAGTGAGATGGATTCGATTCTTTCTAATGGAACTTGGGAGCTCTCGAACTACCTTTTGGTTATAAACCAATTGGTTGTAAGTGGGTGTTCACGAAGAAGCTTAGATCTGATGGTACTATTGACAAGTACAAGGCTCGGCTTGTGGCCAAGGGCTACACTCTAAAGGAAGGAGAAGATTTCTTTGATACTTATTCACTTGTTGCTAGAATGAGCACTATTCGAACACTACTATCCTTGGCGCCTCATATGGTCTACGATCATTCATCAAATGGATGTGAAGACGACTTTTCTTAATGGAGAGTTGGATGAGGAGATCTATATAGATCAGCGATGGGTTTGTAGTAAAAGGTGAAGAGCGAGGAAGGTGTGTAAATTATTGAAGTCTTTGTATGGCTTGAAACAAGCACCTAAACAATGGCATGAGAAGTTTGACACTACGTTAACTAGTGTTGGCTATATTGTTAATGAAGGCGATAGGTGTGTGTATTATCGACATGGTGGGGGCGAATCATATATTATGTTTATATGTTGATGATATTCTAATCTTTGGAACAAACATGGATGTTATAAATGAGGTCAAGTCTTTCTTGTCAAAAAATTTTGATATGAAAGATCTAGGAGAAGTCGATGTAATTCTAAACATTAAGCTAATTAAGGAAGAGAGTGGGATTACTTTATCGCAATCTCACTATGTTGAGAAGGTCTGAGTAGTTTTTGGCTTTATAGAAAGCTTCTCCAACATCTTATGATCCTAGTGTGACATTGTGAAAGAATAAGAAGCGTACTAAAGATCAATTGAAGTACTCTCAAATTGTCGGTTCACTCATGTATCTAGCTAATGCAACTGCACCAGGATATCTCTTTTCTTTGTGAGCAAGTTGAGTAGGTATATGTCCAACCCGGGTGATGATCATTGGCATGTACTAGAAAGGGTCTTGTGCTATCTTAAAAGTACAATGAGCTATGGAATTCACTATTAAGGGCACCCAAATTTGTGCTAGAGGGATATAGTGATCTTGAACCGGATTTACGATATTGCTCAAATCTACGCCACAAGTGGGTATGTTTTTACTCTTGGAGGTGGCGCGATGTCATGGAGGTCTTGTAAGCGTACTATTTTGACTAAGTCAACCATGGAAGCGAGAACTTAATGCTTTAGATCTGACATCTGTAGAGGCCAGTGGGCTGCGTGAGCTCTTGTCGACTTGCCGGTGGTTGAAAAACCGATGCAGGCTATCCTTATGAATTGTGATAATCAAACTATGATCACTAAAGTGAATAGTGCTAAGGATAATTCAAAGTCAACAAGACACGTTAAAAGACGTTTCAAATCTGTCGGGGAAATTGAGAAACTCGGAGTAATAAGCGTATCTTATATACGCACGGATAAAAACACGGCGGTCCCTTTACAAAGGGCTATCACGTAATGTGATAGAAATTGCATCTAGGGAGATGGGTATGAGACCCCATATGAGTTTACGATAGTAGTAACCCAACCTTTTTGATCGGAGATCCCGTGACTAAGGACACAGGAAGAACAAGCTATTGGTAGCGAGGAGAGTAAAATGATAACCCTCTCTATGTGAAGATGTAATACTCTCAAGAGCGATGAGGCTCACGTATGGTAGGTTGGCAAGAATGCATTAATATGTCCTATTGACTTTATAAGTAAAGATGTTGTCCTCTGAGCATTCTTGAAAGGGCATACCTATATGAGTTCGATGTTAAGCGCCCATGATCTATGAGACTTGGGTGATCTCTAGTAAGCTCATGAAGAGACTAAGGAGTATGGCGTATATGCTCCACCCACGGGAAAAGGCTACTTGGCGACCAAGTACTAGTTTGGCTTTGAGCAAAGCTTATTAAGCACAAAACTTGCAATTCAAGGCGTAGTCCATTGTTCAAGTTGTGGATAGGTGTAGCTTGAAGTTCTATCTTTGAAGTTCAACTTAACGGTCTCTGGCAAACACTAGTATATCAAGCGGTAGCGAGAAATGCATACAAAATCTCTAAACGGGTATTTGAGATCTCGGCGGGGATTGTTGGAATTTAGATGTTAAATGGGCTTGGCCCAATAACAAATTCTGAAATTTCTAAAGAAATCTCAAAGGCCCATTCATGAAGTGCAAAGGAGGGAGTCCAATTCCTTTAGTACCACCTTACTAGTGGAAGGTGAAGTGAACCAACTTAAATAGGGAAGTCGTTCTCATCTTCTCAAGTCTAGTGTGAGAAGGAGAAATGGAACTCCACGCCTTACTTGGCGCTTCTCGCCTCGCCGGGCATGGCGTGGCGAAGCGAAGGCGCCAGCGCCGCGACATGCTTGGCGTGAATGGTCCGCCGAAATCCGGCTCGCCCCTTGCGGGTGCGGTCTCCTTTTCAATTTTTGGTCTTTTTTGTTTTTGTAGAGTCCTAACGGTTTAGATCGTGGATCATGTCACGAGGTCGGTCTACCCCGACTATATAAGCGGACCACCGGCCACGCTAAACTTATCCAATCCAAAGCTTAGGGTTTTGCCTCTTCTCCGCCGCGCCGCCGTTGCCAAGTCTCGGCCCGATCGTTGGCGTGCACCCGCGGCCGGGCGAGCGGCGGTCTCGGAACCGTCGTCTTTGCGATCCCGCAGAGGAGAAAGGCGAATAAGGTTTTGTGAAGCGCTCTGATCGCCTTCCCGATCTTCGTCCACGGCTCGTCTTCCGGGAAGGACACGCGAGAACCGATCCCAGCGCCGTCTTCATCGACAACTTCTTCAACTTCTTCAAAGGCCGCCGATTGACGACAAATGACACGGAGGACCTCGGCATCGCCAGAACCTCTCCATTACGTTGTCTTCAATGTCGGCCCGGGTATTCTCAAGATCCAATCTTCGTGTTACTCATGTTTAATCTATCCAATCTATTCTGGTTGTCTTACACCAGTTCTTTATGATCACTTTTATGCTATTTGTTGTTGAATCATGTTATGATCGGTGATATGCGTTTATGCTTATCTTTAGTATCTTGGCATCTTTATCTAGTAGATCTATTTATCATGATTTATTTTACGAAAATTGCCTAATATTTCAACACTTCTCGGATTTGGTCAGAAGAACTGGGCGAGCTTGCTTTCTCCGGTACAGCCAGGGTCCCGGCAGACCGACTTGGCAGCTAGCCTGTCGTCGCTGCGTCGAGGAATGAAAGTACGGGTGGCCTGTCTGGTTGTTCCTGGGCGTGGGTCAGAGGCGATCAGTGGAGTCTGAATTAGCTTCCTGATGGAGGAGATCCTTGAAGCTCCATAGTCTTGCTGGCCGGCTGCCGCTGCTGTTCCTCTGCGGATCTCCAGATGTGGGCTGCGGTACAGCTGGAGCGAGATCCTCTAACGTAGTGCGATCTATGTTTGAGGGAGGTAGTTTCCATCGGTCCATTCATCAACTAACCAACGGCAAGTCGGCAAGGCCATAAAAACGACTCAATACCAGCCCGTCCAGCTTTTTTCTATTCGGCCCAATCAAGCCCAGTTCGCTCAGCTCTGCAGCTACGTAAAAAAGGGCGCGATCGACACTTCAAAAATCAAGGGCGCCGTCCGACGGAAAAGAGCGGGAGGACGGAAAAGGGGCGAGGCTGAATACTTGTCGATCGCTGAGGAACGAATCGATTGTTGAGAACAGCTTGCTGCAGGAACGATCTTCTCTACTCACGTAAGTCTCACATCAATAGTCTGTGCGATCCTCCAGTGTATTAGCCATGAATGGCTACGTGATTCATCATAATTTTATTTTCTTTGAACTTGAAGGTCTCCTTTCCCATGGATAAATCATTTATTTGAGATCCTATTGCGATGGATGCAGATCAAAGCAAATCTAAGACTCCTGTCATGGGGAACATAGGTGTGTAATAATTTTTTTTTTTTTTTTTTTTTTTGAAAATTTTCAGTCAACTAAAACTATTTGCTTCTTCTCCTTTTTCTATACAGAGGGGCTTGATCCTCGGTCTGGTGCCTCAACTTGGCATGGAATTTAAAAATTTTGATGAAGCTTGGGCATTTTGGCTTAGCTACAAAGGGACAAAGAGGCTTTGAGGTTAGGAAAAGGTACACAAATAAAAGACCACGTGATGGAAAGATTACATCATGTAGATTTGTTTGTGCAAATGAGGGTCATCCGTTGCCGAGACAAAAGAGATCATTTAACAAAGTGCCCTCGAGCTGAAACTAGAACTGATTGTCAAGTTCACATGAATCTTAAAATGAACCGGGAAAATGGAAATTTGAAAGTGAGTAAAGTGGTTTTGGAACACAATCACGCACTACACCTGCCAGCAACCTTGCACCTAATGGCGTCACAAAGGAAAATTTCAGATTTACAAGCTTTTGAAATTGAAACGGCAGATGATGCGGAATTGGACCAAAAGCTGCACATGAGTTGGCTAGTCGTGAAGTCGGTGGTCCACTTTGAATCTCGCCACACCCTTCGTGATCATAAGAATTATTTGCGGACCAAGCGCCAACGAGAGATGACATACGACCAAGCGGGTAGCATGCTCAAGTATTTTCATGACAAAATTGCCGAGAATCCATCATTCCAATATGCACTACAAATGGATTGTGAAGAACGGATAACAAACATATTCTCGGGGATGCTAAAATGATCATGGACTATGCACATTTTAGTGATGTCGTTAGTTTTGACACTACTTTTGGAACAAATAAGGAGAGTAGGCCTTTTGGTGTATTCATCGGATTCAATCACTTTAGAGAAACTGTTATTTTGGGGCTGCTCTTATATGCGATGAAACCTTTGAATCTTTCAAGTGGTTGTTTGAGGCCTTTCTAAAATCTCATAGTGGACAAAGCAGCCTAAAACATTCTATATAGACCAAGATGTTGCAATGGGGAAGGCAGTTTCTCAAGTGTTTACGAAGCATGGCATGGATTGTGCACCTTTCACATCATGCAAAATGCAAAAAACATCTTCGTGAAGATAAGAAAGAAGATGAGAATGAAGAGAATAGAATGAAGAAGAAAAAAGAGAAGAAAAGAAAGAAGAAAAAAAGGAGGAGAATGAAGAACCAAGTATTTTATCGGATTTTTAGTGCATGCATGTTTGAATATGAAGACACCTGCAGAATTTGAACAAAAATTTAATCTCATGAGGCAAAAAGGTGAGCAAGCCAACTTGGTTGGACAAGATTTACAAGTTGAAAGAGAAATGGGCTGAATGTTATATGAAAGATGTCTTCACATTAGGAATGAGAAGTACACAATTGAGTGAGAGTCCGAACAATGACTTGAAAATCCATTTCAAATTAGATTTTGATATCATTCGGTTCTTTAAACATTTTGAAAGGGTGGTGCAAGGAAAAAGAAATAATGAACTAAATTCAGAATTTGATTCAAGGAAAAAAGTGGCTAAAATAAGAATGAAGAGGCCACCACCTATGTTGGTGCAGGCTAGCAAGTCTGTACACACCTATTATATTTGAAGCTTTTCAAGGTGAATATGAAAGATCATTAGCGCAGCTTGCACCAAATCACTGAATGCTACTAATGAATATCTAGTAGGAGATTATACAAATCAGGAGGAATATAAAGTTGTCGCGATCCTTTGAAGGAAACCGTTGTATGCAACCGCAAGCGCGGTTGAAAGAATTGGGATATTATGTAGCCATGCTCTTAAGGTTCTTGATTTGATGAATATCAAGTCACTACCACCACAATACGTGTTAAAGCGTTGGACACGGGAAGCACGAACCATAACTGTACAAGACAGCCAAGGGAGAAACATAATTGAAAATCCTAAGATGGATGTTATGCTTCGGTTAAGAAATATGTCCCACAAATTTCTCAATTTGGCACATCAAGCGGCTTGAAGGGCGGGCCTCGGTGCAAGTGGTAGTGCTCTACCGCCTCAGAACCGGAAGGTCCGGGTTCAAGCCCCAGCCTCCAAGATATTGCACATGGTGTGGGTAAGGCTTGGCGCTAAAATACCCTTCCCTGCACCCCTTCAAGGTCGGGGAGCCTACGACACTGGGTACGCACATCAAGCAGCTTACTTTCCTGAGTGCACAATGTTAGTGGACAGCACACTTGACATCCTTGGTAAGCAAATTGCAGAAAAAGATCAATACAAGTACAAGCACTTTTCGGGCTTCATGTCCAGTTTTTCACAAATGCTAGTCCACCTAATGACTTGTTGATTAATGCTAGCCTGAAGAAAAAGGATGTGCAAACAAAAAGTTCAAAACGAAAAAGAACCTGGCTCGATAAGCAGCACAAAGCTAGAAAAAAGAGAGAAAGCAAAGCTACAACTCAGTTTGGTGAAGAGAGTAATAATGATGTTGTACATGGACAACAGATAGCTAGTGGTGGAGCACAAGCACAGGACGGATTATCTCCTTTGTTTTCTAAACCCTTTAATTCAAGTGGTGCCCAAGCACAAGTGCAAGGTGCATTCTTTCCATTTTTATCTGAAGCTTCAAGTTCAGGTGGTACACAAAGCACAGGCACAAGTTAGCTTCACTCAAATGTTGATGGTAATATGCTCATATAGATATTTTACAGATGTTGAGATAATATTTTATTTTTAAAAAGAACTTACTTCTTCATTTAACTTACAGGGACCAATGACCAATGACCTTCTATCCAGATTATGGTGATGCTGTTATTGAGAGCTATTAGTATTTTCAAGTATCAAAACTGTATGCAACATAGCCGATGCTCGAGGTGGATATAGATGTTCATGTTTATTGTTGCCACAAATCAATGGTGCTAGATGCTATGCTCCCCGGTGGACAAAATCAGTTTTTTTTTTTTTTTTTTTGCAATTATCTTGGAAGCCAAAACTCTAGTTCTGTATACAAGACAGTGAGCAATTGGTAATGCTATCAGAGTTCATTGCCTATGTAGGTAATATATTGGCTATCACCTTTTTCGTGGATACTAATTCCATGTTTGGTAAGAATAGTCTGCTAGCCCTAAAAGTCTTTGGAGTTGGAGTTCGAACATGCTGTTACACTAGAACAGCACTAGTACCTCTCAAAAAAAAAGAAAAAAGAACAGCACTAGTACGACAGCACAAAACTCAGATAGCACAAACAAATTCCATTATTCTTGTATACATGATCTCTGACAGCACAAATTACCAGTAGCACACATGTATGGACCCAATTTACATTCTTATAAAGATCGCCTTTGCCAATTCAGCGTACATAGCGAGCACTAGCGCTGTTGTCGCATCGTCAGACATGAACTCCCTGATGACAGCACTAATGATGCAAGCCAAAGGCACAATGACCGTTGTCTCTACACCCTTCAGGATCTTGAGCCCGTCAAAGAGGATATCAGTCAGGCCACTTAACCTGAAGCCTTCGGCAATGGCGAATCCTGCCTCCAAGAGGAGGATAATGTCCCACTGGAGCTTCCTACTTGTTCCAACCCATCAATTTCTCCAACCTCTTGCTTGTGTTGACTTCTTTCAATTGCTATGTTGCAAATCAGCATTCCAGTACCATTTGTACATATTCCACGATTCAGAGTTCTGAATTCGAAATGATCATCACAACAGCACACAAGTATCAAATTCACAATAGTTATACTATTAAATTGGCAAGAATTATCCAATCGTTACAAAGAAGGCTGAGTCACAACCTCAATTGACAATAGTTACAAAGTGACATATTCAACACTACTACGTGTTACTGCTAGTCTGAACTTTGGAGTTCGGCTTCTCGAGGGACAGCTGCGATGGACGCGGGAGAAGGTGCAGGCACGAGCTAAGGATAGGACGACGGCGGCGGGCGGTGGAGGAGAGCACTTTCCCAGGACCTGCTTTTCCTGATCCAGTGCCGAGGGAGGCCGGCCGCGAGCAGCAACAGTCGGCAGCCGACGGCCATCTTCATGGCCACTGCAATGGCGACGAATGAATGAGGGGATGGACGAGAACTTGCCTAGGGACCTGCTGGCCTGCTTCAACTCTGAGGGAGGCCAGAAGCAGGGAGTAGCAGCAGCTAGGCGGCGGCGGTGGCAGCGCGGCGGCGGCGGCGGCGATTTCCTGGAGCACTCTATCGTTCCCCACTTGCGTGTTCTAAGCATGGGCCGGGTCGAGTATATGGGCCAGAGTTAAGAATTGGACGACTTCCATGCTTATTTCTGTTTGCATCGTCGGATGCCCAACGAACGTCATCCGAAGTAGGGCCTTGTTTAGATGGCTAAAATTTTAAACCGTATGTCGCATCGCATGCGGCGTTGTAGACGCGTTTAGTTTGTTAGTGGTAAATATTATCCCACCATGGAGAATAGCGGGGCTTAAAGAATCGTCTCGAATGTACATCTAAACTGTGTAATTAGTTATTTTTTTTTTACATACATTTCATACTTTCAAACATACGCTTTTGATGTATTTAATGTGATGTGATGGAGAAAGTGAGAAAAAAGGTTTGAAATTTTAGCAATCTAAACAAGGCCTAGGTACCTCCCTCTGCTGTAGTTCCTCAGTATGTTAAGGATCTCGCTCCGGTACAGCTGCCTGTGTCATCGAGGGTGAAGAGAGGATCTCATTCACTGTCGGCGTGGTCGCAGAAAAAAAAAAGGTCGGGTGTGTAAAGATTGCACTGCTATTTGAACTCTTCTGCCTTCTCTTAGGGAAGTTCTGGGTGCACGTATCAAGAGTGCAGTTGTGTTGAAGAATGTCTCGTCGCTGTTCCCACCATAGATAAGAAAACACATTGTATAAACAACAGTGAAACATTACAATTAGCTCTAGAAAATAAAGCCATATAACTACACAGTTCCATAATATTTGCTAGACACCACATGTCCTCCACATAATTATTTGGTATGTGTGTGCCATGTTCTCCATATAAGTTTGTATGCAGATAGCAATGGGATTAGTCTGTCAGTTGCAATCCGAGAAGCTCAAGTTGCTATACACCGCAAACATGAACACATGCAATTAATGCAAAAGTGGTGATAGATTTACAGATCTAAGATGATGGTAACATGTGAACAAAATTTCTAAAATTCTTTCCTCTAGTGCATATGCAAGCGAAACTTGATATTTTCATAAGAGTTTTTACAAAACGATTTTCAGTCTGAAGATGTGGTTTTGCACCGAATATCTTGCCTATTTTTATTTCACATACAAGTATATTTATGATTTTCTTATTTGACAACATGTTCATTTATTCTTTTCCTATTTGGCACCATGGACTTGTGTTACAAACATACATGGGCATTATTCATGCCATTTTTGCAACCATTTGAAACAGTTACTTCCCCAAATGCACGGCAGTGCCATTTACCTTTAAGTAAATTTCGACTCGGTGCCATATAAGAAGTTCAATTTTCTAGTGCCAAATACGCAAATTCTCCCGTCATAGAAACTAGAAAGTGAGTCCAGCTCGGACTCTTCCTAGATGCACACAGTGGACAGTTCGATGCTACAAGTAAATGGCACTGGAAAATACCTTGCTTGACTCTTCCCAGCGGCCCAGCTCACTTTTCTCTTGACGGTGCAGACCTTATCCCCTCGGCTGCGCCCAGGAGCAGATGAGATGTGAGCATCCCTTGCGTGGGCTCAAAGTCTCGGCTCTCGCGTCACGGGCAACCTAACCACGAATTGTGTGTGGTGCCGTCCGCGCGCTGCAAGTGGGCAGCTAGCTCACGCAACAGATCGAGAAAGCCCGCGGGACGGGGCGATTTATCAGGTTTGGGCCTGAATTTCTTTTGGTGAAGCTTTTGCATGTCAAAGAACAATTCTGTGGATGAGAAACTAACTAACGACGATGATAACATTGGTCATATAAAGGCGAATATAATATTATCTGGCAAGTGACGATAGTCAATCAGCGGCAGGCACGAAAAATGACGCAGCGATTCAGGAACCCAACGAAAACACCTTGGAAACATTTTTACTTTGGGACAAAGGTGAAGTAAACTGTACAATAAATAAAATCTCTAAAAGCACAGACACAAATGGGGCAGTAATTCGGACAAACCAAACATGCATCATTCTTAAACTGTGATCAAATTGTTAAATTAAGCCATATTTGAGCTATATATGAGGGTGACAAAGGGATCATCTGTGTGTGCATTGAGTTTGCACTTTTCATGACGACAACAGCTATATACATACTTCCATCTTTATTCTTTGGTTCCAGCCACAAGCAAAGGGCACATGCATATGTCCTATCATTTTGTTGATGCCAATGGCAAAAGTTACAAGCTTATCTAGAGGCGAAGCAACCGAACGGGGAGCTCATCGCAGCTGTTATTCTCGCATCTCGCATATATATAGTACTACGCCTCTCCTCTGTCCGCTATCCTCTTTGCTGATCAATACACACGGTCACACCTAAGAAAAATATACAGAGCAGAAAGCAACACCGCCGTTTCTTGCATTGCGTACGTTCTCCGATCGCAGCTCAGGGATTTTAGCAAGTTGCCAAGGTACTAACAACTTCTATGCTTCCTAATTTCATATATGGTTGTTACTACTACTGGCCACCATTTTTTCTCTCTCTGTTTATATATATATGCTTTTGAATGAAGAATATATAGAGTGAAATGCAT
The DNA here is from genome assembly GCA_015847255.1 of Hyparrhenia diplandra. Taxonomy (NCBI): domain Eukaryota; kingdom Viridiplantae; phylum Streptophyta; class Magnoliopsida; order Poales; family Poaceae; genus Hyparrhenia; species Hyparrhenia diplandra. Next base: position 167,796 of record JADLZK010010513.1, on the reverse strand, counting down.
GCGTGCATGTTCGACGGACGCGTGCCTAATTAACTTGAATTTGTTCTTGTATATGGGCTTGGATTAGAGATTGGAGATCCATCTGGAAGCCATGGAGTAGAGATGGGCTAGGCTTCTGGAGCTTCTTCAGTTTGCTAATCTTTCTTATACAGAGACTAATCATGGGAACGAAGGTATCCCTCCAGCCCCAACACCCACCGTACCCCCAAAACTGAAAATATAGACATTGTGCTTATAATTAACTTTAATTAATTTGTGCTTATAATTAACTTTAATATATATAGAGATGTGTGTGCATGTTCACACCAACGGACGCGCTTAAAATTAACTTTATTAATTTATTCGTGTAAATGTCCTTGCATCAGGGAGTGGAAGAATGCATCTAGAAGCCATGGGGTAGAGATGGGCTAGACCTCTGGAGCTACTTCTTCTTGCTAATCTTTCCTATACAGAGACTATCATGGCACTGACAGAGATGGTACCCTCCCTCCACCCCCACAAACTCCATTGGAAATATAGATTGTGTGCTTTAGTAACATACACAAGAATAATCACTAATTTATGAGTTTAGAGATGAGAAACATACATACATATCTGTAATTCCGTGTTCTACTCTTCAGCATTTATTTTTGTTGTGTCTGTATGTAATGTAATGTAAATAAATAGCTCATCCTGTAGCGTCGTCCATAGTCATTTGTGGGCTGGCTGTCCTTAACTCACCGTGACCTTTCCCAGCCATTCTTCTCTCTCCTCTCTCTCTCTCATTTCAAGCTCAAGTACCGAAATCTAGCAGCCCGACCTTGACAACAAGACGAGGTCTCTCTGTCTCTCTCCCCTCCCTCCTCGCTCCCTCTGCTTCTCTGCTCTCGCTCCTCCGCAGCGCATAGTGCATACCGCCCAGTCCCCAGCTCAATCCGTGACGAGGTCTCTCTCCCTCTCCGGCGGACCCGGTGGCGGCCTCGGGCATCGGCGATGTGGGCCCCAACAGGACCAGGAGCGGCGGCATCGGCGCAGTGCGGCAGTGCTGCGTGGTGCGTCTGGCGGCATCGCTCCGGTGCGGTGGCTCCCGGCCTCCGCAGCGGCGCAGGCAGCGGGTGGGCACGGCACGGCATCCAGCACAGGGCTCGCTTGGGCCCCGGCGTGGTCGGTCATCTGAGCACGGCGGTGGATTGCGGCGGGCTGCGGCTCGGCGCGACGGTGTTGGTGACGAACGGCACGGTACTCCAGCGAGGACCTCGCGGCTCTGACGCGCCGGCATCTGCGGCAGCGCTGCGCTGACCGCGCGGCAGATAGCATGCGCGGGCATCCGGCGACGGCGGCGGCTCGAGCACCACCGCGTCCATCTCTCCAGCCGCCCGTGCTCTCCCGCTGGCAAGTCCGGCTCGCCTCCCCGCCGGCCACCCGTCCTCTCCCGCTGCTCCTTCTCTGCTCCTCCCCTTTTGCCTCTCCTCCCGTGTGCGAGGCCGGTAGCCAGGAGCAGCGACCCAGGCTTGTGGCAGGCGGCACGGGCGCGAGCGAGGCCAGATCCCGGCGACGCTGCGGCTCGGGGCGGCGCCGTGGCTCCTCGTGCTCCACGGCCTGCCGGGACTTGTGAGCGCTAGTTGCGATGTGGGCCTGCGGCGGACGTCCGCTGCATTTGGCGGATGGACGCCCGTCCGCTTGGGTACCGGATGGCATAGCGTACCCCGCTGCAGGGCTGCCACCCGGTATCCTGCTCCTCGAGGACCGCGTAGCGGGCGTGAGTGCAGTCAGGCGTTGGAGGCCCGATGCAGCGAGCAGGTGCTCTCGGGGAGTGGTGGCGGCAGGCAGCCATACGGGACGAGGGTGGCTCTGTATTCTACACACCGTACCGTACATGATGTATTTAAATTATAGTCAGGAGTGACAAGTTAGCCATCCTAGAAAATAAAACATCTCGGTTAGTTCTTAAAACCTTGTGCATAAATATTTTTCATCACCGGTGCAATAATTAATTAAAGATATATTAGTTCATTTGCGTTTGAGCACATGTTAAGTTGCGACCAATGAAAAAAAAGAAGAAAAAAAAATCGGAACCACTACTATACTGCTTGTGCTGGTTACTGTGTGTTTGTGGGGGTGAGAGTGACCTTCTTAACTAGTTTCTGTTGGCATCAAACAAGAAAAACATGCAGGACTTTTATGCGGTCGACATCAAGGCGGCGGTACAAAAAATAGCTACTTACTTAGAGGATACAAGCAATGATGCACCTCGGGTCATCTACTTCGATGGATGGTGGGGACTGGGTGCTCCTGGGGTGCTTAGAGCTATAGCAGAGCAGCCTCCACAATCTTTAAGGGAGAAATTCGACAAGATCATCCACATTGATTGCTCGATGTGGAAGAGCCAAAGAGCATTGCAAAGGGTGATCGTAGACGAGCTCAAGCTTACTAAACTGGTAGCGGCAGATTTTGAAAGGCAAGATGATGAGGACGATTTTAGCGGTATAGGTCAAGGCTCAAGAGCTGAGATTAGAGATGTTGCTGGAGTGGTAGCTCGTTACCTAGTTCAATATAGATGTTTAGTTGTCTTTCACAATGGAAGTGATGAAATGATTGACTTGACCAGCTATGGCATTCCACAACCTGAATTCTTTGGTGCTAAAGTATTGTGGACCTTCAGAGGATGTCTTCGCCTCAATAATGAAATTGATAGAAAGGTAGACAATTCAAGCCTTTATCTTTATGCTCAGGATTACCATAACATCAATTGGAATCCACGCCTTGCTGAAGAGGCTATGGAAATCGCTTTGCACACACATAAACTTGGCCTTGGAGTTACACCTAAAATAGCCACAGATTGTTGCTTGTACCTCTTGTCATTGAATAAGCAAGGTAAGAAGCTGATTGATTACAAGTGGGGAACCCATGCTTCCAGCTACTGGGTTTGTGATGGGATCATAGAAGGCAGACATGACAACAAGACATGGGATGTTGCTCACGCTCTGCAGCAACATATAAGACTAGAAGACTACTCCTCCAATACTGTGAAGAAATTGGATCTTTCCTCGAAACAATGGATTTCTATTATTGAACCATATTTCAAAGAGGTTCCTCCAGAGACAACAACCTTGTTCTTTGGATCCGAACAGTCAAGTCCACAAGTAGTATCACTACCTAGTGACAAGTTCCATAAAGCAGATCAACTCCGGGTGCTGAAATTATGTGGATGTACCTTCAACTTTTCATCACCTGCATTCCGTTGCTGCCACAACTTAAGATTCCTTGGACTGGATAGATGTACAGATGAATTACAACAAGGGGAGGAGAAGGAGGAGAAAGCAGGTGAACCAGCGGTGGAAATTTTCCAGCGGCTATGGGTGCTAGATGTATGCCACACAGATTGGCCATTGGCTTTTCCCCCAGAAACAGAAGAGCAAGTGGTGGCTCCAGACATTAGAGAGGTTCATATAACCAAGGGAAGGATTTGGTGTAGAAACCTTGCATGGAGACGACTGCTGAACCTTCACAAGCTCTGCTTAGTTGAGCCCACAAACCCTTTGGAGACATATGAAGGACTCCCTTCATCACTAGAATCATTCTCATTGGATGTAGGAAGGGATCATGAAAATGAAGCTAGAACATCCCATATCAGCTTGGCTGGTTGCACAATATTATCAGACTTTATACTTCGGGGGTCATTGCCAAACCTTGAGGAGCTAGACCTCTCATACACAGCAGTCAAAATCCTTAACCTTGGAGAGGTGGTTCAAGTGAAAAATCTTCGGCGACTCTTCTTGATGGGATGTAGGCAACTCCGCTCAATTTCTTGGCCCAAAACCAAAATGGACAAACTAAGGTTCTTGTTCATAGACACTCGAGCAAGAGGAGGAGATGTGGACAATAGAAAGCCATGGCCGTGTGATTGTTCTTTGATGGCCTACCAGCAAGACGAAGTAAAGGAATATTGCCATGCATCTGTTGGCATTGCAGACTTGAGATTCCTTCAGTCCTTGGAGTTTCTTTGGACAAGTGACACCATTCAATGTGATAAGTGGAATCTTTGCCTGTCATCTGCTAACAATGATGATGGAAGTAGAAGCTACCACAAGGATAAGACAGGCCACCCTTCTACCACAAGGACAATGACTGCTGCTCCGCCCTCCCTGCCAAAGTCATTAACTTACCATGATGTTAGCACTGATCAGATATCTGGAAAGATCGACGTTAGCAGCAGCAGCTCCTCGACACGATTTCTGCCACTACACTCTCACATGGAGATTGGTGATGGAATCAGGGATGTCAGTGACAAGGTCAGCACACGGGCAAGGGATGCAATACGTGATGTGATGAGTGGAGTGCAGTCATTGCACGTGTATGACAGTTCTTCCATCACCGTTGTTGCTCCTAAACACATTTTTAGGCAAATGCCATATGATGGCATTGATGGCTGGGTAATGAATGAGCTCAAGTGGTGCCGCGTGGAACGATGCCCGAAGTTGGATACTGTCTTCGCCACTAACTATTTTTGGAAATGTTTTTCTAATTTGGAAGTCTTTTGGGCGGCTCATCTCTTGATGGCCCGTTCTATTTGGAGCAGACCAAGAAATACAAGGTTGGCTTCAGATTATTTATCCTTTACAAGACTGAGGGCTATTCATCTACACTTCTGCCCCAAGGTCCGATATGTCCTCCCGATGGCATCCAACAATAACTTATCCAAGGTGCTGGAGACCCTCCACATACACTGTTGCGGTGATCTCAAGCAGGTGTTCCATGTGGAGCAAGAGTTTCTGAAGAAAATAGCTGCCTCGAATGAAAAAGGCATGCTGGAATTCTCAAACCTCAAGAGAATGTACCTGTCCGATCTCATCAGCTTGCAACAGATATGTGAGGCCAAGATGTTTGCTCCCAAGCTCGAGACCATCTACATCAGAGGCTGCTGGGGCATGAGGCGTCTCCCGGCCACTGACAGTCGCCGCCACCAAGATGGCCACCCAGTGGCCGTGGACTGTGAGAAAGATTGGTGGGACAAGCTGGAGTGGGACGGGATGCAGTTTGGCCACCACACCACCCTTTTCAAGCCGAGCCATTCCAAGTACTACAAGAGGCGTCACCTTAGGACCACGGTTCTCCGATGAGCTAGCCGATGTGATCATCTACTTGCTGCTGGCTTCATTCTTCTCATGGTACGTACACTCATAATCAACCAACTTCCTTCATTCAATTTGTAGTGATTTATTTTAAATTAATTTCATCCGTGCTGATGATAACTCTCTGACAGTGCTTCCTTCTCTGTAATTTGGGTGCTGCTGCGGGTGTTTATGTGTGTGCTTGCCAAGTCTTCAGTGTGTTTTCTCAAAAACGAATAAATAGCTTGGTTCTTGATGATGCTTGCTACCTACATCGGTGTGTCTGTGGTTGATACTACCTACTATGTGTGAATTGGTGCTGGCTTGCTGCTGTCTTCCATCTCCTGGTACGTACACACATGATCAAGCAACTTCCTCCCCTTAATTTGTAGTGATTTATTTCAGCTCAATTTCACTTCTTGTTTCGCGTACTGATGTTGGATCACTGTCTGTAGATTAATCTGGTGTTGGATTGACGGGATGATGACAGACAGTGCTTTCTTCTGTCATTGGGTGCTTCTTCATATATAGCAGTACTGCTGCAGCTGCTGTGGTCAATCATGTTGGTTTGTGTTGCTTGGCAAGTCTTCGGTGTTTTCTCAAGAATGAATAAGTAACTTGGTTTCTGATGCTAGCTACCTACTTGCATCAACCAAGTTAGTCACATCGGTATTTATGTGTGTGCTTGATACTACAGTTGGTCAGTTGGTGTGAATTTGTGTGTGTATACGTCTCTGAGAGACTAACTGATTGATGTATCCTCTCCTATGCTTTGGTTTGGTTTGACTGGTTATGTGTGCGCGAAATAAGAGGCCGGGTTTGATGCCTCCACAGAACCCATTCAATTGTTGGTTTTCCATTTCATTGAATGTATTGGACACAATGTATGCTTGTGTTGTGATCCATGCAGCGGCATGCTAATGCTGCGAGCAAATTATATTAATATATAACTTGGTTTGAGTTAGATGAAGTGTTAACTGATTATTTGTTTCCAGTATTCATTCCTAGTACATGTTTCTCTGGCTATAATACTATGGGTGCATTCAGGGGAGAATAAGCAATAGCACTGCCACAAACAGGGGGAACTGAAGGCGTCAGTGCTGTTCTTGCACTCTACATTTCATCACGTACTTCCTGTTCCGATACACCACAAAGCATTGGATTCACACGCCACCATACAAGTGGAGAATAATAAGCAATATAATGCCACAACTTGTATACAACTTCACATGTTTCATTGTGACAAATGTCTGTCTCACAACTATACTGGGAAAATTTTTGCTAAGCCTTACAGTCCTAAGATCCTCTAGCCCACTCGATGTTCAGGGCAGAAGTATAAACAAACACCAGATGTTTATTCTTTGTCACCTTCCGCCTAGGACCATCAGCAACCTACTTGCCTGATGCTTACACGGGTATGAGCTTTGACAGAGGTGGTCAGGATTAGGAGCCGATGACCAAAAAACACTAATGCTTTACAATGGTAATGAACCCTGGTTAAACACGGGCACTGTTCATAAGATAAGCAACTTTTCCTCTTGGCTTTTTCATGCTTTGGTTGTTGAACCTGTCGGTGAGGGGCATGTATCGAGATCCCGTTTGCCCTTTGATTTCTTCATCTTTGCTTTGAACCTGGATTTAGCCATCAAGGTGTCCACTGTGTTTGCAAAGTTACCAATTGCCATTGCAATCAGCAGGATACCACAGACCACAACCTGTGACAGAACACAAAGCTTAAATATAACAGAATCCTGCTTGCGTTAACAACTAAATACAGTGGAGTCCTGGTTGCATTAACAGCTAAGTCTCTGACCTGCCACTCAGGGACGACGCCAGTATGAGCTGTGCGAAGAAGTAAGAACCCAACATAACCCTCAAATCCCTGAACAAAAAGGAAAAGAACAGTCAGATATTTCCTCCAGCGGCCATACGTTTACGAGAAAATTGTAACATCATGTTACATGATGCAAAAACCAAGAAATACATTCATATAGAAGACTTGGCATTATCATCAAGAAATTCTCAGAAAAGCATCCTTTATTTATTAAAGAATGTGCAAAGACAACTTCATAAGATTAAATAGGAAAATCAAAACAAAAGATTGCAATGTATAACCCTAGATGAGGTTATGCAGATAACTGCAGGTTGTGGTGTTCAAAAGCATTCAATCATCAGAAGAAAGAATACCTGCAAGAGAAAAAGGAGAGGGCACAACAGCAACAATTGACCTTCAACACCAGCAGTCTCTCCCCATACAACATCCATCCTTTTAGCCTGATAGCAAAGCAAAATTCCAGTTACGAAAGATTACTTCGACTTAAGTAACTGCACAAGTATAGGTCCATTTAGGTTTTTCCTACCCAAGTCAAACTTCTTCAATTTTGACAATCAACTTCTATTATATACAGATTGGTAAAGCAGGATGGACATTGTTAGACTCGATATAAGAAATACTTTCATAACTTTTGAATGATGTTTTCAATATATATAAAATTTATGATAGTATGATCAAAGCTAAACAAAATTTGAGGAAAGACAAACCTAGATGGACTTATATTTGTGATTGGACGAAGTAAATTCCATCAAGACAATAAGGGTGAGATCCTCCTTTTTGTCAGAATATTACCTTCCCCAAAGCAATCCTAGTATATAATCTTTGACGCTGATATCTATTTTGCAACATCATGACAAATCCTTGCATTATGGCCCAGCACAGAAAAAGTTCCACGCCTCTCTGCCGAACGAGGAAACAGGTTAAGCACATGCATTTGTATACATTGCATAATGGAAAGATCCAAAATGCATACCTGCTTGCGTGCACAATTAGGTTGCCCCTTTATCTCCCATGTGAGACTTATAAGAGACATCAGCATGGCACAATAATGATGAAGTATCCACCTTAAGGGAGAAAACAACAAGAAGAGAGTCACAATATGGAACCGAAAAAAAAAAAAATCGAATAGTGAATAAATAAGCCTTGGAAAACAGAAGTTGTCCCACATGCATTAGTTTAAAAGCTTTTAACCCACAGGCCACAACACCCTTAGTTTCTGCAGATATGCTTATATGCCAGAGCATCAGTGATCCTTACCAAGGACGAATATCACTTCCATTAACTCGCAGTATGTTCTCACGCAAAGCTAAACTAGTATACAGGAATAACAACCAAGCCTGTACAAGGTAAATTGAGATATCAGTGTCTTTTGGCATGGCATCAAACATAGGATTAATTAATTCAACTATTGCTGCACTGCCACAAGAAAGCATTAGAGTGTACCTGGTATAGCTGAACTGGCAATGCTGGAAAGCATCCATTCCATAACCATTGTCGAAGAAACAACAGAATCACCGGAAAACCAAGAAACAGCAAGGCAGTTCTGTCCTGGAAACAGGGGGAAAAGGTGGATTACAAACAAAATAAACTTTCTAGGTAGTCTGGATTTATTATCCAAGGATCTAACATTGATAGTTAAACTAAGATTAGTTTTGCAAAAGCAGAGAGTAAGGAATCAAGAGGGATGCTATGATTAAACATTTCTGCAAATAGGGTTACATAAAAATAAAATATGTTAATACAAGGTCATAGTTTCAGAGGGTTAAATTCATGTTAGTTATTTCATTAATTAAAATTTAAAGTTCCTTCAAAAATTTTATTAATTTACTTCTTAAAAATTAATTACTCTCCCACAGGTTAGACCACCATGTTGACTGAATAGGCAAATAGTATTAGATACAAACAGAATCATTATAAGCATTTGGTTGGCTGGGTAGCACAGACCTGTAACATGAAGTCTAACAACCTCTTGTGCTTCCCAAAGTTAGTTCCAATACTATTCAAGTGTCACAGTACAGATAAATTACACATTGTGACTATTCACTCAGTGGGAACTTTGAGCGAACTTAAAATAACATTGTTCCAACTTGCAAGATACTTGGATCAAAGAACAAGCCAAATTTCAAAACTCAATCAACTAGCGCCTCCAGCACGACTATATGATTCACCCAAAGTCCTCATTTGGAAAACACAACTTGACACCTAGAATACCATGAATAGTAGTACAGTTTGGCACATACCCTGTAGCTATTGTACTCCTCCTTCACCTTGAGCTGCACCTCCTTCCTCGTTGCCCGCAGATTTACTGGTCCCAAAAACATCTTCAGAAAGGCACCTGCAAACACAACATCATAAATAAAATACAGGCTTCACCCCCGGGAATTGAAGAACATACAAAACCCAAGATGAAGCTTAAAACAATTCAAATTACCTTGCTTCTTGCTCGGGAGCAGTGACGCAACGTCACCATCAGCAATGAGGCACGCTGCTCGATCCAAGTCCTCCTCAACCTGGGCAAAACCACAGCCCACATCAGCACCAGCAAAATCACGCACATTGTGACGATCAATCAGCGGCAGGCACGGAAAATGGCGCAGCGATTCAGGAACCCAAGGAAGTACACAGCGCATTGGCGCTATGAAAGAAAGCTGGCACTTTTACAGCAGGCCGAATCGCAGTTCCGCGGAAGCAGATCTCCCCCTGCGATCCGGCGCCACCCACCGCCCAGCGACGCAGCATGCAGAGCCAAGCTAGCGGCGCCACGGAACCCTAGGCGCAGCCGAGGGACCTGCACGCACGGAGAGCGATCTCGACAAGCACCGACACGCATCCGCCGCCGCCGGGCGCAGTCAGTCACACAGGCACAGGGGGGTTGGTGAGGCACGCACGCACGCGCGCGCGCGCGCAGACACACATGAGTGCATAGCATCGGGAGGAGCGGGCGCACCTTGTCGCTGTCGGCGTGCGCGGAGACGACCTCGCGCAGCCGCCGGAGCTCCACCTGGAGCGCGGCGGCGCGGCGGCGGAGCGCCTCCTCCTCGGCCCGCGTCCGCGTCAGCAGCGCCGCCGCCGCGTCCTGCAGCTCCCGCGCCTGCTCCGCCGCACGCGCTGCTGCCGCCGCCGCCGCGCCGTCGTCCCCCTCCTCCTCCCTTCCTCTCCTCCTCCCCCCATCTCTGCTCGCCGCCTTGCCCCTGTCCCTCTCTCCTCTGCTCTATAGATGCCGCGGGAGTGCGAGGCAGGCGCACGCGGCGAGAGGCTGACGGGTGGGACCCACGGCGAGGTTGGGGAGGAGGTGGGTTGGTGTCGTGGTGATTTTGATTTGTGATGAGCTTTGTTTAAAATGGAGTTGTGTGAATGCGATTAGATTTTTGGCAGCATTTTAATCAGGGGATGGGGATGTGGATGGTGATTTGGATGGGGTTTGTGTGATTTTTGGCCTCTTGCATTTGCCTTTTTCAAGGGGTTTGTTTGGCTTTTTAGGGCTTTGGTTTATTACTTGTTGGGTATGATGAGGAGAGTATGTGTGGGCTATTTTTTTGGTTGGTTTGTGGGGTGTGTCATCATGGTTTATTTAGCTTTTAGAAGAGAAGAATTTGTGGTTTTGTGTGTGTGGTTGTGCACGTCATCACGTAAGTTTCAATGCTTTGTGCTTTTAGGCTGACGTGTTATTTGTGTTTTTCTGATCACATGTGTATATACCAAATTAATATATGTGGTTCAAAAATTCTTTAAGTTATCTACATTTATATTTTCTAAATTGACACAAAAAATAGGCATATCTTAGCTTTATGGCACCACAAGGAATGTGTAACAGCTCGTTACCTAGTGATTTTGCCTTTGACATGGCTATATGATTGTTGTAGCCATTGAGAGAGGTGCATTGCTTGAAGCGAGCAAGTGTGGAGATTTCTTTGGAATAATGCAAGAATTTTTTTAAAAAAGAATATCATAAAAATCATAGAAATTACTTTGCATTTTGACCAAAAAAATCGCATTCTAAAATGGCAATATTTTAGCTAGGGTCAAAAAGGACATTCCACCATGTCCACAATAGATTGATACATCCAGCCATATATTAGTTTTTTTTTTCATATTTTGTTGGACAATCATGTACTCCCTCCGTCCCATTATATGTGTTGTCTTAGATTTCTACCAAATACACCAAAGATTGTCTGAACCTGAATGTGAGTCCAAATTAATGAATGGAACATTAATGTGTGGATCTAGACATTGATTCAAATGAATTGGTAGAATGAAAAAAGGTGGGACAAAGAGAGTATATATGTTGTCCGATAGAGGGCTTGTTTAGATTCAACCATTCCCCTTGGGAATTGAAGATATTGAGGGAGAAATTTCAATTAAATTACACCTTAATTCCCTCCGGTCTCCAACAAATTGAATGATTCAAAAAATAAAAAGCCTTAAAAGTATGAGTGTGTGTTTGTATCACACAGTGCATAACCGAAACTTATGTACCAATTGTACCAATGTGATGCCCCTCTCAAATAAATAGCTGGTTATGTATTTCTTTTGTGCAAAACTATATAATTATACTGTCGTAGGTTCATAGCCACATGTGTGGTGCTATCCGTGTATATTTTCCTGAGAATTGGACCGAAGGCTTGCCATTGAATGAGGCAAAACGGACAGTGAATCAGTGATGTTGTTGAGAGCAACCAACACAAGAAGCGGGTGTGGAAGTTAAACAACCTCTCACCACGAATACTCTGGTCCATTTAAAAAGGACCATGCATGCATAATTAATTTTTTTTGTGTTAATTAAATTGATATTTTTATTTTACATATATAATGTTTATTCATCAGGTTCAGGATCACCGTCACAAGTACGTATGACCGTACGTGACCCTACCGGGGCGAGAAGATGCTCGGCTTCGTTTGACTTTAAACAAAGCATGTGTCGCATTAATTTATTATATTAGGATTTCGTTTACTCTATTTAATTTCCAAAAGAAAAAATACGACAAACAAAAAAAGCATGCATACCGTATTTTTTTTATTATAGGATTTATAGATCATTAAAGATACATCATTTTTTTTTATTTTGAAAAAACAAAGCGTATTTGTGCCCTAAATTCAAAAAAGTAAATTAGACCTTATTATTATAATATATATACTGGGTGTGTGTAGACGTAGCTGATGAACAAAAAGGAAAAAAAAATGATGATTCGGCGCGCGGCCATGCAGTGACACGATGGTGACGACGCGTGCTTCTTGGATCATGCATGTGGCTGGGAGTACGTTGCGCTCGCTACGTGGATCGATACCAGTGACCACCCTGTGCTGCTGCTGGCGTACGTTACGTGGCACAGCTATGCTACGCTGTCCTTGTCAATGACGTGTCATCAGACGGTTTGACTCTCCTTGTAGCTCACGGGCACGAAATCGAAATTCTACACACTTTCCGGACCATATACGCAATTGGAACGTCTCGACGCGGACGATAAATACATCCCAGCACAGGACTTGTTTGGATTTGTCCGACTACTATGCTGGCCGGGGAAAAAAAAGGTGTTATCGAGTAAAAGGTACCTTCAAATCATCGGCGAAAGAACGAGCAGCAATGTCAGTGTCAGTGTCCGCTACAGCAATGCGACGGATCGGAGCATCATTTCAGCATGCACATTGCACGGCAACAGTTGAACATGGGATTGGAGGCCGTTGTTAAGGGCTTTTGGCTAGTACACGACGTGGAGGATTAATGGAGCTGCTAATATTTCGGCGCCCATATTGCCACGGGATTGATTGATGGCAGCTAGCGTTGTTGGTGTGCATGGCCGGCTCCATTATATATCTTGCCTTTCCCTCTCCCTGCTGCATTCCTGCAGCCTCTGCTAGCTTGTTGTCCTTCCCTCTGGCATCTCATGTTCAAATCAAAACATGCATGCATATATCTAGTCTACAATTTGTTTCCCTAAGAAAAATTACACTGTAATTTATAAACCTAATGAAAATGCAGCAATACCTACCCGATGGAAAATGCATGCAGCAGGTAACACACACACAGTTAATAGGAAATGATCATTGACTGACTGTATGAACTTTTTGTTCTTCTTGAAACAACCTATAATGTACGAACTTATATATATGTATGTACCAGTTGGGAGTTAAGGTTAAACAACTAAAATATTTTACTAAAGGATTTTCAGGGGAAAAAAAGGTGAACCTTGTTTTTGTGTTAAGTAACCTGAAAAAAAAAATCAGTTCACTTCCTTGTCAAGTACTATTACCTATCCAACCTAACTAGCTAGCTAGACAAGCACCTCTTTTGTAGCTGCAAGTAACGGTTGACACACACCCTGTACTGGAGGCCCTGGATCAAGTAACTAATAACAACACTAAATTAATAAGTGAACCTTGAGTTAGTTGAGTAGTCATTATATTGGTTGGTGAGACCAAAATACACTACTGCATGCAAACAGCTTACTCAAAGTAGTAGTAATACCCCAATTAATTGTACAAGGAATGAATCCCAGAGGAACAATTTTTGTGTGCTAAATTCCAGATGCTGTATCTATCTACCATGCATACCACCTACTCTCTTCCAACCACTATGATGAGATGCCATGCATCTTAATTATTCATGCATGTATGAAAAAGCCCATAACTCTTATTATGAGTACTTATGGCACTTCACCACCTGATGATATATGATATGATATGCATGCATCAGTGATTCAGTGCATGCATATCAAATTAGTTTCGACAGGATTACCCGAAGTCCTGATCAACCCAACATATTTCTGCTACAACAGAGTTTTGGAAAGATGGAATTTGGCCGGAGAGCAGTATTATAATGAGTGCTTGCTATTGCTAGACGGATATGTATAAGTAATAAAAAAAAATGAAAATTTGACTCCTTGTCCTGCTAGATAGATGAGTGACCATCCACTGGCAATAACTTGTGTATAGTATGCAGCAGCTAGCAGCATCCGATCCATTTATTGGGTGTTTGCCGTGTTGCGGCATAGTATGTACGTCCTTGACTGCATATAGATATCACGGGCTGCTGTAACTATTTGCCCCGTTTTGTGCTAGCAATACGCGGCATACGTACTAACTTTCAAAAAAAATGTTGGGCCGGCCAGGACCTGGACCATCCTTTACGTACGTACGCTGTCTGCTGGTGAACTATTGATTGTTGCCATTTTTTTGCCAGTGCTATTTTTGGATAATAACTTTGCAAGAGATATTTTCATCTGGCCCACAACCGACCGACAGTTGCCAAGCAAGCAGTGAAGAAGACACAGAGAGCAGTATAAAATGAAACTATTGGGAGTTTGGGACCAAGTCAGGACAGAACAGAGAACAATTGAAGGCGGCGAAATGGATCAGTCACAGGCTGCAGAAGAAATGTGCCACGAAGCAGCATGCAGCACACACGGACAGAAACACAAGCTCATGCCTACTGGCTGCTGCCACGCATCACCAGTGCAGTCAACTCGTCGGCTGTTCACCACTAATTAACCACCCCCATTTCCTCCAATCAATCAGAGTTCAGAAGCTGTAGTAGTATATAGCACCAGGCATCCCAGTTCAGCAATGTTACGGACTAAACATTGGAACTGATCCAACAGTGCAGAGCGTCAAGCAATTTATGAAGGTTGGTACATAGTAGATGCATAAAAAACCAAACAGAACACAAGGGCTCCATAACAGTGGCGCTAACGACAGACAGACTCCAACAGATTTGGACGGCATTCATGATCCCTCTTGGGACAAACAATCAACAATCGTAATACCGTCCACGTGGTCTGATAATATCAAGTTATCAATGAAGCAGTAAACACCAGGACTAGTATCATCCTGTTTTCCACGAATAACAAAAAGGTAGCAAGAGGATATCAGATACCCAACTTATATATTCACAGTAATAATGTTACAAGTAAACAAGTGAGGTCACTTTTTTTTTACACGAGGACTACAGACATGTCCACACCTGCAAGATGCTTAGGAACCACTACTCTACAAAATAACACAATTCGCAAGTGTGATATTGCACCGATCAAAACAGGCTTTCAGGACCTTGTGCACGATATCAACTCGTGACAGCCAAGATCCGCCGACTGGCAGCTTCGTTGGAGTTCATAGGATTTGGCAGAATTTAAGGATCCCACTGACTGATGGGTTGTCCATCCGAAGGGTAGACAGACCCATATCTTGTTGCTTGTTAATGGAGGATGGAGACCACAGAGCGATTGTTCACTGTTCATCATCACACGATGCTTCCAGCTAGTTGCTCAAATCTCTGGGTAATAACCTGCTGGTTTCTGGCCGTATATATGCCAAGCAAGGACTGCAGGGCAGAAGATAGCATAACTTTCTGAGTCACGTTTGGGCTGAAACCATCCTCATCATTTATGGCCTCCGTTGGCAAGGGCTGGTGCTCAGAATTATTGAATGATGTACATAATGATTTCAGCCAGTCTTCTAGAAATGACGCTTTCTGCTCAGGTCAGGTTGCAGATGAGTTAGCTTGGGTAATAGGCAAATAGATCCATCAGACTACTAGAGAACAGTTGCAGCAGTCAATATTACAGATTTAGACCATAGAAAAAATTTGCAGTAAACAGCAAATCTACATGGAGCAGGAAGCACCTTACATTACTTTTCTATTCCTGCATGGATTATATATATATAGTGTTTCACCTATACATGTTACAAAATCTTTCAGGCTTTTATCATTTTTACCTCAATGACGATTTGCCACTACGAATATTGTTCCAGACAAAGACTTAAAAAATAAAATGAAATAAAATAAACACACAAAACTAAGCAAATGAAATAAAATAAACACAGGGTATAAAGGTGAAATCCCTACCTTCGTAAGAAAATCTTTCAGGCTTGGATCATCATTTGGTGACACAAAACTAAGCAAATGAAGAGCAGTAAATGTAAGCTGTAAAAATGAAAAGGGCAAGAGCTTCAACAATGCTGCCAAATAAGGATGCTTGGGTGCAAAGAAAGTAACTATATGAGCATCAATGACACTAACCTGCTTCTCAAGGTTGTCTTTCAGTTTGAAATTTGAAGGTAGTGATGAATTGTTTGAATTCAATGACTCGAGAGAATGCACAAGACCTCGAACAACATCTGGAAATGAGCTACCGTAATCTGTAAAGAAGAGAGGGGATAAGCTCCAACAGCTTAATGGATGTAGTGGTGGGATGTGTACAGTCAGGAATCTGGAAACTGTTATTACTAATGTACAATAAAGACTTGGCATAATCCTGAATTGAGTTTTGGAATGTTAATGATCGAGGCACAAGTTTTACAGTACATATACGTGGGTAGATACAGAATCTTAAAATTATGGGAACAATGCTTTAAGTCCAAGAATGTCATGGTATTTCTAAAATGTGGAAAGTCAATACATTAAAAGGTGGAGAATAGAAGTCAGGGGACTAACCAAGCCTTGACACTGGCACTGCTAGAGCAACAGCTGCATGCATCTTTATCTTATAATTGTTTGAGTCACGGATTAGAAGTAGAAGTATGCTATAAACACTTGATGCCCTGTTAAACAGAATGCTTGAAGATCAGAATCATCAAATATTAAGTTCAAGCATATACAGAGATATATTACCAGGATTGACAGGTTTTGCAAATAAGACAAACGTGAACAGGTAATTAACTATGTGAAATCTAAATGCCTACGAATTGATAGTCTAAGTGTGAATCACAGGTACAGTCAATTAAAAGATTCTGTGGCATCTGGCATGGTATCAGTTACACCAAGTCTGTTCTTCTGAGACTTCTGTTTGTGCCATAGGCAAAGGGACCAGTAGCGCTATAGCCATAATATTGAAAATGGGAATTTTTTTAGAGAAAGCAACCCCAAGGGGACTCGAATCTCGGTAGCATTTAATCTGAAGCACAAAACCTCAAATGTTATTGCCACATTGAGAGACTTCCAGATGAAAAAGGTGGCCACATGGCTTGCTCCTACGTGTCAAATTTGGGTGCAAACCAAAAACCCCTGGACGTCTGAAGCAATTAGATGAACGAGGTTTTCTTGTGTGCACAAATACGTACCAAGGCATGTCTTGAAGTCTCAAGGTATCATTCATGAATAAGTTGCTAAGGGCATGGCAAACATTCCACTGGACCTATACAAAAGACATGTTAAAATGCAGCCAGTTATTCACCTCAGGAATCTTAATGTTCCACAATGAATTCTACCATCCCATAAATGAGATAAAGATACATACTTCTTTTATTTTTGTGCTCATTGTGTAACAATCTATATTTTTCACTTATTTATGACAAAATAATACAAGGGGGGAATCCTTCACTTCCTATTTAATGAGGTATTCCTCCTAAGGATGACAACAAGGAGGCAAAGTTGCATATTCTTTTCTCTAGACTTAAAACACAAGAAAATTATGACTCAAAAGTTAGGCCAGTGCTAAGTGAATAAAATAGCATTTAGTTCCAAACTGTTAAGTAAAACTATTTCTTGTAGTACCTTTACATTCCCAGTTGTCACACAAGACATCAAAGCCTGCACCATTCTTTTCAAGCCACACAGGATCTCCATAAAAAACTGAATCACTGTTACTAAAATCTTAAAATTGTCAGTTGGAGTAACCAGCAATAAGAATAGTGATTGATCCATACAGAATGTTCTGCTACCTTGGGTCATTTATTGTGCCAGCCTGGTAATTGAATCTGATAAATCTTGAAAGATAACCAAGAGCTCTAACAGCATTTGATTTTACCTGAATGAAAATCAAAACAACTCTTTTCATCACACATACAAGCAGCTTTGCTTAGTTTACTTGTTTCACAGTGAACATCGATCTCCAATTATCTCTGTATTCCTTGTGGCTAAAACTGACAATATGGTATGGATGCTGGTGAACAAACTAAAACAAAATACATAAATTGGCTAAAGAAATCTTACTTTTTCACTATCTTTGGCCAGACGCAAAGCAACTTCAACCAAAAGAGATATGCTTGATTTGTTCAGTACACCTACAATTGATAAAAGATAATGAATGCATAAGAATGCTCTATTGGCACATACACTGGCACTGTAACCATCAACATGAAATATGTACCTGCATAGGGATCTGTATGCACTTCCAATGCTCTAAAACGAATACAAGAACAGAGATTTGCCAAAGCCCATGCAGCGGTGACACGAACCTAAATATTAACATTTACAGGTAAGTATAACTCTGAGAGAGGGAAAGGGAGGGAAGAAAGGAAAGAGGGAGATCATACTGGAGTTGATGAGTTATGTGTATTAAACTCAATGGCATCTATGAACTTGCCTGGTAGGCTAGAGCTGCATGAGGAAACAGTGCATCACACACTATTAACTAACTTCACAAAAATACTTTTGAGATTATCATTTTTTAGGAGAGGCTGCAATGCAATCACAGTTGTGAAAATTACCTTAATATCTGAGGAAAACATGCAACAATGCCAATAGCTCGACACGCAGCTGATCTTACACTAGGAACCGTATCATTTAATGCCGCATGAACCTAGACAAGAACATTTCAATACGAATATACGATGTTTTGTGAACAGGGTAAGAAATGACAATGGAATATAGAAATAGACTAATGAGATTCTCGACTTACAGATGAGGAGGTCACATAGTCTCTCTTATTTTCTGGCAGGGAGAAGAATACATCAGAAGTCATGCCAGCAAAGCATGTGAGGGATGCGGTCCTGACCTAGAAATAAACAGATACTTTATTCAGTCCAGGGAAAACACAAACAAATAGGTCCTAGTGCACATCTCGCTTTCAAGTCAATCAATCTTAAGCTTGATTAAGTATATAAAAATCGTTTCAGCATTTATTTATGCTTAAAAATAGGTTTATGTGAAAATATATTTCATGATAATCTAATGATACATATTTTGTATCAATAATGTTCTTTTTTGTATAGATTTGGTCAAACTTGAAATTGGTCGATTGCTTGGAAATCAAGATGTGCACTCTTTTTGGGAAGTAGGGAGTATAAACAATAGCGTATGCATGATGTCCATTCAATTATGATTATAAATTAGCTGGCTTCTTTAGGTTAAGTGGCAGGCATTTGTTGCCATTCTGCTTCATTAAGTTAGGAACATCTACTGATGGACAATGAAATCTCAGGGTGTTTTACTGCAAATAACATAAAGAAATGCAGAATACAGGTTATAGAGTGGTAAAATACCATAGCAGAGCCATGGGATAATCCCTGGGGAGATGAGTCTCTATCACCTCGATCCAACGGCTAGTTCCAAGTGTTATATCAAAAGTACAATTCTGTGATGATCCAGCAGCTTCCATTTCAAAATGAGGCGCAGACTTAATAGTTTTATTTATGGTACAATCAGAAATTTGCTGAATATCCAGTAATCTGCATTCTTTGATGTCATCTGCTCCTTTAAATCCAGATGAAACACGCAGACATTCATCCATTACCTGGAAAAGAGGGGGGACTCTTAACCATAAAAATGTAATAAATAAAAAGGTTATTTACAGTACATCCATGACTAAAAGGAAATGGTATACTCACACTGACCCAATATCTATGCCAATAATAACATACCAATACTTAAAAAAATGGAAAAGGATAAAGCGCCAATACATGCTTTCATATAGCAATCAATTTCATAAGAACATGAGCACAGAAATAATACAAGCACTAGACACATTGCAAAGTTGCAAACAATGGAAGTCTAAAGGTTGACAGTACCACAGCATCCATAGTTTATCGTGCTTTCATAAAGGAGTGAGAGTTATGCACAGCAGACACAAAAAAGTATAGATTATTAAGCAATATCACAGAAAACATTACCTTTATTCCAGCCACAAGACATCTACCCTTGATTGATGATTCTTCTTTAGCTCCAGGAGGCCCAAAGTTAGCATCATACTTTTGGTCTTCAAAGCTTTCTATTTGCAACAAATTAAGAACATTGTCTCGAAGTTTTTCCCAAATCATGTTTGCACAGCTTGGGTAGTTGTGAACCACTGATCTCAGCACCTGATCACACATAAAAGGTGGACGAATTATGGACAGAATGTTGACTTGTATGCAAAGACACTAATATATGGGAAAAACACATTTTTGTAATTTGCGATAAGTCCTACAAGGATGCAGGTGCACACAAATTTATTCCTATGGCTTCCCACATGCATAGGAAATTTATGTTGGTATCTCGATTGGTGGTCCATATGTTCTAATTCATGAAAACATCATCATTTAAATTGTACAAACATGGAAAGGTCAAAATGCTACTTCTACTTTTTTTGAAAGGATAAAGCTCAACTTATACAATAGTTTTCAACAGCACCAGTTGTTATAATATATAAGACCATAAATCCATAATATAGTAAAAGCTTATAACAAAGGGGCCAGAGTAGAGGGCAACACCAGCAAGTTATAACACTCAGCAATAATAAGTACATGACATGTCAACAGTTACTGGACAAATAAATGCAAAAGCAATCTCTAAGATTCACTAGATCAGAATGACAACTTGCCTGGAAGGCTCCATGTCTAACACTGTAGTGCATTTCCTCCTCTGTACAATGAAGAAGAATAGCTATAACATTTGATTCTTCGTGATCATGTGATGGTCCTGAAAAGCCCATATTGATGCAGAATGTGATAGCTTAATACTTTTCAAACCCTTTTGAATAAGAACAGCTTTACTTGCCTTTTAAAAAGGCAATACAGTAGACATGTGCAGTATAAATGATGAAAAATGAGAAAACTAAGGAAAAACATTATTTTAAATTCAGGATTATAAGGCCTAACCAGCACAGCAACCCTCAGTGAGAACCACAAGGACATCCAAAGTTGGTGGCACTTTTGAAAATGCTGTCTCCAAGCAATTTAGAACATTAACCTGTTGTGCACTCATGTAAGGAACAGAGCACCCAAGACCACTGGTTCTTCAATAAAGGAGTTAACAAAAAATAATAATAATAAAACAAAACTAACCAGCAAGGCATAATGTTCAGTCTTATTTGAGTGTTTGTCCAATAATTTACTGCACAATACTTTAATGACTGTTGGCAACAACTCCTTTGGCATCCGAGTGTACCTGTTCATCTAACATACTATTAATCATACAAAATCAAGTAGAGAAAACAGAAAAACAGGTCTGTCAAGATCATACGGTGTAGCAGATATCAAAAGAATGAGAACTCTGAATAATGCCGCAAGCAAAGTAGCTTGAGTTTCATGCTGTATCAAGTATAGTGCTCCTGCAAATCAGAGGGAACCAAAATGTAAAATGCAAAACTCCTTACAAAGTGGAGGGATAGGAGAAATGGCTGAACAAAAATATTCAAGTTCCACCAAAATAAAGAGACAGAATGCTGGGATTTTAGTGCTCAGCTGCAGAAATGAGGCTATGGATAACTTAAGTACTTAAATAAGTTAATAGTGGTAGTGATAGTTATATGAAAGATTTGTTCTAGAGTGCCTTTTGGTGTGAGAGCTCGTATCTTTTTAGAGTGGATAACATAAGTATCTGGAATTTGTGGTACCGAAAAGACATTTAATCTAGTGTTGCCCATTGTTCCTAGTCATAACAAAAGTTTCAGCTCAGCTGAGTACACCACCACTGCTCACAAATTGGAACAAGCAAGCTCAGACTAAAAGCAAATTACTGAAGATGTTCAGAAGACTTCAACCAGAGTTTACTGTGTACTGAGGTTGGGCATGAACAAGTTTAATGTAGCAACCCATATTTGCTTTATGCTATTAAGCACATGCAGTCATGAGACTCTTCACCCTGACACCCGGTTACTGTGTTTTCTCATTGAGACCTGCCTCTTCTAACTGTTTTAGCTTGTGTCGCAGATGCCAGACAGGTTTGGGAGCCAAGAGGAACATAAGAACTAGAATGGTACGTAAAAAAATGCCGAACCAGAAAATTGAGACCAGGCACCACTGAGTTTCTCCTGATTATTCTTTCCTTGATTCAAAAGATATGAACAATTGACATAGATATAATAAGATGCAAGGTAATCTTTGGCCTAACGACTTTGAGATCATGAGTTCATGACCCAGCGTCCCAGCGAACTAACAGCCCTGTCTATCTGACCTGGCGTGTAGAAGCTATGACCTGACAACTAATAGGGGTTGTTTTCCCTAAAAAAGTAATAGAGGTTGCACGAAATCCTGCTGCTACAATGGCGGTCCTTGGAGACATACAACCAGCCCAGTCAGCATGTCATGACAGCTTGCGTTATTCACCTAGCGGCAGAAGCCTTTTGTTCTTTATGTTCTTGCTGAGCATAGTCGGTATTAGAATAATGGTGCAATTAGAATGGTGAATTTAGAATATATGATTTTCTATTTGGAGCAACAATCATCAAACACAATCTCGGTTGTAAAAAGTAAAAGATATTACAGTATTGGATTTTGAAAATATCAGTAACTCCCCTACCAGTATGCAGTTGCATCAATATTTGACCAAGTGAGGAAGATAATGTGGTGAAAGATCCACGCTTGGACGATTCCCTGTACTCTGCAACTTGTGTCAAAACTAATGCTTGCCCTTCCAGCATGGTAGCAATGGTTGATGCTGCCTCAACACGTACCTGCGCATGTTTAATTCAGGCCATATTGATAGTGCACATGAGAGTTTCTAAACTGAAAATTAATAATTTGATGTGACCATAAATTGCATGTTCCATCAAATTCAAAAATGGCGAAAGATATTTAAAATTCAGATAGTATCATATAGAGAAATTCCATAGTGCCTGCACACTCGGTCAAACATAGGACCCACATTCAGACTAAGTTTGCTGAACAAAATTACATTTATATTGACAGATGAGATCAAGGAAAGGTGAATGCAAAGCAAGATTTGGATTAAGTGCATCAGTTATCAATTTGGTTAATGCAATAGAAATTCCTTTTTACATAAAGCACATAAGTCATAATGGCATTACGGCAAACAAATGCCTTCATTCACACAGTTCACAGCAGCTAACATTAGACAGCATTAAGGAAAGCACAGCTTTGTCAAATGCAGAATAACTAGAAAAAAAAAGATTGTATAATGATGATTATGCGCAAATTTGAGAAACTCATAATTAGGATATATGTATGTAATTGAAGACTTGTACCTTTGTTATAGGATCAAAAAGCAAGCATGTCATCAGAGTTGCTTGATATTTCCTGTATAGGCAACAAAAAGTATCATCAGATGATGTTAGGTTGTGAGAAAAGCTGTACTGTTGTATGAGGAAAAGTTAACCTTTGTTGGAGAACATCATTCTCTGGCAAAAGTACTGGCCATTGTGAAGTAAGTAACTTTGGATCAGCACGGCAGATATCCTAAACGAGGTGAGAACAGGATAGTGAGATGGTTACTTCAACAAATATGAGCATGTTGAAATATTTGTTGTTGCATTCGATATTTGATATCTCATATGGCATAACTTCAGGAGAAAATGACATCAATTAGTGGAACTTAAATATCTTCATTAGCTCATGCAGATGCCAACGTAAGATGAGCTATCAAAAATCATTTTTTGAGCTCCACAATTTATTTAATTTAATTTGTAAAATAAAAATCAAATCATAATTTTTTTGAATTGCCATAGTGGAGTTAAGTTGCCCAGGTTATCTAATACTAGACCAGACAATTTGACTTTTGAAATCAGTACCTATTAAATAGTACCACCATCCCTCCATATTCAATAAAAGAAACAACCATACAAAAGTTAACTATGAAGGACACATATCCCATGATATTTAACTCCACATACAGCTCAACCTAAGCTGTACAGATGCGTAAGGAAAAATTGACTAATGGATGTATCAGAACTAAGAAGGGAGACACAATTCAAGGCATATGTGTAGCTACATACCTGTATACAAAGGATGGCAGCTAATCTAGCCTTTGAACTCCGGAATCTGTCTCCACTTTTTGCATAACCATCACTATCACTCAGGTCTGAGTCTGATGAGCTTATATCATACCGAGAATATTCACTATCTGAGTTTTGACCTTCCAGTGAATCATTCTCTCCTCCATCCTTGTTCCTCAAATGAGGTGGTCTATATCGTCCACGTGAAGCTCTGGGTTTTGAATCTGTTCTAATTTCTTTTGGAGCTAGTGTAGGAGGTGAAGATGACCTCAGCCCATATACGAAAAATATTTCCAGATTTGCCACAAACCCTGCAACCTTGAAGTTTCATGGACACTGTTACAATCAGAAAATACATGTAGAAAATTTGTTCAAATGGGAGGACTAAACTTTTATTTTATACTTACATGCCCTGATAGTGGTCCTTTGGGATCCGCAAGAACCAAATGTAGACAACGAAGGAAGGAACTATAAAATCTGTAAATTGGTGAGGTAGATTTGACTTTACCATTGATTCAATTCACTATGATCTGTGATCCATGAAATAACCAAAGTACTAACCTTGACATGATGCTACTCTCTATAACAAGGTTCCTTGCTGTGATAAAATCCATAACTTTCCTCAAGACCTAGAAAGTACAAAACTGGAGTTTGGGTTAAAACAGAAGGCTTTGTGCACACACACAGGTAATAATAAAAAAAAAAAACCCTCAATTCAAGCCAACAGATGTGCAATGTGGATCAGCCAATGCTTGATGTTAGCATGCAACAGTGCCAAATATCAGCAGAAATCTAGGAGATCAGTCACAGAGGAAGCTCAAAACCATTGATGACGGTTGTGTAGTAAATTCTACGTTCTTGCAGATTTATTTGCTGCAGTACTTATTCGGTCACTTAATGCCCCCAAGCAGAACAAGAAAAATATAAAGTCAAAAACCACTAACCTCAAGGACAGACTGCCACAGATTTTCTGCCATATTTGATGCAACCTTATTCAGTATATCTTCCACCATGGAAAATGCAGATATCATCATATCCCAAATATTGGAATTTTTACTATTCACAGATCCAGAATTGCGGGAAGAAATGCCAGTGGCATTTGCTGGTTTATCAGAGATGTTCAGTTCGGCTTGCAAGCATGATACAATTGAGATGAGCACTGTAAGTGAATGTGAACTTTCAGTTAATGAAATGTTTCTTCCATAATCCCTGCTCCAAAACCTGGCCATGAACAGAAAGCCTTTAGGAGCAATATAAAGATCGTACATCCCTGGTGACATTTGAATTAATTATGAATGATACTAGAGTACAGGTATCACATTATAGTAACTTTACTACCGCATACATACAGTAGAACTAAAGGCATTTTTCCTTTTCTCCAACGTGTAGGATAAGTGCACATCACTAAAGGCAGAATTTTCAAGAATCATTGAAAGGATTGGAAAATAACAAAATTGTAAAAGGTTGAATAGCCCCACCCTTGCTTCTCATTTTGACATTTACACCAGCATTTCAGGATTGATGCAGATTATCACTTTCAGTATTAAATTTGCCATTTTTGCCTCCCTAGACTTCTAATGTAGTGTGGCTCGTTCGCCACTATGCCCTCAAATTGGCATTTATTCCTCTTGATTGAACAATATGGATGCTAAATTGCTGAAACTTGAGGTGCATGATGTAATTTGCATCAAATTAAAAGTATGGATGGGAACTGCCAAAATCAAAAGTATTCATGGGGGTCTGGAGTATCAGGCAAGTACAGGTGGTGCAGTACATTCTTTTTTCAAAATAGCCATAGAGGGTTTCTTATGTGGAATAAAGTGAAGAGCTCTAGCCAGAAAAGAAAGGCTATGGCAGCAAATTCACCATTTATTAAGTCATTTAGGGAAGGGTATGTTATATTGGTATAGTTATTACAAATGCAAAAAGTCATTGTGCTGAAAGTTGATATAAGCAAGAAAGAATCAGAAATTTTAATGTTGTTAAAAGTTCAGTCGGTACATGATTAACTAGCAAGAAAACAGGCCATTTCTTCTTAATATGAAGAGCACAAGTGCAGGAACAGCTTCTCCAGTATTTCATAATAAACAAAACCTAACCTGAGGATATGTAAACATTCAGATGTTGTATTCAATGCAGCTGTCCTACTAGAGAGGCCTTTCACACATGCGCCCTCAATCGAGCATTTGACAAGCGTGTCAAGAAACTTCAGCATTGCAAGCCAACCAGAAGAGTCAATCTCCATATTTGTTTTGCACATGACATCATAAATCTGCAAAAGTAGATTTTTTTTCATGAAAATTAATACACAGAGTTTTCAGTTTATCCAAACCGTATAGATCTCACACTGATAGAATATTTGAATCTTATCAGTAGCCTAATCATATGATTGGAACTAAAAAAGGCATTGCTGTCAAACTGACGTGTCAGCAAAATGGATAAAACTATGGCCTCAAGCAACTAATTGGCCTAGCCTCCAATTAATTGGGGGCCTTAATTTAGCATGCTTAAACTGAATTCGATCCACATTATCATTCTTGATCATCGCAAAACAAAGTCGATCTACAGTTACAGTTAATCGTAGGTACATTCCACCATGTCCTGCGAAAGCCACCACCTATAATAGGTCGACCAAGCAGAAGCACAGAACCATTACCAGGTGGCAGACACCGCGCAGGGCGTCATCAGCGCCGGGGCAAGAGGCCACCGCCGCGGCCGTGTCAGCGAGGAACGCCACATCCGAGCCCACCTGCACAGACAGGCGAAGCACCACAGCGAATGAGATTGATTCGAGCCGAAAAGCGGGGCGGCGACAGAGGGGATCAGGAACCGCACCTCGTGAGGGGAGAGCGCGGCGGCGGACGCGGCGAGCGAGGGCGAGGGTGAGGCCGGGGAGAGGAGGACGCGGCGGAGGAGCTCGAGGAGGGCCGTGGGCGAGGGCGAGGCGAGGGACTCGTCGCGGAGGGTGAGCAGCGCGGTGCGCCACGGACGCGCGCGCCGCCGCCGGAGGTCGAGGCGGAGGCCATCACCGGCCGCCGCCGCCGGTGAAGTCGGGGGCTTCTCTTTGGGCTTGGGTTTGGTGTTACGCTCCGCTTGCTCGGGGACTCGGAAGCCAGTAGCGCTCAGATCATCGATCATCACCCCGCTGTCTTTTTCTTTCCCCATGCGGCCCATGATGTGGTAACATTCGAATTTATTTTTTTTTTTTTTTTTGAAAAAAAGCAAATAGTTTTTATTCATGTCAATTAGATAAAAACTGATAACATCCCCAAAAAAAAATAAAAAAAATGATAACATCTTAAAAAATTATGGAAATAAGTTAATATACAATATATTTCATTGACACTACCGTACAATCTAAAATACACCGTATAGCATCTTATGGGTAAAAATGCCATTGCAAATCACATAAATACTACGTGAAACCCAAAATAAAAAATAGATATCCATAAATATTATGAACGAATGAACAATAAAATATTTTAGGTAATGCAATGTATACATCCAGTGAGAAGGCTATAAAGTTGTCTTTATTTGTGGCCGCATGAAACGGAGAATATAACCATTTAATCAATGTATACAAACTTGTTACTATCCTCACAGCTAAAAAAATATATTTGAGGGAACTCAAGTCATTTTAGAGTTTATAGCCTTTAATTTGTGCTTAATTAAAACAGGGCCTGCGATGTGGCGGTCATTTATTGATGAAGAGAAGAAAATGTAGAAAAAGCGTCTACATAAGACGTCGAGTCTTCGGTTTGTTCGAGGCCGCAAGACTCTGCTAGACTCGCGATGGGGAGGCCAACGTCGAGTCGATAGATCCTGTACGCCCGCGCCATCCACACCCGCCGCCGTTGTGATTCCTCTACGTATTATATGGAAGTCTAAAAACTGTTATCTTCAGATAAAAAACTCTCTTCTTCCAGTCACAAATCTCTTGAGAAAATCTTCCCTTTTGCTCCTTCCTTCAACATATGTCATATGTGCAACCATCCTACACGGCGCACCACCGACAAATAAACAATTAGTTCGGCATGCACAGATCACATGATTGTTGCTTACCAAGATGTCAACATATTATCCCAATCTGCAGAACCAACAATGCAAGCATGGCATCTACTAATTGACATGTAAAGGATAATTGAATCCATAAAGAACCACGAGTCCCCGGCCTGCCCTGATGCTGTCCTGGAGATCCGAATGTAATAAGCGCAAAAGCGTTTCTATCCCATGAACGAAATATACACAGGTAATAAAAACTCCATGAATTTGTTTGCATCGTTGACAGTTTAACAACACATTTGGTTAGTACGTTTGCAGATGAATCCAACCAACAGAAGTCTCCAGCCAAAAAAAAAAAGTGCATGTCAACCTATGTAGTTTCCAGTTCAAACTCCAAGTAGAAATTCCAAGCCTGAGAGTTGTGGGACTGCAAAACCCGGGCATTTGTCCCCAAATTTTGGAGAATGAACCAAATTACTTTGGTTCCCCAGCCAAAGCAGTGTCCTCCAGTTCAAACTTCAAACATTGTCGAAACCACCACCTTAGCCTGCTGTGGCAAACAGCAGCCTGCACAAGATTTTTCAGTGAAGCTGTTAGTTTTCGTCAGTTTGCAATGCCAATATTAAAACTTTGGAAACTAGTAAAATTCAATAGTTAAATTTGGCGGACATTATATCAACACATTTTCATCAAAAGTACCCTAACTTATTATCACCAATGAATGAGAAACTTACTGACCAAAAAATGAATGCTCTGAAACGATGTCTTCTTTCTCCACTTTTTATTTGACACTAGACTAAGACCTGAGTTGGTAGCCTATCTGATGGCATGGCTTATTGGTCTGTTTCCAGTAGAGATAATATGGTCAAATGATGGAAATTGGCTGCTGTTTGAAACACACACCTGTCCTGCTTGGTGTGCAAGCAGATGATGTCCATGGAGAAACACAAGGTGTGCAACCCGTCCTATGGCTTCAGTAGGCATTCAGTTTGATTTGCTGCACACGATCTTCTTTCTTACCTGTTCCTTTGCTGTTGATTAAATGCTCCCAAGGTGTCAATGTCTTGGTGATGATAAAAGCATCTCTTCGTCCCAGTCACACTGCTGATGCTGTTGATGGAGAAACAGAAGGTCTTTCCATTTGCTTTCTTCCTTCACCAACAAACCATATGTTCCATCCTACCAAGGTTTGCCACCGACAAACAAACAATTAGTTAGGGCTGTTTATCATCACATGATTTCATTTTAATTCCAAGATGTCAACATATTATCCCAACCTGCAGAACCAACAATGCAAGCATGGCAGTACTAATTGAATGTGCTTTGGACAATGCTGTCCGTAAGCATAACACGAGAAAATATATTGTCCTGATACTGGAACTGTGCAGCACCGAATGCGGCAATAGGTCGAAGCAAAAGGGACCAATTTCTATCACAAAAAGAAATATACAGGTCCATCCAAAAATACGACTGAGATTTTTGAAAAAAAAATTTTGCTCAGTTTAACAACATTTTTGAACGGAGGGAGTACTATCATAGAAGGATCAGATCAGAAGCTTACATCTCTGTCTAGGTTGATCGGGGAGCAAGTGAAAGTGCAGTTTCTGTATTCCTGAAACGTGCGAAAAATTGTTCCCTCACATTTGGGAGATGTTTCAGCAGCCTCCCTAAATAAGTAGCAACGGTGGGGCATGTGGAGCTCGCATCAAACCCAACTCAAATCCCCGAGTCTGAGACAACAGAAAAGAATGCATTCAGATAGACAAAAGTTCACTTCAGCTGTACATACAACCGTAACACAATTAATACTGGACTTACAGAAGGAGACAATGAAAGAGGGGTGATGCAGGAGCATACGCACCTCATTCAGGAAGAGAGGAGCTTCATTACAAACTTTCTTGGTTTGGACTCTGCTGCGGGAAGTGGAATGTATGTACTAATATTGCCCGGAGGACGGATCCCAGAATTCGGGGAGGTGCTGGACTCCTTTCTGGTTGAAATGTATGAGTATTTATCACTTCTTTCATATGCACAACCGTCCAATAACACTGCTGCACAAGGATAAAACAAAAACAATCATCTCTGGCTCCTCCAGTGCATCGTGTGCTTATAATAGTTTAACAAGACAGTTCCAGTTTCAAGTAAAGCCCAGACTGGAAATATTTTTACGTGTGCCCCTTGGAATATTATATACACAGTAGAGGCTTACAATTTGAAAAGGAAGAGCTTAATAACAGTCCAGCTATCAAACCATGGAACCATGGAATGGGCAATGCTGCTTCCCATTAACCCAATTTAACACTGTCCTGACAACACCGACAAAAGAAAAAGAAGTGATACAAAGTCAGATACAACAAACAAATGTGAGTTCTGCTGTATTTTTATGTAATAAAGCGTCAAAAGATTTATAACAATGTCAGGCGATGCAGGAGCATAAATAGTTACGCACCACAGTTTAAGAGTCACCACCGCAGAAGGGCAGGAATCTCTTTACACAGTTTGTTTCTGTTTCTATTTCTGCTTCTGCTTCAATGCCTCCTCTTAGAGCAGAAGGGACCAAACGGAAATACTCTCCACCTTTTTCTCTGAACCGTCGCTGCAGGTCGGGGCAGCCGGATATTCTTAGGTGTTTGATGGCTGGGAGCCGCTGTTTCAGATCCTGTGGAAATTCCTTTATCTCTGGACTGTTGTTAATGGTCAACTGCTCAAGGGAAGAGAGGCCCTCAGGCAGCGCTTTAAGCCCACCGCAGCTACTCACATCGAGAGTCCTGAGCTTTTCCGGTGCGGACAACTTAGGAATCACCCAGACACTGTCACAACCTGAGAGACGTAACTCTTCCAGCTGGGGCAGTGGAATGATTTCCTTGGAGGATGAGCCCATCCCTTGCAGGTTGTTACAATTTAAAAAATCCAGAGTCCGAAGGCGAGGGAAGTATAGTAGCTCATCCATTGGCCAGTGGACAATAATTGAGCATGATGAGATAATCAATTCTTCCACAAAGGCCAAGCAGTCCCTGAGCCCAAGCTGCAAATTGGATGAGTTAAATGTCGATATGAAGCCGTCGTTACCCACAAGATACAATTTTCGTAGGGTGTCTGGAACTCTTTGTCGTTGGCTTTCCCGTCCTTTAAAGGCGGCACCACATTTGCCGGAAAACCGATTTTCAAATAGACGATAGATGGCCACGAGCTCAAAGGCATGCTCATAGGAACATGACTAGCTCCAGAACGACTGTCGCAAAATAACCTTGTGAGAACCGGGCTCTCGGGAAGGGTTGTAAGCTTATTGCATTCTCCGATGGATAGCTCTTTGAGCTTGGGTAGCATCAGCAAGCTATTAGGCTCTTCTGCACTATTTTCTTCCCAGCTCTCCAACTCAGGCAAATCCTGCAACACTATCTTCTTTAACTTCGGGAAAATCTGCAGTGAGGTGTTGTATCCTGCCGTTGCCGCTGCCACATCAACGCTCTTACATAATGTGGTCAGACTGTTCATTCTGAATAAAATCAAACACTCAAGGGAGGATGACAGCCATACTATTGGCAAATCTGTGCATCTTGGACAGTTGAATATATGGAGTTCTCTTAGACACTGGAACATACGAGGGTCCCTCATCCAGTCTTGGGATAGCCATGCCACCATACCCATATACACCCAAAACTTTGAGCTTACTATGAGGTTCAAGAGACTCCAACACTGCCTCCATATTGTTAGTGGTCTCAATATCCCAAGGAAATCCAGGGTGGTTCCAGTTCAACACCAGTTCATTTAGATTATGTTTGGAACGGAGATTTGCCATTGACGGACTC
Source organism: Hyparrhenia diplandra (assembly GCA_015847255.1). NCBI lineage: Eukaryota > Viridiplantae > Streptophyta > Magnoliopsida > Poales > Poaceae > Hyparrhenia > Hyparrhenia diplandra. Next base: position 136,199 of record JADLZK010010513.1, on the reverse strand, counting down.
TTTACATTCCTCAAGTAGTATAGCTCAAGCGGCCACCAAGCTGTCCCAGGTCTTTGAGCTCCTCAATTCCGAATCCATTTTCAGTGCCCACAATAAATCTTGTCAGCGTTTGGAGGTTATGCATCAGACTAAGTTTTGGAGGCATCTGTTGCAAACTTCGGCAGTTAAAAAGATAAATATGGTTGAGCTTCCTCATAGTTGTAATACCGTCTGGTAGATGTTGTAGGTTAATGCATCCATTGAGCCACAACGATTGTAAGTTGTGCAAAGTACATAATGAATTCGGCAATCGAATAATTCCGTCTGACCCGGAGAGATCAAGATATCGTAAATGTGATGCATTTATGAACTGAGTGTGGATAGAAGGATTATAACAACACAAAGCCCTTAACGACCTCAGTTTTAACTCATTCAGATCCTTGTGTTCTGATTGAGTTAACAATGTCTTGGCGGCGATGTTCCTTTCATTGATCTACTGATTTGCTTGAATTCATCACGTGACAGTTGCACGTGACATACTGAAGCCCTTTTCCGACTCAGCTCTTCTACAGATGGACATTCATCTGTGACACACTTTGCTAGGTCATGCATTAAATCATGCATTTTACATCCAACTGCCATGTAATAAAGATGAGCCCCAGACGAAAATACCTTCACGTTCACATCTTGAAGAAAGGCCCTGAAGCCAACTCACTAAAAAAGAATTCACCTTTCTGTGCCAAATCCGTTGCTCCCTCATCTTCATGAATGAAACCATTTGCCATCCATAGTTTGATAAGCTTGTCCTTCTCCATCACATAATCCTTAGGATAAATTGCACAGAAGGCAAAACATTGCTTCAATTCAGGCGACAAGTGTTTGTAGCTCAGTTTTAGTATTGGCAATACTTCTTCTATGCCCCCGCTAGTATCACTAATGTCACTTTCTGCAATGGCTTCCCATTCGTAGAGTTGTTGTTTTGAATTCATCAAGCCGCCCATGGTCTTGAGAGCAAGAGGCAACCCTTTACACTTATTGACTATGCGCCAACCAATCCTGACAAACTCTTCTTGCTCTTGTACTCCATTACTAAAAGCCTTGTTTTTGAACAATTCCCAGGACTCAACTTCATTCAGACATTCTAGCTCAAGGGATGGAAGGGTGCCCATTAGCGAGGCCACTTTTGGGCTTCGACTTGTGATGACAATCATGCTTCCTGAACCACCAGTGGAACATAGTATTGGCTTCAGGTCATCCTCCCACTTGTGTCGTTCTTCATTCCACACATCATCAAGAATGAGTAGGAACCTTTTCCTGCCAATCACCTCGTGCAGTCGTCGCCGCAACAGTTCAATGTTGTCAGGTAGATCACATCTGCCAGTGCCAGGTGTGGCCAAATCAATTATAGATCTCAGAACAGGAGCAGCTTCAAAGTTGTCTGACACACAGTGCCACATCTTCTCAACAAAATGCTTCTGAACCCTATTGTCATTATAAACCATCTTTGCTAGTGTGGTCTTGCCCAAACCCCCCATCCCTATGATAGGAAGCACCTGCACATTGCGTTGATCTCGTTGTTCAAGCAACTTCTTAACCACCTTCTCCTTGTCACTGTCTCGGCCAAAGATCTCTGTGGACTCGATCAGCGCCGAGTGTGTCTGCCGACAAGGAACTTGCGGCGGCACCTCCATGCGCTCCAGATTGAACTTTTGCATCTCCTCAACGAGACCATCAATCTCGTCTAGCACAGTCTTGAGCTCCCTGCTTGCTTTATAACGGAACACAAGTCGATTCTGCGAGTCGAAGCAGCTCAGTACCTTGCTTTTCATGGACCCAGCTGCGCTGGTCTGGGTCTGACTCTCAAGACGTAGCGCCTCGTACTGGAAGTCGTCGAGGACGTCATCGGCCTTGTAGGCAGCGGACTTGAGCGCCTTCATCCACGCCTTGACGGCACGGTTGTTCTCGCTCTTGGCTTCCGCGTCCGCCAGCAACGACTGTACGTACTCCAGCCGGCGCTCCAGCTTGTCGCGGTCGTCGTCCACGCCCCACATCTGGGTGACGCGCTTCACGAGCACGTCGCCGGCCTTGCCGACCACGCCGCGCACCATGGGCAGAAGCAGTGCTTCCGCCATCACAAGATCGCTGGGGGAATCGCTCGGAGCTGAACTGATCGGCTGCTGTGGTAGCAAGCAGAGTGTGGCAACACCTAGATCCAAAAGGCCGAGGTTAAAGCATATGCAATTATTGCTCCTTGGTGAATGCAGTACGGGGCCATTTCGAGCTAGCGTGAAAGGCCGGATCGGATATATAAGTGGACTGCGAGGCAGAGACGACTGAGACACCCCGTAGCATGCTCGCGGCCACCTACCTCCGCGCAGATCTCGCCGCCGCCGTCGAAATGCACCGCCGCGGCGTGCTCCTTTGGCCGGTTGCTGCTCCCTCCGCCGAGAGGCTCGCAGCCTGCCTCCGCGCAGATGCTCCTCCGCCGAGATGCGAGGCCTACCGAGAAAGCGCGCGCCGAGCGAAGCAGCCGTGCTCGGAGGAGGCGGTGAGGCGGGGACTCGCGAAGTGGGGATGCGAGCCGCGACACGCGGGGTTGCGTGGGTCACGGGCGGCGGCTGGTGGTGATGGTGGAGTGGAGTGGATGAGTGGCTAGCAAAGCACATATTTTACACTAGAGTAAATTGCATCAAAGTATTGGACGAATTTAAATCCCAGGTCACCCTGAAATCGCGCGTTACGGGTCGCCCAAAAAGTATTAGGCGGGTTTTATTTAGGTCGCTCAAACTATGAAATGCAGCGTTTAGCTCGCGCTTAAAGTATTGGGCGGGTTTATCTGCGGGTCCCTCAACTTTCAAAACCAATCATATTACATCCCTTGGTGGGTTTGGATGGTGGTTTTACTACACCGAAACCATGGGTTTGCTAATGTAATAACGATTTTGTTTTCCCCTTTTATTTATTAATTGATTTCGGCTCAATCTTTAAAAAATCATAGTAAATTACGAGAAAATCATAAAATGAAAAAATCCAATTTTATTGGACTCCACATGAGGAGATCTATACGGTGAATATATAATATAGTATGCTTTAGTACAAAATTTTTTTATTCTATGATTTTTAAAGATTGAACCAAAATAAATAAACAAAAGGGGAAAAACAAAGACGTTGTTACTGTAACAAACCAGTGGTTACTATAAGCAACCCCGTCGTCCCAAACCCAGCGAGGGATGTAATATGAATGGTTTTGAAAGTTTAGGGGACCCGATGAAACCCACTTAATACTTTAAGGAGCTAAACGCGGTAATTTCATAGTTTGAGGCCGGCATGAAACATGCCCAATACTTTAAGGACCCAAAACGTGTGACTTCGTAGTTTGGGGACCCAGACGAAATTCATCCAATACTTCAAGGACCGGCGGTGCAATTTACTCTTTACAAGTATATAGATCTACTCATTTTACATCTACCAAGCACTCCTGTGGCGGTGCACGATCTGCTCTTCCTCGACGAGGTTCGCGAGGCTGAGCATGTGCGAGAAGGAACTGGCAACCTGGTGAGCATGCTCCCAAGCTCGCCAAGCCAAGCCTCATCCCTGTCCCTTACTCCGTCGAGAGCTTGTTTTTTTTTCGAAAGCGTATCATTGACACGTATTGCATTAAGAGAAGTGGGAAAGTTTAAATTACATCCTAATAAGATTCCTTAACGAGCTGCCCGGAAGCCCAATATGACACACATACAAATAGCACCGGCTAGAACGGTGGCGCTTAGAGGGTTGTACTAAGAAGGAAACTAATTGTGCAACAAAGAGATAGAGCAAGAGAATAGCTAGCGGAACGACTTGGCGAGGACGCGGAATGGCGCTTTGGCTGCTAGATGGTGGCTGCAACATGGGGTCTCGACGACGTGGGCCCCGGTGAGCCGGGGCTTCGAAGCAGTCTCGATCTTCAGCGGCAGCTTGCACGATGCTGTTGTAACCCCATCATCCCCCGTACCCGCGGCAACAGGGATAGTCGACGAGGGGAGTCTGTTGCCCCAACGTCAGCATCCGCCTCGGGAGCCTCACCAACATCGGCACCATCGCTGCCAACTGCCGATAACCTGGAGAGAAAGGATGGGACCTCACTTGCAAGCTCGCCTGCAGCAAGATCGGCCCACCAATCTTCACGCGGTGGCGATGTGGGCGGATCAAGGCCCCCGGAGTCCGAGTTAGGCGGTGCGGCACCAGGCGGACTAGTCAGAAAGCCAAACTCAACGACAGCCATACCTGCCCACCAATCCTCCAAGGTCGGGGACCCCACCTGGGCCACCATGTACGCCTCCATCTCGAAGAGCATGGGATCAAAACCCCAAAACAAGCCCTCCGGGCCATGGAACACTGCAAGGTCGGGGAAGGCAAAGCGTAGGATCGCGGAAGCTGAGAAGCAACTTGAGCGGTCGACGGAGGTGGCGACTACTGGGCGCTAGGAGGTGGCGTAGTTGGGGAGTCCAACGGGCCCTCGGAGTGAGCCGCGGCCCGGGCACGTCCAGAAGCGTCGCGGCCGTCGGTGGCATCCTGCACGGCCACCTCTTGGGTCGGAGGGCCGGAAGTCGCACGCCCACGCTTGCATTCCCGTGCCTGATGTCCGCCCTCTTTGCAACGAAGGCAGCGCAACGACGAGTGACAATGGGCAGCGATGTGGCCGCGCGTGAGGCAGTTGAAGCAACGTCCTGCTAGCTCCGGCGAGACCGGACGATGCTGTTGGCGACGACTCACAACGGTCTGAAAACCGTCGCCGTCGACGAGAGGCGCGGACGGCCGCCGCGGACCAAGCCGCCGAAACACCGGGTTCCTCGCAGCCTGCTGCAGTCTGGGACGACACTGCTCACGGCCCCGCGTGGGTTGCAGTGTCGGTGGGGCACACGGCCTATACCGCGTACGCCGCCGCCGATGCCGCGTACCGAGCCCGGGCCTCCGTGGGGCGCCCTCGACAGTGGCCACCCCTCGTGTCGTGGTCCCAGCCCCGACCGAAGGCGTAGGCGGTGCCCAAAGAGCCTGGCGAGCGACATGTAGGTACGATGGGTGCGAAGCAGCAGGGGCGGACTCGTCGTCGGAGGCGTCGACGACAGCCGCACCTAGCCTTCGAGAGCCCAAGCAGACTACCACCAGGGTGGAAGGGGACCGCATGGGGAGAGGGATGACGGCTTCGACGAGGGACCACCGGCGGGCTGCTGCGACAACGGAGATAGCGCGGACACGCTCGCCGCGCGCACGACGCAGGTGCCGGACACCGGTGCTGTAGCCGCAACGGTCACGCCATCTTCATCATCATCCTTGTCGAAGACGTCCTCCGGTCACGCCATCTTCATCATCGTCCTCGTCGAAGACGTCCTCCGTCGAGAGCTTGTAGGACTCCTGCACCTGCGGTTTACTAAGTGTTCCCCAAATTCTAGATAGGGTACCTGTACAAAACAACTTCCACAACTCTGTTGTGTTGTTCATTTGAACCTGTACGTACAAACCATTTCAGTAATGCATTTTATGATCGGGTTCAGCTCAAATGCCATTGAATCAGCTGTGCAATGTCTGGCAAATCACATTACTGAAGGCATTCTTTCTTTGTTTCATGAGAGAGCTCTGTAAACTTTTTTTTTTTGTTTTAATAAAATTCCAGTAGGGGTACGAACCCCTCATGTTCCCCTAAAAAGAAAACAATACTGAAAGCATCAAGTATTTCCTAGAAGAAAGTAGTTCCTAAATTGCTTGTCAAAGTAATATGTAAAGAATGTAGTTTCTGAATTGCTTGAATCAGCTCAAATACCGATCAACCACGATGAATAAAGGATACCTTAACTTCATTGTTTTCTCTTAATTTGCTCTTTTGTTCAATTTGACCATGTATACTGGATTCAGAGAAACAGAAGGATAAAAAACAGGGACAGAGTTAGAGGGGCTCCGTCAATTGGTTTACTATCTTGCTACCTGTATATTTGTTTTCCATTTCTATCAACTTTGATGTGTAATGTTCAATTTGCCCACCCCTCGCCGCCAGCGCTCCCAGTGCTGCGGCTGCAGCGCCCGTCGCCACCTCGTCATCGGCCTCAGGAGCTTCCACCGCGGCTGCTGCCGTCAACGAGCTATCACAATGCTCCGTGCATGTTATCTTCAGATAAAAGTATCTCTTCTTCCCAGTCACACTAATCTCTTGAGAAAATCTTCTCTTTTGCTCCTTCCTTCAACATATGTCATATGTGCAACCATCCTACACGGCGCACCACCGACAAACAAACAATTAGTTTGGCATGCACAGATCACATGATTGTTGCTTACCAAGATGTCAACGTATTATCCCAATCTGCAGAACCAACAATGCAAGCATGGCAGTCTACTAATTGAATGTGCTGGACAATGCTGTCCATAAGCATACCACGAGAAAATATATTGCCCTGATGCTGGAACTGGAGACCGAATGTAATAAGGAAGCAAAAGCAACCAATTTCTATCACAAAAGAAATATACAGGTAATAAATGATCCACGAATGCGTTTGCATCGCTGACAGTTTAACAACACATTTGATTAGTACTACACAGAAGGATCAGATGAGAAGCATACATCTGTGTCTAGGTTGATCCGGGAGCAAGTGAAAGTGCAGTTTCTGTATTCCAGAAAGGTGCGAAAAATTGTTCCCTCACATTTGGGAGACGTTTCAGCAGCCTCCCTAAATAAGTAGCAACGGTGGGGCATGTGGAGCTCGCATCAAACCCAACTCAAATCCCCGAGTCTGAGACAACAGAAAAGAATGCATTCAGATGGACAAAAGTACACTTCAGCTGTACATACACCAAAGTACCGTAACACGATTAATACTGGACTTACAGAACGAGACAATGAAAGAGGTGTGATGCAGGAGCACACGCACCTCATTCAGGAAGAGAGGAGCTTCTTTACAAACTTTCTTGGTTTGGACTCTGCTGCGGGAAGTGGAAAGTATGTACTAATATTGCCCGGAGGACGGATCCCAGAATTCGAAGAGGTGCTGGACTCCTTTCGGGTCGAAATATAAGAGTACTTATCACTTCTTCAGCACTTTTCATATGCACAGCCGTCCAATAACACTGCTGCACAAGGAAAAATGAAAAACAATCATATCTGGCTCCTCCATTGCATCGTGTGCTTATAATAGTTTAACAAGACAGTTGGGTAGAAGTAAAGGCATCAGACTGGAAATTTACCATTTGCGTGTTGTTTATGTTGATCAGCAATTCAACATCCAGTTTCCGTGATACAGAGTCAGATACAACAGTAGAGGCTTACAATTTGAAAAGGAAAAGCTTAATAACAGTCCAGCTATCAAACCATGGAAGGGGCAATGCAGCACGCTGCTTCCCATAAAAACCCAATTTAACGCCAGCGTCTGACCATAAAAACCCAATTTAACGCCACAGTAGAGGTTTTGGGGAGATATATTAATTATGGTCCAAAGACCATAATATTGTTCTAAACTAAATTATGGATTTTTCCTATAAAAAAGATTTTTCCATATAAGTTTACAATGGACAATAATCTAAAATATGTCACATCATTTCTCCTTATTTTTCCCACTGGGTTTTAAGGAGTTAAATGACATATCAATAATATTATTATCACCTCATATTTTTTTTCCTACAAGGTTTTTGGAGGTCCTGAAGCTATTGATTGATCTCACGGCTGGATGCGATCAGGGGAGTGTTAAGATGCAATCCGTGTCTCACAGGATGGACCAATAGGATTAGAGGGATCTCATCCCACAGATTAGTGACTTGTCATAATCTTAGCCTTTAGATCTAATCCAGCGATCCATGTAACATCTCCATGTAACGATCTCTATCCTATTACCGACATCGCCGAGAGAAACCGTTCGGCGTCCACGGGAACGCGATCCCGACGGGACGCCCTACGCTCCCATGGCACGGTTCAACGTGTATAAATTCTGGGATCATTCAATGGAAAGATATAGTTCATTCATTCTCTTCTCTTGATTACACCCACATTGAAACACGTTATCATCATCTGCTCATCGAGAGGGAGAAAATTTCTCGTCGAGAAGGTTTCTCGTCGGGGAAAGGTACGATGGACTCCCACAACTCACCTTCGATCATGACCGCGATTCTTCTCGGTGTTCCTCTCACCCGCCCGCGCTCCACTTTGCTCATCAACGCCGCCCGCCGGGCGGAGTCTCGCTCAAGCACCGCCGGCGTCTTCGGCCGTCGCCGCCGCCGTGGGACGCCACGCCCGTCGTCGCCACGTCGGGCGAAACAGCCGTAGCGCCGCTCGCCCAGCGTAACCGCCAGTAGCGCCATCGCGTCGGCATGGCCTAGGCATGGAACGCTCTCGCTCTCCGGCGTCGTTCACGCCTCAACTGCTGTCATTGCTCGCGCAAATTTGCGCCTCCGACTCCACCGGCCCCGGCAAGCGCCCGGCGGCGCCGCCGACTCCTCGCTTCTCACGCCTCCGTCGCCCGACCCGATCTTTCACCGGGGCGGACCAAGCGTCGCCCCTCGCCGTACAATTTCTATGCGGCGTCGGCGGCTCGGCGACTTCCGGCGACAACTCCGGACCTCGCTCGACAAACGCCTCATTGATGCAGGGCGCGCCGCGTTGATCGTCCGGACCACCGCCGTGGCCGCGGACTACAGCCCGGCCTCGTCCGGGCTCTGGACTCACACGACCTTCCGGAAGAGCTCTCAATGGAGTCCTCCCCAACCGCTCAATGGCGAGGCTGGTCCCTCCCGGCGAGGGGGGCTACTCTCCTCACTAAGCACGGAGAGAAGGCGGAGGCAGCAATGGCGGAAGCGCGAGAGCCGCGGCAACTTTACGATGGATAAGCTCTGAATTTTTAGTCTCCATTCTATTTTATTTTATCCGCTCTCTACGCCATAGCCCACATGCGTGTGTCGTACAACACAATGTCGACACCATCCGATCATAAAGGGTGTGATTGGTCGCTGAAATTTGGCATGTAAGCGCTACATTGCGCCCGCATTTAGGTGTTTGGTTCCTATTTGGCCAGGCCTAGCTAGGCGGGGTGGCCATCCGTCGCAGAGTTGTAGCGGCCCGTTGGAATGCGGGGTTGGCAATTCCAATCTGGCCTCTCCACGCGGCTCTCGGCGGCGTCGCGTCGCTGTCGTCCTCCGCGCGGTGACTCAGCGGCGTCGCACGCCCGACCTCCTGCCGCTTCCTCCGTCGCCCGGCTCGTCGTCCTCAACGCCCGGCCCCACGGCCCGCCTCAAATCCGGCGGCGCCTCGCCAAGACCGTCTGCGGATGGCGGACTCAAAGGCGGGGCGGGGTGTCGGCGGCTCCCTGCGGCAATCTCCGGGGATGAGGCGTCGGACTCGGCGGTGGGCGGTGTACGGCGGCGGCGACGGCGCAGCCATCACTCGGATGCGCCAGCGGCAGCACCGGCTCACGCGAGCGCCCGCGTCGGGAGAGCGGCGACCCGGTACACTGGAGGCCTTCAGCGCCAAGGCCCTTCGACCGCAGATCAGCGAGGACGCCCCGCCCCCGCAGCTCAATGAGGGCGCCCGGCCCCGCCGCGCCCCCGGCTTCCCCAACGAGCTCACCACGACCCCGGCCAGGGCGCCCGCGCTTCGCCGCGGCCCCTCGAGGCCGCGCTCCTTCTCCCTCCGTCCAGCGTGGGCTTGCCCAGAGCTTTCGCGCGACGCAGCTCCGGCGGAGGCGCTCCTGGCGAGGGGCGCCGGCCCGATGCGCCGGCCCGGCTTCCCCGAAGCCCGCCGGCCCCCGGCCTTCGGGCGCCCGGCTTCCAGCGGCCCTCAAGGCCGCGCTCCTTCCCTCCGTCCACCCACGCTACGGCAAGGCCGCGGCCCCGCTGTTGAAGCAGCTTCGGCGGGGGGCGCCTGCGCACGCGCGCGCTGCCAACCACCCGCCGCTCGACTTCCCGCCAAATCGCCACCCCCACACCTCCGAGGCCAACGGATACCTCCGCCGCCACCACACCCACACAACCCACCGCCCTTTGCTTGAGCAGCTCGAGCCGACACCACAGCGCCGGAGCGGGGATCTCATCGCCGATCAACTCTCTCTCCCTCAAATTTCTCTTGCTTGAGTGGGGAACGAGGACCAGAATGAATACGATGGCATGGGGTTGGTGTATGACATGTGGGCTCCACCATAGGGTAAGTTCACCAAACCCCAGAAGAGGTGACCCTATCCAAAGAAACCAAAACCAAACACTCCCATCTCTAAGCCGGACTACAATGGGCCACCAAAACCAAAAAGCAACCAAACAAGTGGCGGTGGCTTCATTGATGCAAAGCTAAGTCCGGCCGGGCTAGATTGGGCTAGCCGGGCTACCTTTGGGCATCACAACCAAACACACCCAAAGATGCCTCCCATGTGTGTGTTGTTTAGTACTATACTCTAACTTGTGAATTTGTGATTGTGACTATAGTTAGCAGCCAATTACTTCAAATCCATTGGAATTTTTATCATGTAACTAGCGCTGCTTGTGTTAGGGATTGGATCACTGTTCATCTTTATGTTGTGATAGGGATTTGATAACTGTAAATTGTAATAGGGATTTGATCAATGTTCAGAATATTTGTGTATAGTACAAATCATATAGCATTGGTTCTCATTCCATTTTATTACAGTTATTTACATTCTTAATATTCTTACAATATGACACAACTTATGCAAAGTGAAATCCTTAAATAAAAAAAAAAAACATATGTCACAATCACTTCACGTATGTTTTAAATATGGATATTTAAATTCACTTTATAAGGTCCATAAATTATGTCATCACATAATCATTACCTATAAAGTGTTTTATCCAATATTTAAGGTTCACATTAAATATATCATTTTTGATTTAAATTTAATGTGCAAACCATACGGTTCATATTTGAGTTACCTACTTAAATATATTGTATTTTTACAACACATCACGTGCCTTACCATTTTATAAACATTTATAAAAATGTAGGCACAATGTCAAAACTTGACAAGATAAAAGATAAAGAATTTGAGCAACTCGCTCTTGATGGACATAATTTTCCAACATGGGCAATGGACCTCAAAGTTAGCCTCTCTTTCGGGGTTTTTATCATGCAATTGTTCCACCGCAAGAAGGCACATCGGCACCTGAACGATAAAACTAAATATAGTGCCTTATACATTATAAGGGCCCATATACACCCGGCCTCAAGTCTGAATACTTGATGGAAGAAGATCCACATGTCTTATGGAATGCTCTCCAAAACGCTATGAACGGCAAAAAGGCAATTGTCTTGCACGAAGCTTTGCATGAATGGAACCATCTCCGTCTACAGGACTTTAAGTCCGTCGGAGAATACAATCATGCAATTCACAAGCTTTGTGCCAAACTCAAATTTTGTGAAAAAGAGCCTCTTGATGCGAGACAAAATAGAAAAGACTCTATCTACTATGATGCTGCCGGATAGAATCCTTCACCAACAATACCGTGAGCGAAATTTCCAAGTTTATTCCGAGTTTATTAATACTCTACTTCAGGCGAAAAGCATAATGAGCTCCTTAATTGGAACTCAAATAGACGCCCATTGGGTGCTACTCCATTACCCGAAGTACACACGAACACTCGGGACACAAACAAGAAAGATGGTTCAAACAGGAAACCATTCAGAAATTCAAAGGTAAAGGTAAAGGTAAAGGAAAATTTAACAATAAGCGTAAAAAGAGAGCAAAAGCCGCATGATTCAAACAAGGGCAAGGACATTCCCATAAAGGATTTTGACAAATCCAAACTTTGTCAAAAATGTGGTTGTTACAACCACATCACCAAGAAATGTCATACCCCCGTCACTTGGTTGACTTATACTTGAAGTCCGTTGGCCACGGTCGCCCAAATCAAGGACAAAAGTATGAAGCCCATTTCAACTTCGAGAATGATGTTCAAATGGAAGATGCATTCAACTTCCCAAAAGACATTGACATGGTAGAAGCTAGTTGCTCCAAGAGTGTCCCCACAGACCAAGCAACCAGAGGACTCTACCACCTACGGAAGACTTAATGGACACAAACAAGATGCTCATGGAGTTTGCCTCCATCGACATGTTCGGAGATCTCAATTAGACTCCCATAATTCTAAGTACTATGTACTCATGCATGCACTCATGCATTTATGTCCAAACAAAGTGTTGTAAATTATTGCTAAATATAGCAGTCTTGTAAAATATTTGTGGCTTATATGTTATATCCTATATATAGCACGCATGTATCAAGCACAATTGATAATAAATTATGTATAATTATATATATATATATGTAATTCTCAGATTTTATATAAATTCCTTTTTACATATATAGAGATTTCTACGGATTTAATCCAATGGAGGAGGAAATGTGCCTAGTGAACATCGGCACCACTAATTCTATACTTAGGAAACTAAATATTTCCAAACTCTAACTAAGAGACAAGGAAATGTTCTAACAATCGTTGACCTTGATGCAACGATAGTCGCCTAAGCTGTGCCACTATCACACTTCCCATGGGTACTCAAATTACAATTGAGGATGCATTATTGTATCCCGATTCAACTCGTACCTTACTTAGCTATAGAGATATTCGAAAAAATGGACTTCACGTGGAAACACATGAAGAACATAAAGAGGAATTTCTTCTCTTAATCAAGGATACCGGATATGGCAAACAACTTCTTGAAAAAATTCCTTCTTTACCATCCGGAATTTATTATACATACATTAAACCCGTACCACATGTTGCCTATAAAATAATTTTTCAGAATGTCGATGCATTCCGGACTTGGCACGACCGCCTTGGTCATCCCGGCATTGGGATGATGAGAAAAAATTATAAACAATTCCCATGGTCATAACTTAGCTAATTCTAAATTCCCGGACACTTCCGACTTTACATACACTTTATGCGCTCTGAGGAAATTGATTTTAAGACCATCTTATCTTAAGATCAAAAGCTGAACCACTTAAGTTCCTTCAAAAGAATTCAAGGCGATATTTGTGGTCCTATTACGCCATCATCCGGACCATTCAAATATTTTATGGTTCTAATAGATGCGTCCACACGATGGACACATGTGTGCTTATTATCCACACGCAACCATGCATTTGCCAAACTAATAGCACAAGTTATTAGACTTAGAGCAAATCATCCAGAGCATCAAATAAAATCTATTAGAATGGACAATGCCGCTGAATTTTCCTCAAAAGCTTTCAATGACTATTGCATGGCTTTAGGAATTCAACTTCAACACTTCCGTTATATGTCCACACTCAAAATGGTTTAGCGAAGCTCTTATCAAAAGAGTAAAGCTAATAGCAAGACCAATATTGCGAATGTAATCTACCAACTACATGTTGGGGACATGCGATCTTACACGCCCCGGACTTACTACAATTAAGCGACCAACCGCATATCATATAGCTTCCCCACTACAACTAGTGCGTGGAAATCCACCAAGTATTTCCCATCTCGCGAAAAATTCGGTTCGCCGTATATTTGTACCGATCTCACCGCCCAAGCGTACATCTATGGGTCCACATAGAAAATTAGGGATCTATATGCATCAATCACCGTCAATCATTAAATACACGGAGCCCCTTCAGGGGATCTATTTACTACCCCCGATCTGTTGATGTATCTTCAATGAAGATCATTTCTCGGCATTAGGGAGATTACAAGTACCAAAAAGAATGCCGAGGAAATAAATTGGGATGCCCAAGACATCACAACTCATGATCCACGTACACAAGAATCTGAACTCCAAGTCCAAAATTATAAACTTGCAAAATATTGCAAATAACCCGCGAGACGCATTTCGCGATTATAAAGGTGTTACTAAATCCTACTATCCTTCTAGAAATGTGCCCGAAAGAATAGAGCTACCAAACAAAACTATTCATCTCCCACCTTAGAAACCGGTTCAAGGTAAGAGGGAGAGAAGTAAGGCCCCTAATCAGGATGTGGCTCCTAAACGCCAAAGGAAACAAAATAACAAAAATTCAAAATTAGTAAATGTGACACAACAACAAATTGTAAAACACCAAGTGAATATACAAAATTCACATCCCACATCAACGATTGCACTCAATACCTGATGTTGGGACATGAGAACACCCGATGCTATCGTATTGGGAAATAACGAACCGTCACAAGGGGTGCAAGAAATTTCCATAAACTATATTGATTTTGGAGAATCATATGACCGAAAGACTACAATTGTCGACGTATACTTTGTTTGAAAACAATTGCTGAAATCATCCAAAGTGATCCGGATCCCAAGACCATGGCGAGTGCAAAAGCGCTCTGACTGGAACAAATGGAAAGAAAACAATTGAAGCGAGTTAGCCTCGCTCACAAAAAGAAAGGTATTCTAATCGGTAATACCTACACCTTCAAATATCTTCCCTGGTAAGGATTTAAATGGGTTTTCGTCCTTAAAAGGAATGAAAATAACGAAGTGGTGAGATACAAAGCGAGACTTGTAGCACAAGGGTTCACGCAGAGACCCGGCATTGATTTCAATGAAACATACTCTCCGATTATGAGTGGAATAACCTTCCGATATTTAATAGCATTGGCGGTTCAAAATCATCTATCTATGCAAGTTGATGGATGTAGTGACAAAGATATTTGTATGGGTCACTTGATTCGGATATATACATGAAGGTTCTGATGGAATCCCAACTCCGAATCCTAAAGCAAGTCGCGCCACATATTGTGTAAAAAACTTAATAAGTCACTATATGGCTTAAAACGATCGGGACGAATGTGGTACAACCGACTGAGTGAATTCCTATTACAAAAGGGATACACCAATAATAATGATTGCCCATGTGTCTTCATAAAGAAATCCCAAACTGGATTCTGCATTATATCTGTATATGTGGATGATTTAAATATCATTGGCAACCCACATGATATCAATGAGGCACGCAATCTCTTGAAGACGGAATTTGAGATGAAGGATTTAGGTCAAACTAAATTTTGCTTGGGTTTGCAAATCGAGCACCTTCACTCGAATTTTAGTACATCAATCTCGCCTATATCCGAGAAAAAACATTAGAGAAATTTAATATGGATAAATCACATCCATCTACAACTCCCATGATTGTTCGATCTCTAGACATGGAGAAAGATCCATTTAGACCAATGGGCGATGACGAAGAGGTACTTTGGGACCTGATGTTCCATATCTTAGTGTTCTTGGAGCACTTATGTATCTAGCAAATCAAACCAGACACTGATATTGCATTCGTAGTAAATTTACGGCTAGATATAGTCTTTGCTCAACCAAACGACATTGGGCGGGGAGCTAAAAATATCTTCACGATATCTCAATGGCACCAAAGATCTTGGATTATTTTTCCAAAGAAACCAAGATCCAACTATGATTGGATATGCTGATGTTGGCTATTTATCCGATCCCTATAATGGCCTATCCTGCATGGCTTTTGTATTTTTATATGGAGGAACAACTATATCATGGAAGTCTTCTAAACAAACTCTTGTTACAACCTCCGCAAATCATGCTTTGAAATTGTTGCATTATATGAAGCATCACGCCGAATGTGTATGGCCGTAGAGTGATTAATCACATACAACAATCAAGTGGAATTGGTTCCATTGAATCACCCACAATTATCTACGAAGATAATTCTGCTTGTATTACACAAATGGAAACTTGTTATATTGAAAGTAATATAACTAAGCATATTTCTCCTAAATTGTTTTTCCCTCATGAATTACAAAAAGAATGGAGAGATAAAAATCTTCCAAACAAAGTCTTGTGATAATCTTGCGATTTATTTACTAAGTCATTACCAGTCCCCATGTTCCAAAAGTTTGTTCATGGTATTGGAATGCGAAGACTTAAAGACTTACAAGTTTCGGGGGAGATACTCTCGAAAATAATAATTTATGTTAAATATTATATTGCACTCTTTTTTTTCTATTATGAGTTTTTATAAACTTTCTCATAATAAGGTTTTTAATGAGGCAATATCAAATTCATAAACATGTCATATTTTCTATTTTTCCTCATAAGAGGTTTTTAAAGGGAATATCAAAGACATCTTTCTTCCTCATATTTTCCAACGTGGTTTTGGGGAGATATATTAATTATGGTCCAAAAGACCATAATATTGTTCTAAACTAAATTATGGATTTTTTCCTATAAAAGATTTTTCCATATAAGTTTACAATGGACAATAATCTAAAATATGTCACATCATTTCTCCTTATTTTTCCCACTTTGGGTTTTAAGGAGTTAAATGACATATCAATAATATTATTATCACCTCATATTTTTCCTACAAGGTTTTTGGAGGTCCTGAAGCTATTGATTGATCTCACGGCTGGATGCGTCGGGGGAGTGTTAAGATGCAATCCGTGTCTCACAGGATGGACCAATAGGATTAGAGGGATCTCATCCCACAGATTAGTGACTTGTCATAATCTTAGCCTTTAGATCTAATCCAACGATCCATGTAACATCTCCTGTAACGATCTCTATCCTATTACCGACATCGCCGGGAGAAACCGCTCGGCGTCACGGGAACGCGATCCCAAACGGACGCCTATGCTCCCATGGCACCGGTTCAACGTGTATAAATTCTGGGATCATTCAATGGAAAGATATAGTTCATTCATTCTCTTCTCTCGATTACACCCACATTGAAACAATTGGAACTAAAAAAGTCATTGCTGTGAAACTGACGTGTCAGCAAAATGGATAAAACTATGGCCACAATCTCCAACTAATTGTACCTGGGCCTTAATTTAGCATGCTTAAACTGAATTCGATCCACATTGTTATTCTTGATAATCGCAAAACAAAGTCGATCAACAGTTACAGTTAATCGTAGGTACATTCAACCATGTCCTGCAAAAGGAGAAATTTCTATATTTAACCCGTCATTGGCAATGCCCGTATAATATGACCTGAAATTCGTCGGCCTTTTTAAATATAACCGGATCGCGCGGTTGTTTTGAAATATGACCATGACCCGATTTTTTCGCTATTTCCAAAATCTCAGGAAATAACTTGCACTGTTTGGACACGAGAAAAGACAAATTACCCTCTCTCGAGCTCGAGCTGGCCGTCCTCATCTTTTTCCTCCTTTCGGTCCGCCCCGCCCGGTCGCTTTTGCCCATGAACGACGGCGTCGTCGAGCTCAACCCATCAAATCGATCGCATCACTAGCTCGCGGCCAAAACCTTGTGCATCTATTGAGCCCCCGAGTGCGCCCTCATGGCTCCATCGCCCCTTTGCCCGGCCAGTCTTCTCCTACGGCCGGCAACCCGCGCAGCCGTAATCCCTCCGTCGGACGGGCCGTCTGGTGAGCTTTGCCGCAAACCGACTAGAACTATAGCTTTTCCTTCATGTCCTAATGCTCGTGCGTTCGTCGTTTCATGAAGCTCTCCGTCGCGCCGAACGCCATTACCCCGCCCGGAGTTCGCCGCCACCGTCGCCCATCCACCTCCGCCTCGTCCCGCCCGAACCGGCGTGGCGCGATCGAGTTAAGTGTGGTGAGCTCCTGGGGTGTGCCCGTGCCGTCCTTTTGTCCTTTGCCCGGCGCCCGGAGTCGCCGGAACGCCCGGCCGCCCGGCGCTCAGCGTTGCCGCCCCGCGCCCCGGCGCCTAGCTAGGGGCCGGGTTTGGTTCGATTAGGTGAGGGGAAGTGATCGCCAGTCTTTGAAGGTGTTGGTGTGCTCGCCCTCGCCCGAGATAGCCGCCGGTGAGCCGCCGCCCGCGTCGCCTTACGCCGCCCGCCCGCCATGGCGCGCCGGCGCTTCCTGGCTGGTGCTCGAGAGAAGGGGAAAGTGGTGCCGGGAGATCTGCGAGGAGGTCGAGGGGGTCGTGGAGTGCAAGATGCGGGAGATCTCGATCCAGCGGGCGGTCGGCGGTCGGGACGCGCTATGCAGCGATGTCGCGGACGCGGAAGTAGCGGCGATCTTTTTCGATCGTTACGTGAGCGAGCGAACAAGAAAATTGCGAGAAGGGCATATGAGTCTTTTCCGTGTATAAGCGATTGGAAGATAATTCCAAAAATTTTAGAAATGGCAAAAAATGCGAGATGGTCAAATTTCAAAGCAATTAAACGTGATCCCGGGTCATATTTCAAAAGGCCGGCCAATTTCAGGTGAGAACCATTACCGGGTGGCATACACCACGCGGGCGTCGTCGGCGCTTCCGGGGCAAGGCGCCGCCTTGGCCGTGTCGGGCCGAGGAACGCCACATCCGAGCCCACCGGGAGACGGTAAACACCACGGCCGAGTGAGATCGAATCCGAGGCCAAGCCGAGCCAGGGCGGGCGGCGGAGGGATTAGGAGCCGCACCTCCGAGGGGAGCGCGGCGGGCGCGGCGAAGCGAGGGGCGGGCCGGGTGGAGGGAGGGACGGTCGGAGGGTCGAGGAGGGCCGTGGGTGAGGGGCGAGCGGGACTCGTCGCGGAGGAGTGGTAGCCGCGATGCGCCACGCGGGCCTTGCCCGCGCCCGGAGGTCAAGGCGGAGGCCATCACCGGCCCGCCCCGCGCCACCCGCCGCCCGGTGAAGTCGGGGGACTTCTCTTTGGGCTTGGGTTTGGTGGCTGTTATTCGCTCCGAAATCGGAATCCAGTAAGCTGAGATCATCGTCGATCATCACCCCGACCGTCTTTTTCTTTCGGCCCATGCAGCCCACGCCCATGATGTGGTAACATTCGATTATTTTTGTTTTAAAAAAAGCAAATAGTTTTTATTCATGTCAATTAGATAACGGCGAATTGGCTTGTAGTCCAATGGTAGGGCCGGTCGATGGGGACGCTACCCACGAGTTCAAATCCCGGTGCTCGCACCTTTTCCCCGGATTTTCCCAAGGATTTACGGCGTTATGCATTAAGTGGTAGCGGCGTTCCGTCGGCGACGAGGTGCCTATGGTGACCGAGAATCTCGGATCTGCGGTTTGCCAATCCTTCGGAGGTGCTCATAGGGGTAGGGTTTCGCGACGCGTGTGTTCATAGGGGTGAGTGTGCGTGCGTGTTGTGAGTGTCTGCGTTGTACTGCTGTGTCATTCTCAAAAAAAAAAAAGATAAACAATGATAACATCCCATGAAAACATATTATCTTAAAGAATTATGGAAATAATTTAATATACAAATATATTTCATTGACGCTATGGGTACAATCTAAAATACACCGTATGGCATCTTATGGGTACCTCGCCATTGAAAATCACATAGATACTATACGTGAATACCCAAAATATACTATAGATATCCCATAAATATTATGTGATGAATGAACAATAAAATATGCTACGGATGCAAGTAGGTTTCGTGAGCAAGCCTATAACCACAAGCCTGCTTTTATCGAAAATATTTCATGAAACGAATCCCAACACACCATGAAATATCTCGTGGGTACAATAGACATTGATAACTCACATAAAAAGTATGCTTAGGGTACTTTATAATATAGTCTATAGATATTAATTACAATCGACACGTAGGGCAAACTGCTGATGTGGCAAGTCATTTATCGACGAAAGAGAGAGAAAAAATGTAGAACCGGCGTCTAGATAAGGGCATGTACAGCCTATAGACGGAGGGTCGTTTGTAGTTACCTCGATTCTATCATATGACAGGGGCGTACAACCCATAATCTGTTTCATTGATTGTAAGCTATTTTTTTTGAGATTACACAAGATAACGCCAGAGGCGCTCAACACGCACGCACACTCACCCCCCTGAACACACGACGCAAAAACCCTACCCCTATGAGCACCTTCGAGAAGGACCGAGCCGCACTCAACATGCACGCACACTCACCCCTATGAACACACGCGTCGCAAACCCTACCCCTATGAGCACCTTGAAGGACCGAAATGGCAATCTTGAAGTTCACGAAGTCACCACAAGCGTCGTGCGGCGCCGAAATCCTGAAATAAATCCAGGAAAATGTGTGCAACCAGAATTTGAACCACGGGTGGGAGCCCCTAACCAATGGTCTTTGCCATTGCGCTATGAGCCCCCTTGACGATTGTAAGCTATTTAATCAAGATCAATAATAAATAATTTTTATGTACCATTGTGTTGCCTCAAAATCACTCCATCTAAAACAATAACGGTTCACACGATCGGCCCCATCCGTTCAAAGATCAAGTTCAGAGATAAAATTCAGAGGCAATAACGGTTCAAACAATAGCTAAAAGAAACTTTTCAACAAGCAGGATCCTGTGTGCCTTCTGTTGAACGTCAGATCGACTGTAAAATAGCCCGCACTCTCTGAAGAAACATTGGGAAAAATAGAGGACGAGGAAACATGTAAATGATTTAGTCAGCAACTCGATCGATCTGAATATGTTGAGCACTTGAGCATATTTTTGAGAGTTATTTTTATGCTCAAGTGGAGTAACTCTGAACATATGCTCAAGTGGAGAAACTCGATCGAGTTTCTGAAGCTCGCCATTATCTACTTGGAAGCTAGATAATAGCGAGCTTCAGAAACTCGATCGATCAGGATGGACAGGCACGTCGGCGAGAGGTCGGCGAGGCCCGCGATCGGCGCCGTACGTCAAAGCGACGAGCCCGCCGGCGGCAGCGGGCAGCCGATTCGAACCAAGGAGATGCGCCCGGCCGGCATCGCCGAACTCCGCGAACGGCCAGAAAAACTCAGGAAGGACTGCAGATTCGTGAGGTGCTCCCGTCGGCGCGTGTAACTGGTGCTCCCGTCGTGGCGCGAGGTCGACCCGACCACGACTGCGATCACTGCCGCTACGATCTTCGTGACCGCGACTCCGACGGTCCGACCGACCCCGACGAGCGACGCCGAATCGACGATCGGCGTTCGCCCATCGCCCGTCGGGCGCATCACCGCCGTCGCGGCGTCGCCCATCACTGCATCGCGGCCATCCCACAGAGCCACGACGGATGTCTCCACCGCCACCCGTCGGTGCGGATCTCGCTTCGTGACCCCGACGACGACCCCAATCCTACCCGCGCGCGGCCCCAAAGCCCTCCTGTGGGTGGTGCACGATCTGCTCTTCCTCGGCGAGGTTCGCGAGGCTGAGCATGTGCGAGAAGGAACTGGTGACGACGATGGAATTGCCCAGCGGTAGGCTGGTGAGCGTGCTCCCAAGATCGCCAAGCCAAGCCTCATCCCTGTCCTTCTTACTCCGTCGAGAGCTTGTAGGACTCCTGCACCTGCGGTTTTCCTAAGTGTTCCCCAAATTCTAGATAGAGAAACAACTTCCACACCTCTGTTGTGTTGTTCAGTTGAACCTGTACGTACAAACCATTGCAGTAATGCATTTTTGATCGGGTTCAGCTCAAATGCCATTGAATCAGCAGTGCAATGTCTGGCAAATCACATTACTGAAAGCATTAAGTATTTCCTAGAAGAAAGTAGTTCCTGAATTGCTTGTCAAAGTAATCTGTAAAGATTGTAATTCCTGAATTGCTTGAATCAGCTCAAATACCGATCAACCACGATGCATAAAGCCTAAAGGACACCTTAACTTCATTGTTTTCTCTGAATTTGCTCTTTTGTTCAATTTGACCATGTATACTGGATTCAGAGAAACAAAAGGATAAAAAACAGGGACAGAGTTAGAGGGGTTCCGTCAATTGGTTTACTATCTTGCTACCTGTACATTTGTTTTCCATTTCTATCAACTTTGATGTGTAGTGTTCAATCTGCCCACCGCTCGCCGCCAGCACTCCCAGTGCTGCGCCCGCCGCGCCCGTCGCCACCTCGTCATCCGCCTCAGGCGCTTCCACCGCAGCTGCTGCCGTCAACGAGCTATCACAATGCTCCGTGCGTGTTATCTTCAGATAAAAGCATCTCTTCTTCCCAGTCACACTAATCTCTTGAGAAAATCTTCCCTTTTGCTCCTTCCTTCAACATATGTCATATGTGCAACCATTCTACACGGCGCACCACCGACAAACAAACAATTAGTTCAGCATGCACAGATCACATGATCGTTGCTTACCAAGATGTCAACATATTATCCCAACCTGCAGAACCAACAATGCAGGCATGACAGTCTACTAATTGAATGTGCTGGACAGTGCTGTCCATAAGCATACCACGAGAAAATATATTGTCCAGATGCTGGACCGAATGTAATAAGGAAGCAAAAGCAACCAATCTCTATCTCAAAAGAAATATACAGGTAACAAATGCTCCACGAATGCGTTTGCATCGTTGACAGTTTAACAACACATTTAGTTAGTACTTGATCAGACAAGAAGCTTACATCAGTGTCTAGGTTGACCGGGGAGCAAGTGAAAGTGCAGTTTCTGTATTCCAGAAAGGTGCGAAAAATTGTTCCCTCACATTTGGGAGATGTTTCAACAGCCTCCCTAAATAAGTAGCAACGGTGGGGCATGTGGAGCTCGCATTAAACCCAACTCAAATCCCCTCGCCTGAGTCAACAGAAAAGAATTCATTCAGATAGACAAAAGTTCACTTCAGCTGTACATACACCAAAGTACCGCAACACAATTAATACTGGACTTACAGAACGAGACAATGAAAGAGGTGTGATGCAGGAGCACACGCACCTCATTCAGGAAGAGAGGAGCTTCTTTACAAACTTTCTTGGTTTGGACTCTGCTGCGGGAAGTGGAATGTATGTACTAATATTGCCTGGAGGACGGATCCCAGAATTCGGAGAGGTGCTGGACTCCTTTCGGGTTGAAATGTAAGAGTATTCATCACTTCTTCAGCGCTTTTCGTATGCACAGCCGTCCAATAACACTGCTGCACAAGGATAAAAGAAAAATAATCATTTCTGGCTCCTCCAGTGCATCGTGTGCTTATAATAGTTTAACAAGACAGTAGGGTACAAGTAAAGGCATCAGACTGGAAAATTACCTTTTGCGTGTTGTTTATGTTGATCAGCAATTCAACATCCAGTTTCTGTGTGCCCCCTTGGAATATTTGGCTTATACACAGTAGAGGCTTACAATTTAAAAGGAAGATCTTAATAACAATCCAGCTATCAAACCCAGCTTGAAGGGGCAATGCGGCACGCTGCTTCCCATAAAACACAATTTAACGCCAGAGCCTGACAACACCACCACGACAGAAAAAGAAGTGATACACAGTCAGGTACAACAAACAAATGTGAGTTCTGCTGTATTTTTTATGTAAAGTGTCAAAACATTTATAACAATGTCAGAAGATGCAGGAGCATAAATAGTTACGCACCACAGTTTAAGAGTCACCACCGCAGAAGGGGAGGAATCTCTTCACACAGTTTGTTTTTGTTTCTGTTTCTGCTTCTGCTTGAATGCCTTCCCTTAGAGCAGAAGGGACCAAACGGAAATACTCTCCACCTTTTTCTCTGAACCGTCGCTGCAGGTCGGGGCAGCCGTATATTTCTAGGTGTTTGATGGCTGGGAGCCGCTGTTTCAGATCCTGCGGAAATTCCTTTATCCCTGGACTGCTGTAAATGCTCAACTCCTCAAGGGAAGATAGGCCATCAGGCAGCGCTTTGAGCCCACCGCATCCACCCAGATAGAGAGTCCTGAGCTTTTCCGGTGCGGACAACTTAGGAATCCCCCAGACACTGCCACAACCTGAGAGTGATAGCCTTAACTCTTCCAGCTGGGGCAGTGGAATGATTTCCTCGGAGGATGCGCCCATCCCTTGCAAGTTCTTACAATTGTTAAAAACCAGAGTCCGAAGGCGAGGGAAGTATCGTAGCTCATCCATTGGCCAGTGGACAATAATTGAGCATGATGAGATAGTCAATTCTTCCACAAAGGCCAAGCACTCCCTGAGCCCAAGCTGCAAATTGGACGAGTTAAATGTCGATATGAAGCTGTCGTTACCCTGAAGATACAATTCTCGCAGGGTGTCTGGAGCTCTTTGGCGTTGGCTTTCCCCTCTTTATAGGCGGCACCACATTTGCCGGAAAACTGATTGTCAAAGAGACAATAGATAGCCACGAGCTCAAAGGCATGCTCATAGGAACATGACTAGCTCCAGGAAGACTGTCACAAAATAAACGTGTGAGAACCGGGCTCTCGGGAAGGGTTGCAAGCTTATTGCATACTCTGATGGATAGCTCTTCGAGCTTGGGAAGCATCAGCAAGCTATTAGGCTCTTCTGCACTACTTTCTTCCCAGCTCTCCAACTCAGGCAAATCCTCCAACACCATCTTCTTTAACTTCGGGAAAATCTGAAGTGAGGTGTTGTATCCTGCCGCTGCCGATGCCACATCAACGCTCTTACATAATGTGGTCAGACTATTCATTCTGTGTAAACTCAAATACTCAAGGGAGGATGACAACCATACTATTGGCAGATCTGTGCATCTTGGACAGTTGGATATATGGAGTTCTCTTAGACACTGGAACATACGAGGGTCCCTCATCCAGTGCGGGATAGCCATGCCACCATACCCATTTACACCCAAAACTTTGAGCTTACTATGAGGTTCAAGAGACTCCAACACTGCCTCCACATTATTACTAGCCACTTGCTCATTGTTACTGGTCTCATTATCCAATGGAAATCCAGGGCCGTCCCAGTCCAACAGCAGTTCATTTAGATTATGTTTCGAACTGAGATTTGCCATTGACAGACTCTTTACATTCCTCAAGCTGTATAGCTCCAAATGGCCACCAAGCTGTCCCAGGTCTTTGAGCTCTTCAATTCCGAATCCATCTTCAGTGCCCACAATAAATCTTGTCAGTGTTTGGAGGTTATGCATCAGACTAAGTTTTGGAGGCATCTGTTGCAAGCTTTGGCAGTTAAAAAGATAAATATGGTAGAGCTTCCTCATAGTTGTAATACCGTCTGGTAGATGTTGTAGGTTAGTGCATCCATTGAGCCACATCGATTGCAAGTTGTACAGAGTACATAATGAATCCGGCAATCGAATAATTCCCCGTGACTCGGAGAGATCAAGATATCGTAAATGTGATGCATTTATGAACTGAGTGTGGATAGAAGGATTATAACAACACAAAGCCCTTAACGACCTCAGTTTTAACTCATTCAGATCCTTGTGTTCTGATCGAGTTAACAATGTGCGAAGCGACGATGTTCCTTTCATTGATCTACTGATTTGCTTGAATTCATCACGTGACAGTTGCATGTGACATACTGAAGCCCTTTTCCGACTCAGCTCTTCTACAGATGGACATTCATCTGTGACACACTTTGCTAGGTCATGCATTAAATCATGCATTTTACATCCAACTGCCTTGTAATAATATGGACCCCCAGAAAATTCCTTCACATTCACATCTTGAAGAAAGGCCCTGGAAGCCAACTCACTAAAAAAGAATTCACCTTTCTGAGCCAAATCCGTTGCTCCCTCATCTTCATGGATGAAACCATTTGCCATCCATAGTTTGATAAGCTTGTCCTTATCCATCACATAATCCTTAGGATAAACTGCACAGAAGGCAAAACATTGCTTCAATTCAGGAGACAAGTGTTTGTAGCTCAGTTTTAGTATTGGCAATACTTCTTCTTTGCCCCCGCTAGTATCACTAATATCACTTTCTGCAATGGCTTCCCACTCGTAGACTTGTTGTTTTGAATTCATCAAGCCACCCATGGTCTTGAGAGCAAGAGGCAACCCTTTACACTTATTGACTATGCGCCAACCAATCCTGACAAACTCTTCTTGCTCTTGTACTCCATTACTAAAAGCCTTGTTTTTGAACAATTCCCAGGACTCAACCTCATTCAGGCATTCTAGCTCAAGGGGTGGAAGGGTGCCCATTAGCGAGGCCACTTTTGGGCTTCGACTTGTGATGACAATCATGCTTCCTGAACCACCAGTGGAACATAGTATTGGCTTCAGGTCATCCTCCCACTTGTGTGGTTCTTCATTCCACACATCATCAAGAATAAGTAGGAACCTTCTCCCGCCAATCACCTCATGCAGTCGTCGCCGCAACAGTTCAATGCTGTCAGATAGATCACATCTGCTAGTGCCAGGTGTGGCCAAATCAATTATAGATCTCAGAAGAGGAGCAGCTTCAAAGTTGTCTGAGACACAGTGCCACATCTTCTCAACAAAATGCTTCTGAACCCTATTGTCATTATATACCATCTTTGCTAGTGTGGTCTTGCCCAAACCCCCCATCCCTATGATAGGAAGCACCTGCACATTGCGTTGATCTCGTTGGTCAAGCAACTTCTTAACCACCTTCTCCTTGTCACTGTCTCGGCCAAAGATACCTGTGGACTCGATCAGCGCCGAGTGTGTCTGCCGACAAGGAACTTGCGGCGGCACCTCCATGCGCTCCAGATTGAACTTGTGCATCTCCTCAACGAGACCATCAATCTCGTCTAGCACAGTCTTGAGCTCCCTGCTTGCTTTATAACGGAACACAAGTCGATTCTTCGAGTCGAAGCAGCTCAGTACCTTGCTTTTCATGGACCCAGCTGCGCTGGCCTGGGTCATCTCAAGACGTAGCGCCTCGTACTGGAAGTCGTCGAAGACGTCATCGGCCTTGTAGGCAGCGGACTTGAGCGCCTTCATCCACGCCTTGACGGCACGGTTGTTCTCGCTCTTGGCCTCCGCGTCCGCCAGCAACGACTGTATGTACTCCAGCCGGCGCTCCAGCTTGTCGCGGTCATCGTCGACGCCCCACATCTGGGTGACGCGCTTCACGAGCACGTCGCCGGCCTTGCCGACCACGCCGCGCACCATGGGGAGAAGCAGTGCTTCCGCCATCACAAGATCGCTGGGGGAATCGCTCTGAGCTGAGCTGATCGGCTGCTGTGGTAGCAAGCAGAGTGTGTGCAATTATTGCTCCTTTGTGAATGCAGTACGGGGCGTTTTGGCGTGCTCATTTGTTTAACACTCGTAGTTATCCTAGAGATGCGTCCTGGTTGGTTCACACCTACTCCGGAACTTGTTCTGCTTAAACCTACTCCATAAAGTACTGCAACTTGTATGGCTTGTTCTGCATAAAAGCATGTAAGCGTGATCATATCTTAAGCACTAGTTGGTCTCGTTCTGCTTAAACCTACTCTGGAACGCGCATTTTCAGTACCCACTAGTAGAAGGATATGTCATTCAGATGTTGTATTCAATGCAGCTGTCCTACTAGAGAGGCCCTTCGTGCATCCACCCCCAATCAAGCATTTGACAAGCGTGTCAAGAAACTTCAACATTGCAAGCCAACCAGAAGAGTATCTCCATATTTGTTTTGCACATGACATCATATATCTGCAAAAGTAGATGTTTTTTTATGAAAATTAATATACAGAGTTTTCAGTTTACCCAAACCGTATAGATCTCACAGTGATAGAATATTTGAATCATATCAGTAGCCTAACTTAATATGATTGGAACTTCAAAAAAAAGGGCATTGCTGTCAAACTGACGTGTCAGCAAACTGGATAAAACTATGGCCTCAAGCCTCCAACTAATTGTAGCTGGGCCTTAATTTAGCATGCTTAAACTGAAGTCGATCCACATTATCATTCTTGATCATCGCAAAACAAAGTCGATCTACAGTTACAGTTAATCGTAGGTACATTCCACCATGTCCTGCGAAAGCCACAAACTATAATAGGTCGACCGAGCGGAAGCACAGAACCATTACCAGGTGGCAGACACCGCGCAGGGCGCCATCAGCGCCGGGGCAAGAGGCCACCGCCCAAGCCGCCGTGTCAGCGCTGAACGCCACATCCGAGCCCACCTGCACAGTATTGCGCTTGGCACCACAGCGAGTGAGATCGAACTCGAGCCGAGCTAAAGCGGGCGGCGGCCGGCAGAGGGGTTAGGAGCCGCACCTCGTGAGGGGTGAGCGCGCTGGGCGGGACGCCGCCGAGGAGGGCGAGGCCGTGAGGAGGGCGAGCGGAGGAGCTCGAGGAGGGCCGTGAGGCGAGGGCGAGGCGACTCATCGTGGAGAGTGAGCAGCGCGGGTGCCCCACGGACGCGCCGCCGCCGGAGGTCGGCGGAGGCCATCATCGGCGCCCGCCGCGCCCCGGTGAAGTCGCGAGTTTTGCTTTGGGCTTGGGTTTGGGTTGGGTGACCGAACGCCGCGTGAGGAGGAGGAGCCCGAGAGAAGGGCGCGATTGCGACCGGGCGTCCGGCGAGAGGCTGTTTCGGACGCCGGGGCGCAGCCCATCAACCGACCGAGCCCATCAACCGACATAGCAGGGCAGTCCGATCCCAAGCCTCCGCTCAAAAGTCCGATCCCAAGCCAACACCGCGGGGAGGGGCGGCGGGTGCCTTGGGGGGCGACGAGATCCCATCTGGAGAGCGCCACCCGTCCGAGCCGCCGCTGCCCCCCCCCCCGGCCTCGCCCCTGTCCCAACGTCCCGCATCGCGGTTCAAATCCCAAGCGAGCCTCGCGGGGCGCCATCTCCATCGTCGTATGTCCGCTTCTCATCTGCTCCTCAATCACACCTTCTAATCCCCAAAATCAGCTCTTCAATCCAGTCCCAATGTGCTCATCTGCTGCCACAAATCGAGATGCCTACGAGGAGGCCTGATCCAAGGATGGTTTATGAGGATGAATTTGATCTACGGCTTGAGACATCCGAGCTGCGGCGGGCGTGGAGATGCCGCCGTGGAACCAACTTCTTCTTCCACGAAGCAACAAGTGCGTGTGCACTGCGGAGCTGCAGCGGGCGTGGAGATGCTGCCATTGAAACCAACTTCTTTTTCCACGAAGCAAATGGATGTGTGTGCACTCTAAAACATTTACGAAACACTTGTGACATTGCTCGAAACATGAATACATTCCTCACGAAACATGAATATCAGTTTTGCCTCTTAGTTTACATTGATACCGAATGAGAACTGTATGATCTGCATCTGCGAAAATTGCATACCGGTTCTAGCACGTTATTATTTCTTATTTGCGGGAAGCAATATCTGTTTTATTAGAAGAAAGCACTCCCTAGCCCTCCAACGTCAATAGGCTCTATAAATTGATAGCAACCTGTTCTATTGCATTCTAGTGGTCTCTGCTTGGGATCCTCACGGTTCCAAGCATTACTCGAGTTCTATTTTATTTGAGCAACTCATTCATCAACCATCACCGCCTACAACCCTGTTGTGTCCACCTTTTTATTTCATAATTTCTCCCCTCGGTTTCTATCATTTCGCGGCTACAATGATCTTTGAGCATGAAGTGAGCATGACAAGGCAATTAGATTCTAATGATTCACACACATATGTTGAGTCAATTGCTCCTTTATCGATCCGGGTAATACCTCATTATGTGGTGTGGCTTCAAAATTTTAAACACATTGTTGTGCTCTACGAAACATATGTTGTGGTGCTCTCTCGAACAATAGTATGTTACATTCTAAAACAAAAAAATGTTGTATAAACAATGAAGGGTTGCGAGGATGCAAAGAGGGGATCGAGGTGGGTGCACACCAAGAGATGCGAGGGGTAAATGCATACTTGATGAACAATTTTGCTTCTTCTTCTTCAACCCAACAGCGGAGTACCGTGTACTACATCATGATGAAACACAACTGTTTGAAAAAACACTACTTGCTGAATACACTTGTGCAAAAAAAGTATTGCCTAAAATATGAGTTGCCAAGTGGTGAAAACAAATGCAAAGATCTTTACGTTTTCATCATTAGTGTTACATTGAAGGGCTTGGAAGCGGAGCACGGTGAAAAAGAACTATCAAGCTACAACAAGTAGTGGGATTGGGCATATTATATATGGAGATCCAAAAGGCAATGCAAACAAGGAGGCAGTTGCAAGCAAACCTTGTGTATCTTATTCTTCAACCCAACATAAGGTAACATGTGCTACATGAACGAGTTTTGATTCCAAAAAAACACACATTGCGTGCCTTTTCTACTCTAAAACACTTGTAAATTACTTTTGAAACATGTAGATATGTATCCGAAAAAGGCATAGTTCTCATTATTCATCTTTGTGCCGACCTCTTAAACACATTGCGTGCTTTCTCTGTGCTCTTCTATTAATGCTATATTCATATGTACCTTTCTTTTCCCCCTAAAGTTGATTTCATATGTGCCGACCTATGTGCTTTTTGACTAGATTCCCTTCTTTGTGCCATCTCATTATTCATCTTTACTTATATATGGAAGTAATTGTTGGCTCTGTGCTTTTTATCTATTTTGTTCCAAGTTTACTCCTGTGTTGCACTAAAGAAACAATAATTATAATTGAAACATGCATAAGCGTACTTTTGAGACATACACCGTATATACTTTGAAACATGCTTATTGGTACATTTTTTGTTTTCATAATGTGCGGGAGGCAGCATGTACCCATGGGCATAATGTATCGGAACATCAAGTTTTGAAGACCTTGATTTCAAATAATAAATTGTCACAACAATGAATTCAAGTATTTGGAACATACAATCCAGTCCTCTCGCAACACATGTAGCAAGATGAACACTATGATGTTTCAAAGAATTTCTATGAATCTACCATAACTTATAAATTAATGTGGCACACAATTACATTTATTTTTACATTCTAGGAATATTAATCTATAGCTTTAGTTGTGTCTCATTGTACAAGTGCCTTGCTTTGCTTCCATGTACTTGCATTTATCCACACACCGTGGCCTTCTTCATTGCATATCGGGCATGTGTCTTTGCCTTTCTTCTTCTTGACCAAGTTTCCGTATCTTCTTCATCGCTTTTTCTTTCGCTTGTTTTAGAATACTCTTCTTACGATCTACCTTCTCCATCGGTCTTCCTTGCCTTTTCTTCATCGGTGGGTTCTTGTACTTTGTTTCACTCGTTCCCTCCCCGCACCTCCATGGTAGTTGCAGCCACCTTTGGCAAATTATTTTGCTGAGACATCTTAGCTTTTGTTGTTGCCTTTATCTTTTCCCAAACCTCATCAATCCCTTTTGAACCAACAACATACTCTTACATTGCCGACACATGCATCTGCAGCAACATGGCCCATCTTCCTACATATTGCATTGTACCTGAGCTTGTTTGTTGGTGGTACTCCAAATACGGCTCGGGGCACATAAATGTTGTGGCACTTGCGGTGTTGCTTCTTTTGACCACCGGTGCAACAAGTACCTCTCTGGTATCTTTAGGACATCAAGTGTTGTGAACACTTTGAGGATGTGTGTACACAAGATACCGTCTCGGTCATACATGTGGCATGAGCATGTGTATATTCCGGACTCTTGATTCGTATCAACGTTGTATATCTTGATTTCTTCCACACTTTGTCCTTATAGATTCTTCTTTTGACCTGAAACACATGAGCAACAATTTACTTTTTTTGTCATAACTGTCTATTTTTCAGTTTCATATCTATTCATGTTTCGAAGAAATGCACCCAGATTTTTGATGTTTCGAGTTGCAACTTCCAT
Source organism: Hyparrhenia diplandra (assembly GCA_015847255.1). Taxonomy (NCBI): domain Eukaryota; kingdom Viridiplantae; phylum Streptophyta; class Magnoliopsida; order Poales; family Poaceae; genus Hyparrhenia; species Hyparrhenia diplandra. Next base: position 104,914 of record JADLZK010010513.1, on the reverse strand, counting down.
GTTTCGAGTTATACGAGTTCTTTGTTTCCACCTCAATTTCATTGCTTTTGTGATCTTCTGTCCCATTTGAAAACAACTCTTCAAAACTTGATGTTGCTTTATACATTATGCCCATGGGTACATCTTTGCCTCCTCGCACATTATGAAAACAAAAATGTACCAATAAGCATGTTTTGGTATATACGGTGTATGTCTCAAAAGTACGATTATGCATGCTTCAAAGATAATTATTGTTTCTTTAGTGCAACACAGGAGTAAACTTGGAACAAAATAGATAAAAAGCTTTGTGGCCAACAACTACTTCCATATATAAGTAAAGATGAATAATGAGATGGCACAATGAAGGGAATCTAGTCAAAAAGCACATAGGTCGGCACATATGAAATCAAGTTTAGGGGGGAAAAAAGGTACATATGAATATAGCATTAATAGAAGAGCACGAGAAAGCACTACAATGTGTTTAAGAGGTCGGCACAAAGATGAATAATGAGAACCGCGTTTTCGATACATATCCGCATGTTTCGAAGTAATGTACAAGTGTTTTAGAGTAGAAAAGGCAATGCAATGTGTGTTTTTTTTTTTTTGAATCAAAACTTCGTTCATGTAGCACATGTTACCTTATGTTGGGTTGAAGAATAAGATACACAAGGTTTGCTTGCAACTGCCTCCTTGTTTGCATTGCCTTTTGGATCTCCATACATAATATGCCCAATCCCGCTACTTGTTGTAGCTTGATAGTTCTTTTCACCGTGCTCCGCTTCCAAGCCCTTCAATGTAACACGAATGATGAAAACGTAAAGATCTTTGCATTTGTTTTCACCACTTGGCAACTCATATTTTAGGCAATACTTTTTGCACAAGTGTATTCAGCAAGTGAGTAGTGTTTTTTCAAACGTTTGTGTTTCATCATGATGTAGTACACGGTACCTGCTGTTGGGTTGAAGAAGAAGAAGCGAAATTGTTCATCAAGTATGCATTTACCCCCTCAGATCTCTTGATGTGCACCCACCTCGATCCCTCGGCTGCATCCTCGCAACCCTTCATTGTTTATACAACATTTTTGTTTCAGAATGTAACATACTATTGTTCGAGAGAGCACCACAACATATGTTTCGAGAGAGCAAACAATGTGTTTAAAATTTTGAAGCCACACCACATAATGAGGTATTACCCGGATCGAAAAAGAGCAATTGACTCAACATATGTGTGTGAATCATTAGAATCTAATTGCCTTGTCATGCTCACTTCATGCTCAAAGATCATTGTAGATGCGAGATGATAGAAACCAGAGGGAGAAATTATGAAATAAAAAAGGTGGACACAACAGGGTTGTAGACAGCTGATGGTTGATGAATGAGTTGCTCAAATAAAATAGAACCCTGAGTAATGCTTGGAACCGTGAGGATCCCAAGCAGAGACCACCAGAATGCAATAGAACAGGTTGCTATCAATTTATAGAGCCTATTGACGTTGGAGGGCTAGGGAGTGCTTTCTTCTAATAAAACAGATATTGCTTCCCTGCAAATAAGAAATAATAACGTGCTAGAACCAGGTATGCAATTTTCTGCAGTACAGTCATACAGTTCTCATTCAGGTATCAATGTAAACTAAGAGGCAAAACTGATATTCATGTTTCAGAGGAATGTATTCATGTTTCAGAGCAATGTCACAAGTGTTTCAGAAATGTTTTAGAGTGCACACACATCTGTTGCTTCGTGGAAAAAGAAGTTGGTTTCAATGGCAGCATCTCCACGCCCGCTGCAGCTCCAGAGTGCACACGCACCTGTTGCTTCGTGGAAGAAGAAGTTGGTTCCACTGGCAGCATCTCCACGCCCGCTGCAGCTCCAGACGTCTCAAGCCAGAGATCAAATTCATCCTCATAAACCATCCTTGGATCAGGCCTCCTCGTAGGCATCTCGATTTGTGGCAGCAGATGAGACATTGGGACTGGATTGAGGAGCTGATTTTGGGGATTAGAAGGTGTGATTGAGGAGCAGATGAGAAGCGGACATACGACGATGGAGATGGCGCCGCGCGAGGCTCTGCTTGGGATTTGAACTGCAGATGCGAGGGCGTTGGGACAGGAACTGAGGCTGGGGGGAGGGGGCAGCGGCGGCTCGACGGGTGGCGCTCTCCGACGGGATCTGCGTCGCCCCTCCCGCGGCACCCGTCGCCCCTCCCTGTTGCGGTGTTGGCTTGGGATCGGACTTTTTGAGCGGAGGCTTGGGATCGGACTGCCCTGCTATGTCCCGGTTGATGGGCTCGGTCGGTTGATGGGCCTGCGTCCGCGTCCCCGAAACAGCCTCGCGCCGGGACGTCCGGGCGCAATCGCGCCCGCTGAGAGAGCGACCGTTTGGGCTCCGCCTGGTCGGATGCAGCTCTCCTTTTCCTCTTTGGCCCATACGCCCGAGGCCCGACTAACTTCCAAAAACACGATCTCTCGATGCTGTGAAGGGTTTGGCAATGATTGCATTTGTATGACAGAATCAAATATTTTGCTACTCACTTCTAAAAAAAATGTACTCAACAAAAATGAGAATCAAATATTTTAGCCTACTCCTTGTATGATCACAGTCACAGCATCTGCTCGCGATTTCCAGAGCGATCTCAACCAGAAATTCTGCATATGCAATGGTATCATCAGAATCAGATTTGCATCACAGGGAAATGTTTCACATAAGCACATGATGCAATTCACCGCCGCCACCACCACCACCACCAACATAGCCTTTAGTCCCAAGCACACGATGCAATTCACCATCTGACTCTAGAGTTCTCTCTTTATATTAATTAAAGATTAAAGAAGAGAAAAAGTTTCCAAATAATAATTTAAAGTCCTCTCAATCTCCTAATACAATATTACAGACATCAACTCACAGCACTTCATGTGACAATGTACATTGATGTCAATGCAATGTTACATGTTTAAACAAATCAAGTGAGGTCTCAATCCACACACAATTACAACATCGTTTAACAAATTGGAAAGCGTGCATTGAAAATAAAAGTTACACTAAACGTACAGCTGGCCGTGATTTTGCTTCAAGAGAAATGGCACAGGAACAGCACCTTTGCTGTATGATGACAGTGCTGAGGTCGAATTATTTTGTATGAACGATAAAACGCCACCGTATGTTGGCGTTTCAGTCAATCATACTATTCATGAACATTTAGGACATAATTACCTTTGGATCTTTTCAGTTCTTCTATTATGAACTTTGTAGGCCCTCCTGGTTTGCCATCAACGGTCATGATCACATCGTTGAGCTTTCCAAGTTTGTCCATGCCATGAAGACCTTCCAACCTTTCAAAACGCAGTTCAAGCCTTTTCAATGCCGACATTGCCCCTTGTGAAAAAGTTAAGCGATGGCAAATGCGGCATGAAGATGCGAAGCATCTGTAGTGAACCAAACCTTCCAGATGGCACAAAGATCTCACCCTTGCAATCGGACTTGTTCTTCTCAAGAATGGCTGCTATATCAGGATCAGGTTTTGCTCCACTGACTGAAAAGGTGAGGGAAAATAATGTCTCCAAGTTGCTAAGGAGCTTCAGAGTATCTGCACGCAGAACTGTCGCTGAAAGGCTTAATTTAACAAGCTTGCTGAGTTTTGGTAACCATTCTGGAATTTTGTCCAACCTGCCAGATAGCTCAAGAGATGTCAGGTATATTGGAGACGACATGGTGTGCAGCTGGTGGAGGACATCAGATGACTCGACATCGATGACAAGACTTTGGAGATAATAGCCGCCGAGGTACTGGATGGAAGAGAAAAATTCCTTCAACATGTCACTCTTTTCATTGGGGGCCGTATTTCTTTTGAAAGAGATTTTGGAGGCCATATTCTGTTCACTAATTGGGAGCCTGTAAATGGCCAGTTTCCTGAGTGCGGTAAAATGTTTAAGTTCAGATGCAATATTTGATACCTCAGCAAACTCGATCCCTGACAACACGTGCAGGGTCTTTGCTACTCCCTTGATCTCTTTGGGAACCTTCAGGGCCGTCCTTGTTCCCTTGTCTCCAGTCCTTTTTCCCTTGTTTCCGCCAAGTATGTTTCTGATTCGTTCTAGCCGACTTACAGATGCAGGCAGGTCTGGGACCTCAGTCTCTCTTACATCCAGGGTCTCCAAATACTTGAGATCCCCAATGTTGGAGGGTAATTTGCTGACATCCGTTCCTCGGAGGCTGAGGTACTTGAGTAGGGTCATTTTACATATGTCTGAGACACTGAAACGATTCTCCTTAAAACCCTTGCAGCCTTCGAGGTCTAGTACCTGCACAATTCCAGCCTTGAATGACTTAAGTTTCAGCTGATCCAGGTTCCCAAACACCGTCAATGATCGAACATGGGATAAGTTCATGCGATCTGCTTCCTTTGCGCGCTTGGTGTCAGTGCTGTGGAGCGCCAGCCTGCGGACCTTGTAGCTTTGTGTTGGCGTGGACCACTGGCTGCCGACCACAGTGGCAAAATTCTCTTCACCTGCCTTGGAGATGATGTACTCAACCACCATGTCATGGACTTGACATTTCTTTACCTTCCCATCGCTGCTATTCTCTACAGGCCGTATTATCTTCCTATCGATGAGCTGGTTGAAGAATACCTCTGCAATGTCCTCAAGCTCAACCCCTCCTTCTCACTGACAAAACCTTCAGCTATCCATCGCCTGATCAATCGCTTCCTTCTAATCTTGCGGCCCTTGGGAAATAGGCATAGATACAGAGAACAAGTCTTAAGATCACTGGGCAAAAGCATTGTGGCAGTAACTGATTATCTTCATGAACTCCTCCGGTTTCTCACATACTTGCGGTTCTGGAAATAGGGCCTTGCAGACTTGAGCCCAATCATTTTGCTTGTCATATGGCTTGGATGCCACGAGACCTGCCATGGTAACTATGGCTAACGGCAGGCCACCGCACATCTCCCAAACTCTGGCGGGCACTATCAGACCTGACTGCCTGCTGCTTTCCAAACTTTTCTCGAACAAATCTTGGGCGTCAGTACTGGATAGACCTGGCATTGGATAGAAGTTATGATAGCCGGATGATGCCCTCGCGACAGCTTCGAACCGTGTGGTCACTATAACTCTGCTACATGTACCATTTTCTGGGAGGCAGTCCTTGATATGCAGCCATGTAGATAGTGACCATACATCGTCAATCAGTAGTAAATACCTGCAAGGAATCAAAGACCAAAAAGGAAAAATATATGTTAGTATGATTTGTTCTGGTTCTCTTTCTCGCTAATTAGGTCCCAAAGCTTGCTACGTTTCGCAGGGAAAAAACTTTACTACTATTTGCATATAAAATGCAGCATAAATAACTAAATAACAGCTACAACATAATTACATAAATGGCCAAAAGCAAAAGCTAATAAATATTCAGAGATGAGGAGTATGAAGAAAAGCTTCTTGATGGAGGTTGTAACTGAGACCAGCCATATGGATATCTGATGAGTCAAAATACAACTTTAAAGCAAAACTAAAAACTGGGGGACTCGGGTGGCCAAAATGATAAGTCATGGAGCCATTTGGCTTGACAGATCAATGGTACAGAAATTATTGTTCCAATTATCTAAGCTAGGATATGAGAAAAGGATACATCCCACATGTCAGAAGACCTCATGTAAAAGTTGTTGAAACCACATGTATACGTGAAAGATAATTTCTATGTATATTAGTTATTACCCTGCTGGAAACTGAGCTCAAGCGCATGATTTCCACACCCGGTACTGTGCCTTGTCTGGATTATTTCCGGGTTTGTCTCTCTGCTAAGGGACGTTCAACGAATATTGCGACGAGCTTCGTTGCCCCTTCAAAGGACGCGACTTCCAAGTCTGTATGTAGCTGTAGGGCTGTTTGTACACAAGTGGTGTGTGTGGTGTGCGTGCGTGGGTGTGCATGTGTATAAACAGATACTATAACTGTACCCGATGAGAGGCATCGCAAAAAAAAAAAAAAGTTATTACCCTGCTATGTAAGCATTGGGCCAATGTAGCAAGAGATTTATTGACCATTATCTTCAATAATCGTATTTTGGCTCTAGAAATTATTTTGGCTCTAGAAATCGCCTCTCCCTCTAGAAATTATTTTGGCTCTTCCACTGCTGGGCCAACAAAAAGGTACTCCCACTGTCCTGGAACGATAATCGTATTTTGATCAAGAAAAATCAACTAAAAATCTAAAATATATTTTGACTCTTAATTTCTTTTACAATATGTTGTCATTTGCTAAAGAATTAACATCATCTTCGAGACTCCTTGAATACAGAAACTGTTGATATAAAATTCATGTCAGAAACATGTATACAATATGGATAGTTGTTAGTCAAAACTTGTAAAATTTGTTTTTTTTTTTTCCTGAAGAAAATATGATTATCAACATGGAATGGAGGTAGCAACATTTTGCATCGGAGCTGTAGACTCATTCTAGTGCTTCCCCTCCAGGATCCGATGCATTCTCTACCCGCCGCCGCAACAATCCATGATATCCATCAGCATATGTCAGTGTTTCCCATGCGAGCGCCAACCTGCACTAAGATTTGGCAGCTGCCACTTGAGGACATTCTTTTGGTGCCAATCTCTCGCTTGAGATGCTATTTCCCTGGTGTCAGCAATGGTACTACTCAGACCACTCCGAATGGTCTTTGTGTGGAGCGACATCAAGTTGTATCTCATATCAATCCATCAATCCAAGATGTCTCTCCATCATCGATTTTTTTTTCCCAAAAGCATATGCATTATGCACGTACTGCATTAAGAGAAATTAGAGTTTAAGTTATATCCACCGCGGACTTTGGCGAGCTGCCATTGCACACCAGTGGCCACACTTACATAAGTCAATGGCTCGAACGGCGGAGCAGTAGGGGTTGTACTAAACTAATAGACCAATTATGCGATTAGAAGAGCTGGGCGTCCCCTACTACACCGCTCGCGCTGCTTTCATGAACGGAAAAAGCTCGCGAACCATCTCTTGCTTGACCGACGGGACGTCGCCGCGAAGTGCCCATGGAAGCACTCGGCCATTCTTGGGGTCCGGAGTGTTAGAGGGGTCGTCCGCCCGACGTCCCCACCCACTTGTTGAGGACACCCAGCGTGCCATCGTTCAGGGCGGGTCGCGTTAAAACCGGTTTCGTGGCCAGCGGGGGAGCTTCACGAGCCTCCATTCCTCATGCACCGGCTTGGGCGATCTCGGCCCGTGGCGGCTCGGATAGCGGGGGCTCTGGAGCGGCAAGGTGAAGGAGGCGATGAAGGGGACTGTACGGAGCGACGGTCGGTGCCGGCGTCGGCGCCGCGGAGTGTAGGCTGGGTGTCATCCGCCGCCCCGCCTAAGCGCGACCGCCGGCGAAGTCGGTGACACCCGAGCCGGAGACAAGGGGTCGGCGGCGCGGCTGGCGAGGCGACATCCGCCTCACCATTCAATTGTGCCGGAGCAGGCTAAGAGTCGAGGTGTAGTCCGTCATTGTCGGATCCCCTAGCCGCGTCGGGCATATTCGGCAAGGACCCGGTGCGCCCACCGATCATCTCGGGCCCTCGGAGCCGGGGCGGCGGCGTGAAGCCCCCTGTGGTAGTCTCGCTGTCGATCGGTCGGCTTCCCATGCGGCCTCCTATGCCTCGGCGTGGATGGAAAGGGGCCCCGGGGCGGTCTCGCGGCACGACAACAAACTCGGCTGCCACAAGCTCAGCCCACCGGTCGGAGCGCATAGCGGAGATGGTGGGGGTCGCGGGGAACCTCCTCCCGAGCCGCGAACTTGGCCGCCACCTCCTCGATCCACCAATCGGCCCATGGCAACTTAGCTTGCAATGAGGAGCGCCCTTCAAGCGCGAGCGGGTCAACGATGTCATTATAGCTCAAGATGATGTTGGCCTTGCTCGGAGGGCCTGGTGGTGTTGTCGATTGGGCCATGGGAGAAGGCCCTAGCATCCTCCTCATGGCTCAAAGCCTCAACAACAAAGGGAGGCTCCCGCTAGGCGCCCATGCTAGCCCGGGGGGCCATACAAAGCTTCCTCCTCCGCCAAGGCCCACCGAAGCTCAACATCGGCGATGGGACTAGCTGCCTGTGGCCTGGACTCCCTAAGGGCTCCGTGGCCAACGACACTGCTGTCAATATCATGGCAATCTTAAGGAAGTGGGCGCGGGCGCGGCCCTTGCCGATGGCTCACGGAGGGGCGCTGCGGCGGGCGACGGGGCCGATGCTTGCAGTTCCCGTCCGGTGCCTCGTGCTATGGCAGAAGAGGTAGTGGGACGAGATAGAGCACCGAGTGGCGATGTGATCGCCGACCAGACAGTTGAAGTAGAGGCCAACAAGTGAAGGCGGCACAGGTGGCCACGGGCGATGAGGGTGAGGCGAGGTGTGGCGATGGCCCGTCCTACGCCTCTGCACGAGAGTGAAACCATCGGCGTCGATAAGGGTAGGAGGAACACGACCGGTGATGGCGGAGGGGCTGGTTCTCGGGCGACGACGGCACCCGGTGGCAATGTCCGATGGTCGCAACTAAGGCGCGCCGGGCGCAAGGATACACACAACTACCCGTGGGCCGAGCCACAAGAAAGCGGGGACCACGGCAGCTAAGGGCACCGCAAGAGGGTCTGACGATGTCACCATGGCAAATGATCGTCGGCCGACATACGTTCCCCGCCTCCTGCGACAATGGGGCCGCAAGCTATTGTGAGGCCGACTGTGGGTCTCATGGCTGTTCTCGACGGCGTGCACTCCATTGACGGTGGAGACGACACCGGGGAATAGCTTTGCTCGGAGCTCTAGAATGTGCCCCACGAGGAGGAGATGGCCAGGCGCACCACACGACGGTAGGGGGACACCGGCCGGATGAACCCGCCCTCGTCGTCGGAGCAATCGGAGATGGAACCGTCGACCCAACACATTCCTTTGGGTCTTCCTACGCAGGGAAGTAGGGAGCCGCATCCGGGAGAGGGCCTTGCCGCGGCCGGCCGGAGACGGCCCCATGATGAATCGGGGAGAAGCGATCGTCGCGAGCCGCGACGCCGCAATGCCACTCGACGGGGGTGGCAACAACGTTGAGCCAACAACCGATGAATGGTCAAGCTGGCCGGGCGGCCACCTCCACGGGTGGGATGGGCGGCGGGGGCCGGACCTCACCGGCGTGGGCAACGGATGCGCGTGACGGGGAGATCCATCCTCCCCAACACGCTGCGAGAGCGGAGGCCGGCTTCCACCGACAAGGGCGGCGACGGCGGCGTGGACGGCAGGTACGCGGGCGGGAGGGGTCAACCGTTGGCGGCGGCGGGGGCCGAGCATCCTCGCCGCGATGGCAGCGAGAGGCCGGGTCCCCACCGGAGGGGGCAACGGCGGTGCAAGGTGGAGGGCTGCAACACCGTTCTCCACTACAAACGGCACAAGAAGTTGTTCGGCTAGCGAGCGGAGGCCCCACCGGCCATGGCGATAGCGGCGCGAGGTGGGGCTGCGGCCCCCCCGCCCCGCGCGAATGCATGCTCGAGCCGCTGAGCCGCGTATCCGGGCTCGCCGGCCATGTCTAAGGATGTTGTGTCCTCCCTGGAGGCATCCTTTACTACCTCTCTTCCCACCGTGTTGGTTCGCAGGTGAAAACCTTCCCTCGTTGGGCTAGCTGGTCGACACCATTTCCCTCATGAAGGTTGTGCTAGGCGATCCAATCTCCATTACGGGCCTCATTCCGCTTGTGATAGCGCTTCCTCTACGGTGTTGGTGCTCGGTTGGTGGTGGCTATTGTGTGGTGTCAATGTCTCAATCCGTCCGGGCAGTTTGTTGGAGGCTCGTGATGATGACTCAATCCAACCAAGCGGAGCTTCATGTTTATTTTCTTTTATTTGGGTCGATCGTCGGAGATCGTGCCGAAGATCTAAGTGGAGGCTAGCAGCGGTGTGATTTGTTGGTAGGTGGAGTGGAACACTCCCCTAAGTTGTATGGTTTTTTTGGTCCAGTTTCCATTAATAAAAATTGGACAGGCACTTGCCTTTTTATTGTCTTTCTTTTTTTTGAAGGAATCAGTAGGGGAAAAACCCCCTACCTGATCTTTTTCCTTGTATTAATAAAAGAGGAAAGTACATAATACAATGCACGAGCTGTGCTACAAAATTTTTAGAGCTACCAAGCTCAAACAAAAAATCAAATGAAGCTAAGGGATATTCTCCAACCACAGTTTTATGGGGCCTACAAGGCTGGGTTTGACTTTGATACAAATCAAACCAATCTGGTCCTTGAAATGATGACTCCAATTTGCGTAGGTGCACTGCTTGTTGTCAAAAATAAGGTCATTTCTCATATTCCACATAGACCAAAGAAAGGCTACAATAACTACCTCTCTAAAGAATGTTGCACCAAAATTCAATCCGGCTTGAATGACCATGTCTAAAGGTGGGAGAGTTAGATCCCAATTTATACCTAAAATAATCCAACAGGCTTCACTAAAAGGACACCCAAAGAAAAGGTGCCAGATAGTTTCTTCAGAATTGGAGTTGCAGATAGCACAGTTATAGCTGGGCAAGAACATATTCTTTCTTCTCAACATGCTTCTAGTGTTTAACATGTCTCTTGAGAGGAGCCAAAAGAAAAAAAATTTATGTTTTCCCAAGTTGTAACCTGACCACATCCATTGAAACAATGGAGAAGCTTCTTGTTGGGCCATTAGTAGTTTATAAGCTTTCTTGGAGGAGTTGGATGTAGAATTCCAAGCATAACTCCACTGATCCAAACCATCGGGATCCCATTCTAAATCATCCAATAAAGTGTTCAGGAGATTAAGTTCACTATGGGCTTGTATTGAGAGAGGCAGAAAGAAGTTGCTATCCAATTCAGGTTCCCTGAAAAATTTGAGAGAGCAATTTTTCTTCTTAGCAAAGGAGAAAAACCTTGGAAATTTTACCTTGATGCAAGGATTAGACCAGGAGTCATTCTAGAAGAGTCCAGAGGAGCCCTAGCCTGGTTTGCAAGTGGAGGTCCTCCTAAAATCAGGAAGGAGTTTAAGAATATCCCTCCACCAAAAGGAGCCCACAGGTTTTTTTTGCATGAGGAGGTCAATTGCCATTTGCATAGAGCTTGGTCCAAATGAGATGAACCTTGGGCACATCAGCATGATTATAAAATTTATCCAAAAATTTCATCGAAGAGCCTTATTTTGAGTGCTTATATCAATGATGCCCAAACCACCTTCATTCTTAGGTCTACATGCAGTTTCCCAGGCTGCCAGACATTTGCCTCTTTTATGTATATCACCACCACTCCAAAGTGAATGTTTTCTGTATCTGTCTACCTATTCTATCACTGGGGTAGGGAAGGCCAATGTGCACATGTAGTATATAGGACTAGCTGAGAGCACCGAGTTTACAAGAAGGAGTTTTCCTTGATAAGAGAGGAACTTACTGAAGCCAATAGATCTAGCCTCAATTCTCTGAATTACAGGGGCAAAATCTGCAGCAGATGGCTTCAGGGTGCTAAGAGGCAAACCAAGGTATGTGAATGGCATTGATCCAATGGAACATCCAAAAGTCATTGCTAAGTGGTTGAGCTTGCTCTCTTTAATATTAATAGGGACCATAAAGGACTTGCTAAAGTTGACATGAAGACCACTAGAATATGAGAAGGACCTTAGAAGGCATTTCAAAGTGATTAGGGTATTGGCATCAGCAGGTATAGTACAAGTAGAGTATCATCTGCATACTGAATAATAGAAAAATCCCCACCAAAAGCTTCATTGACAGGGTGTTTAAGATGACCATTATTCCAAGCTTTGTTGATGATGGATCAGAACAAATCAACCGCCAAAGTGCAAATAAAAGAGGAGAAAGAGGGTCACCTTGTCTAACACCTCTTAAACATTTGAAAGTTTTACCTTGTGCTCCATTGAGTAGAACTGAAGAGGATCCAGAGCTAAGAATCCTATCAATCCAATTAAGCCATTTTACAGGGAAGCCTTTATGAGCCATGACCTTCAGAATGCACTGATGCTCCACTTTATCAAAAGCTTTCTCAAAATCAAGTTTAAGAATGACTATCTCCTTTTTAGAGTGATGACAGATATGCGAAAACCGATATGCCCAGGCAAGACAGTCTGAATGGTTCTCCCCTTTAATAAACCCATACTGATTCATATGGACCAAGATTGGCATAACACTCTACAGTCTTGTAGATAAGATCTTGGTAAGAAATATCGACTATAGTTCAGGAGGAAAATGGGTCTGTAATCATTTATAGTAGCAGGGTTTGTACTTTTAGGAATAAGAGTGATAAAAGAATCATTGAGGCTCTTAATGTCCATATCGGATATGCGTAAGTTTTTTCAGAACTTGAAAAAAATCATCTTTGATGATGTGCCAACATTTCTTAATGAAGAATCCATTGAATCCATCCGGACCTGGAGCATGGCTACTAGGCATTGCCTAACTTACAGCTTCAATTTTAGAATCGGAGAAATCCTTAGCAAGGTGAATCGGTTCATCTTCTATACTCGCAAGAGAGAACTAAGACCATATGAGATACCATTGAAGTCGAAACACCCATTCTATCTTTAAAGGAGGACCAAAGGAGGGCTGCCTTTTGTTCATGATCAGTAACAAGAATACTCTCTGAGTTGGTCAAGCTCCCAATGTGTTTCTTGATATTACTATGAGTAGCTCTGGCACGAAAATAGGCAAAGTGTGTTCATCCCCAAGTGTAACCCATCCGATAGTATTTCTCTTTTCCAATAAATCCTTTTGTCCTCTAGCAAATTAGCCAGGTAATATTTAACCAATTCTTTGAGAGAAACTTCAAGGGGACATAACTTTGGTCTTCTATTCCATCCAACAAAAGGAGGACCCAATTGCAGTTATGGATGAGTTTGTTGAGGTTGGATAAGTTCTTGCTCCATTTCCTGAGACCAGCCCTAGCCTACTTGAATTTCCTTGCAAGAGTCTTTGCAGCATTAGCATAGAACGCACACGAGTTCTAGTGAAGATCCACTATATCAAAGAACCCAGGGTGGTTTACCCAATAATTCTCAAATCTGAAACTGTTACATGAGGGATTTTGCATTCAATATTAATTACAAAAGGAATATGATCTCGAAAGTGGTCTTGCTAATGGCTGGACTAAGGTGGAGGGATAAGAAAGACCCCAACTATCGAGACAAAAACCCAATCAAGTTTAACCAGTAGAGGATCAGCTTGCATATTACTCCAAGTATACTGCCTTCCACTAAATGTGATATCAATTAGATTTAAGTCACTAATTACTTCATTGAATAGTTGCATCTCGGAAAAAATTACCACCTGGTTTATTTCTGTCATCAGGAGTTCTATATAGATTGAAGTCACCTGTTAAAATCCATTCATCAAAAGAAGAAGTATCCAAGTTGAGGAGGCAAGTAATAAATGCCATTTTCCCAACTGAATGGGAGGGTCCATAGATATTGGTCTGGTGGAAGGAGCTCTGATCCAAAAGGCAAGTAACTTTGATGGTTATTGCATAAGAGTTAATATCAATAGCATCACAACTATAAATGGAGCTATTCCAAGCTACAAATAAACCACCAGAGGCTCCAACCGAGGGAGCAAAGACAAAACTGTCCAAATTCCTAGGGCAAAATTTTTTAGTATAGGAAGTGTCAAAGATTTCCCTCTTCGTTCCTGCAGACACATGATATTACAAGCACTCTCTAAACCTTATCTCTGATTGCATCCCATTTTTCCTAAGAATTAATTCCTCTCACATTCCATGTAAGAACTTTGTGATTTCTGTTGTTGCTTATTGGGCAACAATAGAGGAGAAAAAGTGAGCATGGCCACACAGTGACCAGCTGAAGCAACAACACACGGAGATAAAAAGAGAGAAACACAAAGAGTGCAAAACCATCATGCTAGCAAACGAAGTCCGGACTCTATTAAACCAAGTAGGAGAGCACATGTTCAAACTTCCAAACCAAGGGCAGAAGTAGACTGTTAAACCACTTAACAGCATAAGTTTTCCACTTACTGAACAAACTGAAATAAAAAGGCCCGCACACATAGTCGGGCATAGAGAACTAGACAACCGGGTGAGCAAAACAAAAGCGGATGCAATGCCAAAGTAGAACACGCATCGGTGAGGCCTTCACCGAGATCGGCATTGGTGTCATCCTACAAGATGGTAGCGGAGACACAACCTCGGGTTGTATCCGGAGGAAACCCGAAGCAATCCCGGCACAACATCTTCATTCAGTGCGGGTCAACTTGATTCTCAGCAGGTGCCACAATCTCGAGGGGGTGGGATTGACAAGCTCCTTCTCCACCGGTATGCTGGATCACCGGGCGCCTTAAGCCCATCGTTCTTGGCAAAGATGCCTCTTGCTTCACGGAGGAATTTATCATCAAGTTTCTCCATGAGCTTGCGACCCCTTCTCTTCCTTGGAGTGAAGGCATTCGACATGATTTCCATCGGCTCATCCTCATCCAATGTCCCCGAGGTTCTTTTATCTAAGGGGCATAAGGCAAATCAGCCAAAGCAAAAGGAGGGGATCATCGAAGTAGTCAGGAATGATAATGTCAGGGTCAATCTCCAAAGAAGAAAGAGAATAGAAAAACTTGATTGTGGAATTTTGATAAACAAAGAGGGTACCTCTGGCTGAATCTGAATTAAGGCAGTCTGATGTTCCACAGGGGGCATAGGGAAAAGGACTCGCCATCTTTGTAGAAGAACCACCCGACTTGCCTTTGTAGAAGAGCCACCAACTTCATTCACAATCACATACTTCAATTTCGGTTCAGGGGGTACGGGAGCATCCACCTCAAGGACAACAGTCTCAATCGCATCCTTGACAACAGGCACAATATCCATCACAGGAATAGGAGGGACCGGGTCAACAGCAACCACAGGGAGCTCTTGGGGTCCTAGTTTGAGATTCTCAAGAAGTCCGGGGGTGTTATTGTTAACTAGAACCACAAACAACACGGAGGAAGAATCCAAGGGTGCGAGGAGATGGTATGAATCGATCAGAAAAAGCAATTGGTGCGATCTCACTTGAAGGCAGCTGATCCACAACTCCAACATTGACAGCGAAGATTCTGGCGATCCACAACATCGGCATTGGCGAAAGATCAAAGTTCCCAACCTGATTCGGACCCACATCTTCATTCATCTCAAGATTCTTTTCAACACCGGCCAAGTTCTCACCCACGGATCCACGGCTGACACTGACTCATCGTGGGCAAAGTTTTTTTTTCGTCTTTGTAAAACATATCGTCGAGATCATGCCAAAGATCCGGGACTTGAGTACGCGGTCCATGCGAGCCCTGTCGGGGTAGGTGGCAAAAGGCGAGTTGAAGAGGACATGGTCTTGGAGGGAGAACTTCCCTACAGTGAGAAGAACCTCAGCAAACTCAAGTGCACATGTGCTCATGTCCAGGGAGGACATGGGGTCTTTGTGGGTGGGCGTAAGTTAGACGTGTTAGAGCACACTAGAGAAAAAAACCTCAAGTGCACATGTGCTCAACTTACTTTATGGCTTTTCTTGTACAAGTATACATTAAGACCGGGATTAAGATTTGAAATTAGGACATTGTGGTGTGGACCGCATGGGAGTCCGCCGCGTTAGACTATCTCACACTCTATACCCTTTTTTTTTGAGCGGAACAACACACCCTATACCTAAAAGTGTTAGAAGATTTGGGCTTTTGGCCCAAATATTCCCAAATATAAATCCCAAAGGCCCACTCACACATGCATGATATGGTGGGGGACTTTAGTCCCACATTGCTAGTCTAGAAGGAGTGAGGCCAACTTAAATATGTGAGCCATCTCCAACTAGATGTAGCTATGGTGTGAGAGGGAAAAGGAAGTAACACGCTGCGCTCGCTGCCTCGCCCGGGGCGTGGCATGGCGTGGCGTGGTGAAAAGCGCGGGCGCCGCGACATGCGCATGAATGGTCTTGCCATTCTTCGCCCTCGTGCTTGCGGGTGCGCGGCTTCCCTGCGTTGCGTGTATAAATAGAGGGGCGAGACGTCGTCCCGACTACCGAAAATCATTCTCTTCGGTACCATCATCTGCTTGTGCCGCCCGTCTTCCCCATCCCGTCGCCGAGCGTGCCATCGTCGTCGGGAGAGCAGTTCGAAGCCTCGTCTCCTGTGTCCTCGCGGGGGTAGGGGACGTATTAGGTTTTTGGGAAGCGCCGTCGCGGCCTTTCATTGGGCGTCTTCTTCCTCTACGTCGGATCTCCATCACCGGTGCCGCTTCGTCTACTTTGCGCTCCTAGCGCCGACAACCCCAACGTAAGAATGTCGATCTTCTCCCCTTCGTTCGTCCTCTTGTTCTTGCTGTTGCTAGCACTAGATTACCGGCGTTTGTCTAGTTTCGTTGTGCTAGTGATGAATCATATATTTCTCGATACATGTTGTAGATCTTTTTCTTATTGTCGGAATTAATTATTGCGTTACTAAATTCTGTTATTTCCAACAATCCAAAAACCTAATAGAATGCAATCGATCGCAATGAAGAGTTATACCGATGGGATGAAACCGGGAGAAGTTCACTTGGGGTGAATTTTAAGAGATGGCGAGCGAGGGCGCGCTTGTGGCTCTCGGCTATGGGCGTGTTTTGGGTCGTCGGTAATCCTCCCGCACTACCTCTCGGATTTGAGAAAGAGGTGCAGGAGTTTCATCGCGGCTTACGACGATTTTCGTCGAATCGTCCTTAGCGTTCTCTCGACCACCGTGTGTGATATTTATATGAACATCAAAAGTCTTTCTTTGAACTGGGGAGACCCTCGATCACAAATACGGGACCTTGGACGCCGGGCATGAGTCAGTATGTGATGGAGCAGTCCCCACGACTTCAAGATGGTTGATAACCGTCCCCGTCGTGGAACAGGCTCATGAGTTCCAACTTATTGTGAGGGAACTTGAACAGCTTGGACATGTTTTGCCCGACAAGTTTGTGGCCGGTGGCATCATTGCCAAATTACCTCCATCTTGGAGGAATTTTGCCACATCTACGAAACATAAGAGACAGCAATTCTCGGTTGAGGATTTGTTGGCTACTCTTGAGGTTGAAGAGAAAGCTCGGGCAAGGATGCTCCACCAAAAGCTCTGAGCAGTCCAAGACCAACGTGATGCGAAGATCTTTGGCAAGAACAAGTAGAAGCCTAATCGGACTACTCGGTTCAAGAAGAAGAAGATGAACATGGATGAAGTTATGTGCTTCGTTTGCGGTGAGAATGTGCACATCGCCAAGAAGTGCAAGAACCGCAAGGGAAAGAAGAATCGGTAGGGGCGTAAATCGCCAACGTGACTATTGGTGATCCTAGCGGATCCGGAGTGCGGTAATCCCTTACTTAGTGTATTTTACGTATGTCAATCTAATGATTGGTGGATAGATACAGTGCCAATATTCATGTTTGTACCGATATCTCTATGTTTTCATCTTACCCGAGGCGGCCGGAGGTTCATCCGTCATGGTGGGGAACAGCTCGCATGCTTCGTTCTTGGTGTTGGTTCGGTCGATCCGAAGTTCACTTCGGGGAAGATTGTGCGGCTCAAGAACGTTTAGCATGCGCCCTCAATAAAGAAGAACCTCGTTAGTGGATCCCTCTTGTGTCGAGATGGGTTCAAGCCGGTATTTGAGTCCAATAAAGTAGTCATTTCGAGGTATGGCCAATTCATTGGCAAAGGCTATGACAAATAAGGCTTGTTCCGCTTTTCACTCTCCGATTTACGTAATAAAGTCGTGAACCATGTGTGTGATTCAAACGATTACGTGGCTAATATATGGCATTCACGTTTGTGTCACGTTAATTTTGGTTGCATGACTCGTTTATCCAAAGTATGAATTTAATTCGAATTTTCCTAATGTCAAAGGCTCTAAATGTCAAGCGTGTGTGCAAGCAAAGCAACCTCGTAAGCCACACAAGGTCTGTAGACGAGAGGCGCCGCGACATTATTAGAGCTCATACATTCGATATTTGTGAAATGAATGGTGTGTTGACAAAAGGAGGAAAAAAAGATACTTTATGACTTTTATTGATGATGCAACTAAATATTGCTATGTGTTTTTACGCTAAAAACTAAAGATGAGGCGTTTGAGTGTTTTAAGACTTATAAAGCTGAGGTGGAGAATCAACTAGAAAAGAAAATAAAACGAGTTAGGTCCGATCGTGGTGGGAACTTTTCAAATGAGTTTGATCTTTATTGTGCGGAGAATGGAATAATTCATGAACGGACACCTCCACATTCACCTCAATCTAATGGGGTTGCCGAAAGAAAGAACCCGGGCGCTAACGGACTTGGTGAATGCCATGTTAGGAACGTCCGGTATGGCTAAGGCATGGTGGGGAGGTCGTGTTGACACATGTCATGTTCTAAATAGAGTTCCCACTAAAAATAGTGATATGACTCGCATGCGAAGGATGGAAAGGAAGAGAACCATCTCTCCATTACTTGCGCACGTCGGGCTGTTTGGCCATGGTCGGTGTACCTATTAACAAGAAGCGTAAGCTTGGGCCTAAAACGTTGATTGTATATTTTTAGGATATGCATACCACAAAGACACGCATATAAGTTCTTAGTTGTAAAATCGAGCGCTGATATAACAGTTGATTCACTTTTAGAGTCACGGGATGTTACTTTCTTTGAGCATATATTCCCGATGAAAGTTGCATATGATTTACCAAGTTAGATCTAATGAAATTGCTCCCCGAACCCACACCTATTCTTGAGCCAATTATAGAACCTCCTGCTGATAACGAGAATGACAGAAATGAAGCTCCTAGGAGGAGTAAGAGACGAAGGGTTGCTAAATCCTTTGGTGATGACTTTTCTGTGTATCTCATAGATGATACTCCCACGACCATTGCACGGGCATACGCATCACCGGATGCGGAGTATTGGAAGGATGCGGTCCGTAGCTAGATGGACTCCATCACGCAAATGGCACATGGGAAGTAACAGATAAACCAGTGGGTTGTAAACTAGTTGGTCAGTAAATGGTTATTTAAGAAGAAGCTTAGGCCGGATGGTACTATTGAAAAGTACAAGGCAAGGCTTGTAGCTAAAGGTTATACACAAAAAAGGAAGGCGAAGACTACTTTGATACCTACTCACCGTTGCCGGATTAACTACAATCCGAAAGTGCTATTATCCTTGGTCGCTTCCAATGGTCTTCTTGTCCATCGATGGATGTAAAAACAGCTTTCCTTAATGGTGAGCTAGAGGAAGAAATTTACGTGAATCACCCGATGGATTTATAGCACCGGGACAAGAGGGCAAGGTGTGCGGGTTGCTGAAAATCCTTGTATGGATTAAAGCAAGCACCCAAGCAAAGGCATGAGAAGTTCGATAAGACTTTAACCTCTGGCCAAGGTTTGTAGTTAATGAAGTTGACACTTGCGTGTACTATCGCTATGGTGGGGGCAAAGGAGTAATCCTATGCTTGTATGTTGACGACATACTAATCTTTGGGACAAGTCTCGATGAGATTAATGATGTAAAATCATTCTTATCCCAAAACTTTGACATGAAAGATTTGGGAGAAGCAGATGTGATCCTAAATATCAAGCTAAATAAGGGTAAGGATGGGATTACTCTTTTGCAATCCCATTATGTGGAGAAGATTTTGAACCGCTTTGGTTACATGGATAGCAAACCTTCTCCAACACCCTACGATCCTAGCTTAATACTTCAAAAGAATAAGAAAAGGAAGCTACAGTGGACACATTGAGATACTCTCAAATTATTGGCTCATCGATGTACTTAGCTAAGCGCAACTCGGCCCGACATCTCATTTCTTTGTAAGCAAGTTGAGTAGATTCTCCTTTAATCCGGAGAAGATCATTGGAAAGGCATTGATCGAGTAATGCGCTACCTAAAAGGTACTATGAGTTATGCAATTCACTATTCGAGGGTACCCAGGGGGTACTTGAAGGATATAGTGATTCAAACCGGATATCGAGGTTGATGAGTTAAAGGCCACTAGTGGATACATATTCACTTTAGGTGGTGGGGCTGTCTCTTGGAGATCTTGTAAGCGCACAATACTTACGAAATCTACAATTGAGGCAGAGCTCACGGCTCTGGAAACAGCTTCTTCTAAAGCTGAATGGTTGAGAGAACTGTTGATGGATTTACCTGTGGTTGAAAAACCAATTCCTGCTATTCTCATAAATTGTGATAACCAAACGGTGCTCACGAAGGTGAAGAGTAGTCAGGATAACGCTAAGTCCGAAAGAACATGTTAAGCGTGGGCGAAGACCGTCGGGGAAGTTAAGGAGCTCCGGGAGTAATAGGCGTGGATTATATCAATACAGCTAAGAACCTGGCAGATCCCTTTACCAAGGGACTAGCACGCACCGTGATTGATAATGCATCGAAGGAGATGGGACTGAGACCCATTGAGTCAACCTCGGTAGTAACCCAACCTATGTGATCGGAGATCCCGTGAATTAGGACCTGGGAAGAACAAGCCGTTGGTTGATGGGAGAGTACAACTTTTCGTAAACCCACTCCATTTGGAGATGCAATACTCTCATTTCACGTAAGGTAGGCTAACTTTGTCTTAATGTGTTACGAGGCTTTACAACAAAGGTCTTGTCCTACGTAGTATTCTTCTAAGAACACACCTATGTGAGCCCCAACCGTTAGTCACGCTTTTATAAGAATTGGGAACTCTTTAAGAGGCTCATGAAGTGAGTTAGGAGTATGACTTATACGCTCCACTCGCGGGGTTGGCTAGCCTAGTATCGGTGAAGACTTCGGGTGAAGCCCATTCGCACCAAACGCCAATTCAAGGCCTAGTCCATTGTGCGGTTGTGGATGGGCCTATCATGTCGTTCTAGGTGGATGTTCAACCTTAACCGGTCTCCACCGAATAACCGGTATATCAACAGTGCGTGGTACGGGGAAGGATGACATGTGCCTTTGGGATATGGTGGGGGATTGTTAGAAGATTTGGGCTTTTGGCCCAAATATAAATCCCAAAGGCCCACTCACACATGCATGATATGGTGGGGGACTTTAGTCCCACATTGCTAGTCGAGAAGGAGTGAGGCCAACTTAAATATGTGAGCCATCTCCAACTAGATGTAGCTATGGTGTGAGAGGGAAAACGAAGCAACACACGCTCGCTCGCTCGCCTCGCCTCGCCCGGCGGGGGCATGGCGTGGCGTGGCGTGGGCGAAGGCGCGGCGCGACATGCGCGTGAATGGTCCTGCCATTCTTCGCCCTCGTACTTCGGGTCTTGCGGCTTCCTTTTGCTACTCGAAATTTTTGCATGCATGGAGAAAATTGCGCTGTCCTATTTGGAAGGTCCATTTAGGAAAGCAATTATTCTCGTATTATGGCAATAACCCTAACAGTGCTCTATTGCCTTAATGTTGTGATTGACGCCGCCAATTACTTGCCTTATTAGCTGCGTTGCGTGTATAAATAGAGGGGCGAGACGTCATCCCCGACTACCGAGAGAAATCATTCTCTTCGGTACCATCGTCTGCGCTACCGCCGTCTTCCCCATCCGTCGCCCGGCGTGCCATCGTCGTCGGGGAGAGCGAACTCAAAGCCTCGTCTCCTCGTGTCTCTGCACGGGGTAGGGGCGTATTAGGTTTTTGGGAAGCGCCCGTCGCGGCTTTCATTTGGGCGTCTTCTTCCTCTACGCCGGATCTCCATCACCGGTGCCGCCGTCTACTTTGCGCTCCTAGCGCCGACAACCCCAACGTAAGAATGTCGATCTTCTCCCTTACATTCGTCCTCTTGTTCTTGTTGTTGCTAGCACTAGATTACCGGCGTTTGTCTAGTTTCATTGTGCTAGTGATAAATCATATATTTCGATACATGTTGTAGATCTTTTTCTTATTGTCGAATTAATTATTGCGTTCTTGAATTGCTGTTATTTCCAACAAAAAGTAGGTCCAGCATTGGCTACCAAAAACACGCAAACAGAGCACCTATTTTGCATACTCATCGATATGAAAGGCAAAAAAAGCATCCTCTCAAGAGGATGACGCAAATGTCTTCTTCTTGTGCTTTCGGGAGCCATGGCCGGAATCCAGGACGATGGCCTCGACAAGAAATCACCAGAATCCAGGACGCGACATAGTTGCTGTTCTAGGAGGGGCTGGAGGGATGCGTCGCTATCTGCTCCGCATCATCGGCGCTACCTCCTCCAACAACGACCACCACATGATCTCGCTCCACGGCTGGCGCCCGACGGCAGCTTGCGTGCGTATCGGGAAACCGCCGGCGGGTTCGCCGGCTGCGATGCCACGCTTGTGGCCAAGCCCCCACCACAGGGGTGATGCACTCCTCAAGGGCGCCCCCACCTAGGGGCGCTGCTCTCTAGGCGCCGCATGCGGAGGCGGGAGGGAGGCTCGGTGTTCGGCGTCTCGGCGCGAGAGATGTTGGCCACCACAATCTCCCCCCCGCGCGCGCGTCTCACGCTTCTAGCGTGCCACCCCGGTTCGTGTTGCAAGTTGCTCATGCTATGAGAATGAACTTTACAAGAATCATCCGGCATCGCCGACGGAAAGCGGCGTCATGGTCACCACCGAAGGCACATCACATCCACCGTCAGCGGCCATCGCACCCTCGCACGATACCTCTTTAGGTCCTCCGACGTCACAATCCCTCTGGCCTCCTGGACGCCCTTCACGAGACGCACCCCAGCGCCGCCGTAGAACACGCCAGTCACCATTGCCAAGCTCAAGCATCCACGAAGAGCAGCTCTGACTTCTAGACACGAACACACATCTTGCCTCCATCGCTTTGCCAACTCCAACAGACTCGAGGCTATGATTAAGGCAGGGCTCATAGCTTGTCGTCGTTGCCAAGCCACGTCCTTGATGTAGCAACTTTGACTTCTCGCAATAAGACCGACATTCATGTGTCAACTAGGTCCAAGAAACGAAAACCAATCACCGAAGGAGACATCGAAGCCATGACGAAATCCAAAACATGACGGCTTCAGGAAGGTAGCGATACTGATGGCGCCGACATCTGACGACCATATTGGATTGGGTTTTTCACCCTTGGATGATAGTGCTATAGAGGATACACGGCGCCCAATAGCGAAAGTGGCACTCACATGTGTCGTCATTGCTAGGCTTTCGCCCAAGGAGTTTTCTAGCCCAAGAAGCCAGCCCCCTTGATAGACAACACTGCCTTTGCTGTTGCCCTGCCGCTCCACGACAACCTCTTCAAACTGTGTCGTTCGCCGCACCCTCTAACCAAGCAACACATAGCTTGACCTGACACCGCCGCTCGTGAAACACCACCACACGACGAATGCCCCTACCGGCCGTCACCGCCAACTCTTGCCACGTGTTGCTGACCCTATCGCCAGCCACCATCAGATATGTGGCTACCACCATGGGGCGCCGCTCCCTGTCCATAGGGTGTTAGACCCAACGATGAGAGCACCGACCGCCGACACTCATTGTTGGCGCCACCGCCGTCACCAGTCCTCGGAGTGAGTGTCGAATCCAGCCACCATAGCTCCATATCCAGATGGGTACACACCAGATCCATCCACCCAGGAGCCAAATCCAGTGGCCCAGGCTAACGGCGCCGTCACTGCCGCCAATCTAAGTGGAAGGGACAAGCAACACCAGCCGGCACAGCCAACAGCTGTAGTAGATGCCCCTGCCGAGCTCCATGCAGCCCGTGTGGGAGGAAAGCCACCGGTTCGATGCCGCCTCGCCACTGACCAGATCCGACGGCGAGGAGGGGAGGGAAGGGGTGGCTGCTAGGGTTGGGGGGGAATTTTTTTCCACCATACCACACTAGTACTAGCTTTAGTTAGTTGCCGCAACTAATATCCGCGGTGTTCTATAACAACCTTTTTTCCTTTCTCAAACTTAGCTGACTTAAAGAAACTATGAAAATTAATTACCACATAAAATCAAGTCTAGAAACTGTAACAGTAAAATCTTCCTGGAGTGTATATATTATATAGGTTTATATATATGTAAGGTAGTAAAACATGTAAGAATAATGAAATATATACTCATGCCTATATTGAGTAGTAAAGTTGTAGTACTGTACCTATTATTTTTGATTTTTGACTGCAGTTGCTCTTTTATGGAGGCGCCTGTGCGATCTTCCCCTTGACTGCGCGCACACAGCCTGGCAAATCGGAACAAGCTCTTGTCTTCTGAATCTGGGGGTGCTTGATCCTGAGGCTCGTTGCTCTCTCCGAGTTGCTTCAGTATGTCTTTGAGGACTTCATCATGATCAGTTCCGTGAGACACAGTAACAATTGCCTGGCACTTAAAGTGAACCCCGCACTTGCGGTAGAGCATCTTGGCGACGGCGGTTTTCCCCACGCCGCCGAAACCGAAGATTGATAGCACGCCAAGCTCCTTGCCGAGGCCGAGCTGCTTATTGTCTTCGATGATCCAGTTCTCTAGAACCCCCATCTCGTTTCCCACCCCCACTAGCTCGTCTATGCTGACGAGCCGACGGGTTGTCTCCTGATGCTCAGCGGCAAAATATCCGCCCAGGCTACTCTTCTTCTTGGCCGGATCTGGATCAGGGACGCCATACCTGGTGCGCCGTTCACCCACATGCTGCGCCCGCTCCTTGAGCTCAGCAATCTTGGCAGCAATGCTGCGGCGCGGCCACCATGTCCGTAGCTCGTGCAGCTTCCTGATGATCTTGGACAACGGGTCGTCGCCGCGGCGGTCGGGGTTGAGCCTGTGGGTGGAGTCGTCGATGCAGTCCTCGATGTCGTAGGCGACCTCGCGGATCTGCTTCATCCAGTCCTCCGTCTGGTCGTCGTGGCCGTCCTTGCTGTGGCTGAGATTGCTGAGGAAGGCCTGCATACTGGCGAGCTCGTCCCTGATAAACTGGATGTCGCCGCGGACGCCCTGGACCAGGGTGTACTCATCCGCGAGAAGGGTTCCTAGCTTGGTCAGGAGGGACTTGATGGTTGCCTCCGATGCTCCCACCGCCAAATTCATGGTGCCGCCACGGAAGATCGGCTCGCCGGCGGGGTGGGAGTGTGAAACAATAGCAGAATTAGATGAGGAATCCAGGAGTATGAAACAAGAGCAGGATCAGATGAGGCATGATGGTAGGATTTGGTAACGGATTTAGCTTATGTGACCACGGGGTTGGGTTGGACCATCTCCTATTCCAATAACACAGTATGCCATGTACATGCTCAGCATTGTTTATCTCCCACCATTCAAATCTATTCGTGCTACAACACTCTCTCTCCTAGTGTTCATGCTCTATCTTCCGGTGTTTCACACTCTCTCTTCGATGCACATATCTCGATGCAAATTGGACGGATGTGATAAGCAATGGTGAGCATGTAGAGACCAAAAATCGGCTTGAGGGATGGAGTCATTCACAATTTTTTTGACGCCCCTCATCTGGGTACAGCTATAGCATCTATTTGTATATATGCACGCCCACTCAACATACGCACATTACACACCCCACCCCCATGTACAAACAAACCTACAACTACACTCAGATCTAGAAGACCGCATCCTTCTTGAGACCATTGAAATCTTTTGACTCCGTAGGCGATGAGCACGTCGAGATTCTATTGTAGCTTCACGCGTGGGAGACAGACGCTTGGAGCTAGTTCAAGCGGAGACCGGGGATAAACCTTATGTGGGAAACACTATTCCCGGTGGGAAACGTGAGTCGAGTAGGGCTTGAACTCACGACTGGCTTCTCCACCACTGGAGCGTTTTGCCATCCGAGATACGGCTCGGTGAGGGATGGAGTGGTATTCCGCTTGAGGGGTGGAGTCATTCACATTTTGTTTGGTGTGAGGGATGGAGTGGTTGTTTAGGACCAAGTTATTAGGACTGGACCGGAGATCGTACTAGCAAGATTGTCGGTTCACTAGTCCAATTGTTTAGAACGGTTGAACCGGCAGTTTAATTGTTTTTGGGCCATTAGATTGAACCGGTCACAAATACATTGAACTGGTATGCCTATATGATATAATTTAATAGGTAAACATAATTAATTGTACAACCACAAGGTTCATACATATACATAATGACATGTTCTTAAATTCAAAACAACAAGCACGTGGTAACTAATAGCAATAATGTAAGGTTCATCTTCATAGTTCATATCATACTATGTAGTAGAAATATAGAACCTGGCTAAACCGCCAGTCTGATAGTTTTAGACCGAATGACTAGACTAGTAATTCAATATTCAACGGCAAAACAAACTCGAATGCTAAAATGGCGTGCATCATTACGAAGAGCTCATTGAGATAATCAAAATAGATACATTACTTGTCTAATTTAGAGCTCATTTGAAAAGTACGGCTGTGTTTATGACATTTTAAAATTTAGAAGACAGTACGACTGTGTTTAGTTGCTGCTAAAATTTGGTAAGTGGCTGAAAAGCGGACTAATCAAATTTTGGCGATGCAATGGAAGAGGCCCTAGTTTTGCCTTGAGGTAGTCGATCATACCGTTGTAGGGATTGCACCTCGGCGTGTCCCGCGACATCGGAGCGCCGCTGGGTAATGCGCAGCGAAAGGACCACATGAGGATCCGCCGGGTGACCTAAAGATGTTGTCGCCCAGCATGGATGTCGGAGATGTCGGTGTTGGATTTGGTGAGGCTGGCGTTGTAGGCGCAGGTGCCGGGATGGTCATTGAAGAGGTTGGTGTCGAGGTCGACAATGTCGGCAGCGGCCGACGTCAAACTCAACGAGATCGCGGGCGCCCGGTGTTGAAACCGGGCGGAACCACAACAACCGGGGTTGGAGCTAGCGGCAGTAGCGTGGCCGGTGCTAGTGCTGATGAGATCCACACGACCGATGTGAGATCGGGGACCTTCTCGCTCCCGCTGGCGTCGATGAAGTAGATCATCATACCAACTTTGGAGACGAGGCCGCTGATGAAGGACGAAGAGTCGATTTCGGTGATTCTAACCATCTTGATCAATATAGATTTGAGCGCACACCCCTATCCGGCGTGCCAACCGCCGACTAAACTTGCTCGGTCCACCGTGGGGAGACCCACGATGGTAGATTTGTTGAGTGGTGCACGAGACTAAGACCAAGAAGGCGACGAGACACAAGAGTTAGACAAGGCCGGTCACCGGAATCGCGTAAAACGTGCGCCTTGTGAGTCTGCTTACGTATTGACTATCGTATGAGATGAGGTGATGAAAAGCAAGGGAGGTCCCTACTCGCCTTATATAGACAGGGGATAGGGTTACAGATACTATCTCCCAACGAATGGTAAGGTGCGATCTGTTACAAATTACATAGGATTGAGGTCTATCCTATTAAATCGTCGTCTTCAGAATATCTTCCGGATGTCATGCGGTGTGCGGCGGTTGGTGCCTTGACCCGCAATTCATCTTGTCGCGGGCTTAAGCCGCCCCCAGGTCGTGGCCCAAGTAGTCCGTAGTAGGTGTCGTATCCCCACTCATTGGCTTTGACAGTCGGCAAGGTTGCAGCGGCGTGATAATCTACGGGACTAGTTGATGTTAGCTGGGCAACATCCGGAGTCATCAACTTTGCATTTCTTTGGTTCCGGTGGATAGTTATCAACAAGATTTATTGACATTTCTTATTCAAAACTATGCGTTGGATTGTTTTATCTAGGTATCTCACTGTAAACTTGGAACACGATACAACTTGTGTGCTACCTTTTGTGTTACCATTTGTAATAATTGACCTTATTTTATCTGTTGATAGACGATGCCAGATATATACTATCATTTATCTAAAAAATGAAATCCAAAGATGAAATCTTGGTTGCATTGAGACCGGCCTTAGCTGCCGCACACGTACACCTTGTTTTTAAATTTGCCGGCTACAGCGCGAGATGCTAGGAAACCATAGGATGGCGTGCGAGAGGTCAGAGAGTGGGAGGGCCAATATGAGGAAGACTTGGGCAGCCCGATCTAGTCAAGGTCCGCAGTGGCTTCCGATGGAAAACAGAGGAGACAAAGGACAGAGAATACGTTGTTTTTTTTTCAATCCCTCGAAAATACCAGTAGATGATTAGTTTAAAGTGTTTTATAGATGCTCTAACATGGGCTGTCTGCTACTTACGGTTGATGCTCACGAAAATTAATCTAGACTAGATGGTCCCACCTTGTTACAAGTGACGAATATGATACAAGATCAAGTATAATTACAGAGTGCATGCTGATTAAATATTAATGTGAAGGGGAGATGGGACGTCGCCCACCTTTTCACGGGACTCCATCCACCCCTTCTCTGCTCTAACGTTATGTTTCTACTTTCTACACAATATTGTTGCTCGTCGGAGATGTTTTCTCTTGAAGGAGTTGGAAGCCCACTGAGCTCATAGTAGTCATGCCCTTCCGCATTGGCGTTCTGCCGCCGTAGTGGTGCTGCGCTGTGCCGCTGCTCGCTTCGCCATTGCGCGCTGATGGGGCTGCCCTCCTAGATCAGCGCCGCCGTCTCACCTTTGGGCGTCTGCAATGGTGTTAGCTTACGTAGCTAGCTGGTGTGAAGGTGAGAGACATAATAAATAACTATTTTAAACCTTTTGTTGTAGTGGAGCCGAATGCTCCCCTCTCATTCTTCTTTGAATACGTAAAATAGGTAGGCTATTTGTTCGTCGACATTGACTACTCTCTTCTATTTTTTCCCTATCTAAGTCAAAATAGGTAGCCAAGTGGCTAGCCATTGGCAACATTGTTAATGGCGTTGCACCACACATGCCATGGGCCCCGTTGAGGGCGCGCAAAGACGTTCTCTTTGGCCGTTTTCCCTTTAGCACGTGCACATGTGCCACCTCACTCACTACAAGAAATCTTGGCTTGTATGACAAACCACTTTGGTCACATAAAACGCAAAATGTGTCATAAAAAGTACATTATGACGAGAAGGCTGTGTCACGCCGGTCGCCATATAATGAGTGTCTAAAAAAGTTCCCTCATGACGATATTGTTAACATCGCCACATAATGTCAAGACATTTTGTGACGCTATAGGTCACTACTACAGAATTGTTCATCATCTGCCGGGCTCCAACCCCCTTCACTGCCGAAAACTGAACCGCAGAACCATAGCGGTAGTGATGTGGGGTTTGAAACACTACCGGGTCAAAACACCGGGCGGTGATGTAAGGAGAGACTGTTGGTTTGATATCGAATCGGCGAACAAGATCCTCACGTAACACCGTCGGGTGTTCCACGACCCGGCAACATTTTTGATCCAAGCAATGCAGGTTCGAATTCAGCCGGCAGAGTTGATATTGGGAGCACCGCCGGGCTTTAACGAACCAACGTAACTGCGGGGATAACACTATCGGGTTAGAATGAGCCGACATGTGTATCGAAGAGCTAACAATGGCGGCTAACTTTGAACCCGCCGCTGATTCAGACGTGAACACCGGCCGGGCCGATCTCAACCCGACGGCGTTATTAGAGTGGAGACTATTGGTTGGTTAATGCGGCCCGCCGCTGATGTTTCGCTGCCTATGACGGTTAGTAATTCAAACCGATAGTGTTTGGTATAGTTACTGATACGGGTTTGTTGCTCATTCACCGCCGGGCCCATGCCACCCGGCGTTTTTGTTTTAAATTTTTGAATTTATTTGTGGAATTCAGCTCTTTTAAAATCCGAAAAATCATCATACATTAGTATCGTCAAAACATTACAGGATTTACATACAACAAAAATCCACCTAATGTTCTAGAAACTAAGCCTACATGAACTTCTAAAATAATAAGACCAATGACCATAGAGTCATAGACATAAATAAAAGCATGACATCTTTCCAAAACCAATTAAGCGGCAATTCTCGCAATCTTCAATCTCGGGGCCGGCTAGTTTGCACCATTGTAGGCGGCATTTACGGCTTCACCTTCGGTGTTGTATTTTCTCGTAATAATTATTAGCGTAGCCTTGGACTTGAGCATAGCAATCTTCCCGTGTTAGATAGATCCTTGACACGCGACCAACAAACACTACGTACCACGCCATGCTTGCCTATACATGTCACAAAAAATAGGATGATATTGCTATGTTATTCATAAAAGTTGTACAATAAACACGCACATATATTTAAAATATCTAAAACTGGATTTCGAACAACACTAACTCATGAATTTCAATCACAATTCGAGCACAGTTGCGGTGACCGAGACGGGCATTTCAAAGAACACCTCAAGGGCGGTGTCGACGCACTCACCAAGCTTTCGTGCGCCTCATGCGCCCTATCTTGTCTTGGAGGATTTGGAGGACAAGGTCGCGGACGGTGCGGGCGGGCGGTGAAGAGGAAGACGGCGTGAGGTCACGGACGGCAGAGAGGTGTGGCGGCGGTCCTCCGTCGGTGTGGAGGAAGACCAAGCGGGCGACGCGAGGCTAGGACAGCGGCGAATTAGTTCTCATTCTCATAGGTAAAAACTTCGTACACCTAAAGGGATAATTAGTTCTCACCGTGGAAGGGGCCGAAGGGCGGGAGGATGCCGCGCGCCGCGTTGGGGACGTCGGAGTGGAGGAGCGCCGGGCGTGGGAGAACGCCGTCAAGCCTCGATTCCGCCGGTGCGAACGCCCGGGGATGCGCGAACGGACGGCCCGGGCGGGCGTAGGGGACGACGAACGGCGACGTTGGAGTTGGTGGTGCGCTCCGTCGGCGAATCCGGTGCTCTTCGGCGGTGGGGGGGAAATCCAAAATGGCGCTGGTGTTCAAATGGCATGCTAAAATTTCGCTCCGAGCCACTCACCTATATATATAGGCAAGGCTGGTTTGGGCGCGTGGGGAAACGAAATGGCGGGAGGTTCAGATAGATTTGGAAAATTTCACCCCAATCCTATTCACTTTGCCGGTTATTACACGAAACCCAAGCGGTGAAATAGAAATCTTTGCCACTTCATGGAAGATCATCTACCTTTTTGTGAAGGATGTGTAATCCTCCTTGGTGGAAATGGCTTGGATTTTTTTTTCCCGTGCATGTACACCCAAAATATAACCCCACACAAGTTCTTAGGTTTTTCGATAAATATTTTAATTACTATGATTTTCTTAAAGCTAAACCGGCAACAAGAAGGCTAATTAAACCTTGGAAATACAAGAATCTGCCTTGGACCTCCATGGTGATTTGCCTCCTAGAGCACATGAGACCCCGTGGAAAAGTCTAGCAAAGATTCCGGCTCTTTCCGTGGAGTGCGCTCGGTTCAAACTATAATTACAAGGTGGCGTCGCTGAGAAATTCAAATAAACCGAAAAAGTACCAAACCAACTCCGAAAAATCTCAAACTTCGTGGGTGCTTGCCAATTTGCATGTGAAAGGCTCGAGAAAAAGTTTGAGACACATACAACACCAAACATATGAACCACATGGAGCACAAGAACTAAACTGTATAGTCCCGGTTCGATGGTAGGGATCATGTGCCTTTGTGAAGGATGTGTAATCCTCCTTGGTGGAAATGGCTTGGATTTTTTCCCGGGCATGTACACCCAAAATATGACCCCACACAAGTTCTTAGGTTTTTCTTCGATAAATATTTTACTTACTATGATTTTCTTACGGCTAAAAGCGGGCGACAAGGCTAATTAAACCTTGGAAACACAAGAATTTGTCTTGGACCTCTATGGTGATTTGCCTCCTAGGGCACATGAGACCCTGTGGAAAAGTCTAGCAAAGATTCCGGCTCTTTTAGGTAGGGTACGCCAGTTCAAACTATAATTACAATGTGGCGTCGCAGAAATTCAAATAAACTGGGAAAAGTACCAAACCAACTCCGAAAAATCTCAAACTTCGTGGGTGCTTGCCAATTTGCATGTGAAAGGCTCAGAAAAAGTTTGAGACCACAAGGGCCACAAGAACATTATATTACAAATTAATTAGGAAGTAACCATACAACCTTACAAATAATTAACATAGTAAACACACTAATCATCATCATCGCCGCCGGGATCAATATTGGGTCCAAATTGTGATCCATGCACACGAAATTATCCGTTCTTTGTTTTTGTTACATCTATAACTTTATTTCATTCACATTAGAATTGGATATATATCATTGATTTTTCCTCACAATATGCAACATATTTCATTGACGCAACCGTCCTTATTATGTTCGATGAAGGGTAAAAAATGGGAACTCAAAGACCTTACATTACATATATTTCCATAGCAAACAACAGATAAGAAATTTGATTGCATATATTTCCATAATAACAAAATTCCATATTACATATATTTCCATAGCAAACAATAGATAAGAAATTTGATTGCATATATTTCCATAACAAAGACCTTACATTACATATATTTCATAGCAAAGACCTTACATAGAACTAAATATACGGTAACAAAGACTAATTCACGATAGGTCAATGCTACAATCAAAGTGTACAAACACATTAAAAATTTAACCACCTCGGTAAGTCTCTTGTAGCATCTCCTCGGATCGAAGAAGCGGCGAGGTCTGCTACGTGCACTCATTGAGGAGGTTGGAGGATGAGATTCACCGAGCTTCATCGTCGGCCAAAACTTGACCATTGGACCCAGGATGAAATCACGGTAACTAGGTCCAATGGCCATTGTTTTTCCATGGATGCACCATATGATTCGGATACTATACGCCCATGTGCCTGGGATATTGGCTGAACACTAGCACCCCAAAGCACAAGGACTCCGGACTCTTAATATGAGTGCAAAGTTCGATCTTGAATCATGGCACCCACAGAAGCTGCAAGCCCCCGTGTCTCTCCTTCATCGAGAAGACTCTTGTAGCACCTTTTACGTAAAACCATTTTCTTGGACTAGGCATAATCACGTATGTGGAGGGCTTTCTCCCAAAGAAAGGCCATCTGTATGTGGAACTGGAAAACACTGCTAGCAAAGAAGATCGAGGACGAAGAATAAGGAAAATAAGGAGAAAAAGATTTCCTAGATCCAAAACCCATGACACTGAAATTCAAATCTAAGCCCTCTTTATTTTGAGGAGAGGGTTAGGAACTACTGGATGAACCAAGAATGCAAGAACAGAGAGGAGAAACTGGGTGCAAAACCACGGCGTCCCCTTTTGGTTTAAATAGGCGAGATGGCGTGGTTGAGTCGACCGCCGTTGTACGGGAGGACATGGCGGCAGGTGCACCAAAGATTGGTGCGGTGGTCAGCCAGTCAGTTGAGAACTGTGCGTCGTTGAATTTTTTGAAATCACCGCCGGTATAAGTTTTCACCCGGCAGTGATGTGGAATACCACCGGTAGAGAGATCCACCGGGCAAAGTGATCTACACATCAATCGCCGGTGTGAAACTAAACCCCGCAAAGATCTACACATTCTTGCCGGGTGTGAAACTACACCCGGCGGTGTTTTAACCGACATTGATTTAACCCGTCGACGCCGCAGCTGGTGCCACAAAGCTTTTCTCATCGATTCCGGAGACACCGCTCGGTTTCCTAACCGGCGGTGAATGCTACTGGCAACACGGTTCTCCAAGCGGCGGCATGCATGCAAAGCAGGCCACTGTGGAACATGCTAAGTGAACATGACGATAAAATCTGATATTGTGGTAAAAAAAAAAAAAAAAAACAGGATGGCTATCCGCTGGGCGGTACAAAGTTTGATTCTTTAAATAGCCCTACAGTGTTGTGGACGTGCTACAATTTAGTTGAGTGTGTCATTTTCGCTCTCCGGCAGCAGAAGTCTCTCGTCTCCCTCCCTCCCTCCCCGCTCCCTCACCCGTCGGCATCGAAGGTACGTGTGGTTGATCTTGTAGCAATGGTAAACAATGTGAAGCGTGCATTCCATGTTTCAAAATAACAATGCTAAACTCGATCATCGTTCTTGAAAAAATGGTCAAAAAACGGCTTGTTGGGGATCGAACCGGGGATTTCGGGATTGGGTGTTGGGAAAACGCCGTGCCCGGCCGGCGGCCATTGGAAACGCTACAAGAAACGCGTAGCCGGGTCGGCCTTTCGTGGGGAGACGGGCCGATCGCGACGGCCATTGGATGAGCCTGTCGTCTTGTTGTTGGATTTTCATGGCGCCGCATCTTGGGAATAACAATGGACTGCATGCATTCCATGGCTTGCTACTATATAAGAACACTCTGATTTGGTACCATCTCCATCGCTAATAGCATCTCTCTTTTCATAAACCCCCAGCGAGCTTCTTCTTCATCGTCGACGAGATGGCCGGCGTCTACACCAACAAGGAGCTTGTCTTCACCGGTAGGGCGCCTCCCACGACGCCCTCCGGAAGCTCACCGCCCGGCCGAAGAAGTCGGCACGCCAACGGTGGGCTGGCCATTGGTGGAGAAGGCGAACTTCTACGCCAACAATGT
Organism: Hyparrhenia diplandra; assembly: GCA_015847255.1. Taxonomy (NCBI): domain Eukaryota; kingdom Viridiplantae; phylum Streptophyta; class Magnoliopsida; order Poales; family Poaceae; genus Hyparrhenia; species Hyparrhenia diplandra. The sequence continues at coordinate 70,703 of JADLZK010010513.1, read as the reverse complement.
CGAGGCCATCGCCGACATCCTCGCTAGGGGATACCGGCGAGGCTTGGGCGGAGCTCTGTGGCGGCCGGCGGCGGAACGCCGGCGGCGGGGCAGGACGGCGGCAGCCGAGGCCTGAGGCATCTGTCGGCGGAGGCGATGGCGGCGGCGGCGGCGGAGGCTGATAGCGGCACCGCTTTTTATTTTTTTTTTTTTGTAAAATATATTATCTAGTAATATATAATTATCTAGTAATATATAATGACTCCAAAGTCATTTTTAATTCATCTCCGTTCTGTTTCTATCGTTTGTTTTTACTTGTTCCTTCTTCATTCAACCCCCGAGCTTTCGGTTCCTTTTGCTTCCCCTCCCAAATCGCTATCGGTTCTAATTCAACCCGCTATGTCAATCTTCAAATCGCTTTTCGGTTCTAATTCAAACCCGCGAAAGTGATCATGTGTCCATCAAGACCACTACCGGGAAACGATTCAACCCGGTGGTGATCTTGAGTCTTCACCGGAATTGGTCGAATCCGTGGAGGTTTTACGAGTTTCCCCGCGCTGAACGTTCATCACTACCGGGCGATTCAACACTACCGGTGGATTAAATTCCGGCAGTGATGCTTTGGCGGTAGTGATGAACGAATCTATAGTAGTGGGTTCAGTGTCACATATTGTTATCTTCTATGACGCCAATAGTTGTCACATATTTGTTAGTCAACGTGTCACATTATGTATAAATTGTCACACATTGTACGCCGGGGGCAGGTTTGGATGAGTTTTTGTGACGCCACAAGACGAGGTATGGTGTCACAAATTATTGTTCATTCATGACAAGCGTGGCATGCATATTTAGTGATGACCCACTGATCTCATCATAGCTCACAAAAGCACCATATACATATATATCAGCCAAACCATCATCCATAGGCATAAATCTTACGTAATCCATCAAGTCATCATCCACATGCATAAATCATTTACAATTCACAAAAGCCATCATCCTCTGCATATGTGAACCATCTCAAAATGATGGATAAGTCGAAAAATTCTAGGTACAACGAAATATATGTGATCTAGTCAACTAAACAAATTCCAGCAGATAGCACCAAGTTGTAGCACGCTTTCTACACCAAACAAGTTCCAACCTATCAACAAGTGCCTTGTTCCAACCAGCCTTTGCATAATCCCTAAGAACCCTATAGTGCATAGACATGGTTCGATGAAAGGCTCCAAGTATTGTATTGCTCTCAAACTTTTCCTCAAGCTTCCAAATGCCTTTTGTGAAGCAACTACCAAGTTTGAGATTTTTCGTAATTTGTTTGGTACCTTTTTCGATTTAATTGAATTTCCGCGCGACTTAATTTCTGTAATTATATCGTTGAACTGGGCCCACCCCCTGAAAAGATCCGGAATGGCGCCAAACTTTGCCACAAGGTCTCTTATACCCTAGGAAACAAATACATGTGGAGGTCGCTGCATAGTTCTAGTGTTTTCAATGTATAATTCACCAAATTTTGTCTCACCCAAAGACGAGAAAAAATTATAATAGTAAAAATAATTGTCCTGAAAATGTAAGTTCTTGTGTGGGACCATATTTTGCCTATAAATGACTGCCAGAAAAAATCTCAAGCCATTTCGACAAAGTTGGAGTGCTATGTAGTTCAAATATAACAAGTCTCTCACATAGTTTCGGGAACTATGTGAGAGATTTGTTATATTTGAACTACATGTTATTACCACTTCCTCAAATGGAAATTTGACCTACATAAACTTTGTTGGTCTCGATGATTATAAACTTTCGTGTTCAAAAAGATTTTCAACCGAGTTCATTTAGGTGTTCTCGTTTTGATCGAGTTTTGACCGAGTCAAAGGTCAAATTCAAAACTTGAATTGCTCAAATTTTGGCGCATGAAGAGGTGACTCAATCCAACACCATAACGTGATGTAGCGTGATTTTAGAAAATTTTAGGAAAAAGAATCACCTCATTTGGAGTTCGTATAAGGGAGAAACGACTAGTTACAAGTTTTAACTGAGGAAAAAAGAGAAATTTGTCCTTCATCAAGAACACACGACAAACAAGGACGAACAGGACTGATTTCTCTTTTGTACTTGGAACATCTACGCCAGTATACGATTCATAAGGAAAAAATAGCCACATGTATCACAAAAACAAGCCATGGTGTGGTGGTTAGACTTTGCACTTTTGTACTAGAGCTCTCGGGTTCAATCCCTATGTGCCTCATGTTTTTTTCAAGTATCCCAATCCAAATGTAAATAGATGCTTGTCCTAGTGGTTTGCACACAACACACTTGCTTTTGTTCCAAAGATATCGGGTTCAATCCCTCGATCGAGCATGTTTTTTTTTGCAATTTATGTTTGTGACACGCCATTTCATCACAAAAACCATGCAAACAACGCCTCATCGTGGTAGTACGGACATTACATTTTGTGACAACATTTGGTGCCTTTATGTGACGAAAAGAAAATTGTCGCCATAAATAGTTATGGCGCATGCAAATTTGTGACGACCCAAAAAAATATCGTCATATTATGGTACATTATATGACGAAATCAGTTCCGTCATGAGAAATTTTGTCATAAAAAGATAGATTTCTTGTAGTGACTAACAGCTAGCCACTTGCCGCCGAGGCGCAGGGCGGCCCACTAAATCCAAGAGAGAGAAAGGTGACCGCCGCCGATTCATCGACCGCGTCCCGTGGAGTCGCCATTAGAGCGTCTGCCTCGCGTGTTCGCGACCGGGTTCGGTTTGATGGAGGGCCCCAATAGTGATTTGACGGGTTATGGTACTCGGCTCCTAGTGTATGGAATCGGACCCGGCTCGATAGCAAGACCCATGTAGAGAAAAAGAAACAGAGGTGCGGCTCCCGTTCTTTCCCCCATCCTTTTTCTTTGGCGAGAAAGAGACGCGCTCTCCGGTTCTTGTGGCGCCGGCGCCTTCCATGCCCGACACCACCCCTTCTTGCGACGGCGTTCCTCCGTCCCTCCCATCCGATGATGCTCCGCCCTCCCCGTTGGCGGCACGGCCCGCCCTTCGATGAGCTCCGGCCAAAAGGTGGAGGCGGCCTTGGCCCCATCCGCGACACCCGTGCGGGTGGCCCCAACCATGGGAAGCTCGAATCAAACCCAGCCATGGAGAAGGTCGCCTTCAGTTGTGGCCTTCCCCACGCCTGTGACCTGCTCGCCGAGAGGGAGGGGCGTCGCCGCCGCTGCGCCGCCAAGAGAGCAGCCACCTTCTCCAACCTTCCTTGCGCACGCAGCCCCGCTTTCGATGGGAGAGGCGGGGGCACCATGTCGTTGCTCGCCGGGAGAGCAACCTCCTCATCCTCACCTTCCAAGCGCGGGAACACAACAATAGGAAAGAGAGAAGATGAGTGCTGTCCGAAGGAGTGGATTCGATGCAAAGGAGCTGGTTCTCCAACGACCCGGTTCACAAAGTGTATCGTACTTGGTTCCATCCACTACTACAAATAGTATAAGAACGCCTCACTTTTTGAGTAGGGACGGGTTTTGCTTTGAGCCGCCCCTACTAATGTCCACGTAGGGGCGACTCTATATTGAGGCGCCCTAAAACGGGTTGTCGAATTTTAAAATGAGACACTAAAAATTAATTTTTTGAAAAATGATCTTGGATGGGAAAATGACCTAAATAAAAGATGTAGATCTCGAAATGTTATGAATCTTTGTTGTTAACAACTTTTTCATTTGACTTAATTTGATGCTTCAAAATATGGAGTTTGAATGTCTAAATTTTGAAATTTGATTTTTTTCAACCAGCCTCGGATGAAAAAACTTCTTAAATAAGAATTATAGATCTCGAAAAAGTTATGAAACTTTGTGGTTGACCACTTTTTAATTTAAAATCATCTAGTCATGCAAAACCTACGTTCAAATGTGTCAAATTTGAAATTCAAATTTTATAAACGACCTCGAATGAAGAAACACCCTAAATGAAGATTGTAGATCTTGAAAAGTTATGAAAGTTTAGTTGAACACTTTTTTTATTTGAAGCCGTTTAGAGCCTTAAATAGTCAATTTTCACTCGAACTTGTATAATATGTGGAGATCCGTAATGAGACGTGAACAAATGTGAGTGTGTAGTGTAGTGGAGAGGAGGGGTTGTGCTTGAGTGAGAGGTTGCGGGTTTGAATCCCTACCGCCACGCACCTTGTGATTTTATGCGAAAAAAATGCTCAATTTGCGACTTTGAGGTAGTGGGTGGGTGGTTGACCGGTGGAGGCCTCACCCCATTAAATAAAAATATTTTGCTATTTTTTAAAAATTTGAAAACGCAAATTCTCGGGAACCACTGTAGGAGCGGCTCAAATTATAGGGACGGTTGCATCACCAACCACCCCTACAGAAACTCCATTGTAGGAACAAAAGTTGAGGTGGCCGCAAAATCGCCCGACCACCCCTATAGTACGTGTTTCACGTAGTGATCTTCACATTTATTGCATCGAACCAACACCGAACCGCCACTATGGGTGCTCTTAAGCCACCTAGCCGCTCGACCCCATCCGGCCATGATTGGGGCGTGACCAAGTTCCAACCTAGCGTTTTCCCGCCACCGGGCCGTTAAGGCCACGCCCGCCAATACGAGCTTGCCTCCTTGCATCATCACAACTTGCCTTCCCCTTCCTCTAGCTGGATGGGAGCGGGAGCCATCGAGAGGGAGGTCGACCAAATGGCGCTAGGAGCAGTGGGGAGTCGGAGGGAGCTGAAGGAATGGGAGCAGGAGCGGAAGCAGGTTGAGAGGGCTTCCAATTTGGTCCTTAGGCTATTTTTAAAGTAGGTTTCATGAGTGTCTATGCACATTAAATAAAAGTATCACATCAACACAAATAGAGCTTTTAAATGTATCAAGGAAGAGAGAGAAGAAAAAAATGTTTTAGAGCATGATTAATAATAGAGCCAAGTGCTTGACTTATAGCCAAGTAATAAGAGCCAAGCCATATATATTGTCTCTTATTTGAATTTTTTTAATTATTATATGGCATAATATCATTTTTTATTTCTTACTTCTCCCTCACATACACTTTTTTTTGGGCCTACATACAACTATGTTTCCGTACCCAGCTTCATGCTAAACTAAGGGCGTTCTCAACTACCTCTCCAAAACGCTAGCTGAGCTGAAGCCTAAAATGATTTAATAAAGTAAGCAGCCAGGGAGTGGTAACTTTGTCAGGTACTTGAAATTTTTTGAGAACTATGCGAGCATAGCTCTTCCTATCTCGCTAGCACGGTAGATTCTTCATTTCTCTTTCTTCGTGATTGGCCAGACGTTCCTCCTTAGCTAGCAAATTTTACACCCAAGCTCACTTTCTTTCCTCTCTTCTCTTCTCTCCTCCACATCAACTAAAAATACAGACTAAGTTGGTTGTAAACCTATTATTGTACCTGCTCTCATGTGCGATGAATCGAGTGGGTGAAACCCCACCGAGAGCTGTAGTTCGTTTCATGCTATTTATTTCTTCACCCCATGAATGCGAGGAGTAAATGATTGGCAAGGAAGAGACACGTGGGAGTGGGACTCCTAGAGAAGGCTATAAATAGCTCAAATCTGTATAAAATGAAACTATCTATTAAGAAAGATACATTTCATGTTAAATTTCACTTCTAGGAAATCCAGAGATGAAATCATGTGTTGCATTGAGACCGCCCATAGCGGTTTCAATCGTAGCCTTGTTTTTAGTTTGCCGGCTACAGAGTGAGGTGCTAGGAAACCATCGGATGGCGTGCGAGAGGAGGAGCACGGGCAAGATGGAGGAAGACTTGGACAGCCGGATCTAGTCAAGGGTGGTAGTCTTCCGATGGAAAACAGAGGGACAAACGATAGAGAATACGTTTTGTTTTTTCAACCCCTCGAAAATACAAGTAGATGATTAAATCAAAAATAAAATAAGTGACTTATTTGCCAAACATACATGACTTATTAAGTCATTGGACTTATAAGTTAAGTTAGTACACCCTTCTTATAACTTATAAGTCACCCCTATATTGGTGCAACTTATAAGTCAGTACTAACTAAATAGCCATGACTTATAAGTCCATAATTTTTAGTCACCTGACTTAATAAGTCTCATAACTTATAGAAACCAAACAGCCTATTAGTTTAAAGTGTTTTATAGATGCTCTGACATCATCGGCTGTCTACTACTTACTGTATGCTCACGAAAATTAATCAAGACTAGATGGTCCTAGATTGTTAATTACAAGCGACGAATTAATATGATACAAGATCGAGAGCAAGTATAATAATAGAGTGCATGCTGATTAAATATCAAGGTGAAGGAGAGATAAGACGAGATAGAGGAAAAGCGGACTATAGCTTACAATCAGCATAAGCATAAGAACCAAGAAACTTTATAAGAGCACTCCCAATACAAAAAATTGTCATATTTTTATGAACATTAATTATACTTGCTCACATAAGCGTTTTTGTCACAGTCCACAAATGTAGGGGCGGCAGAGAGGACACGCGGCGGCGGTGTGGGGGTGGGAGGGGAAGAGGAGGCGGCGGCCGGCCGGGAGTCGGGAGAAGGGGAAAATATTCTTTGTTGCTTATCCCCAAGAGATTACATACTCCCTACTTATATAGCCCTCCTAGTGGGACTTGTAATCCAAGCAATCTCTAAAGGTTTCCTTATAGATTGGAATACCTTTTACAAACAACCTTATTTATTTCCTAATAAGAGATTCCTTATAGAGTTGGAATATCTCTTGCACACCAAAAGTTCTAAAGATAATCCTAACCGAACTCTTACTTTATTTCTCGCATTAATTCCCAAAGAAGTCGCGGGACGGCGGCGAGGCCGGGCGCGCGGCTGTCGGCGCTGGCCTCGTGGGCTTGTCGCCCCGGGCCCAATCTGCGGCATGTGACACCGGAAGAAGATCGTGGGTACCTGGGGCAATTAGTTCCACCTGTAGAACCAAACATCCGTGCACTTGGGTTTCTCGGGATGATGTTCTCCCCGAAAGCGGCGGCGGCGCCAACTCCGTGAGGTAGTGGAGGTTGCCGATGTAGCCGTGGTAGATGTGACACCCGCCCCAATTTGATGTGGCCCAAGAGTGGCGTATGAGTGCAGAGTGCACATGTTTAGTACCACCTTGCTAGTTGAGCAAGGGTGCAACAAACTTATAAGCCTTTGCCTTCCAGCCATATCACTTTCGGTTAACCCTTTTACACGGCGAGGAAGAAAGTGTAAGCGACTTTGTAGGGCGGTGTCACAAAGACGTTCTGGTGGACGGTGCGTCCCCTCGCTGTGTCGTCGTTTGCCAGCGTGCTGCCAGCAAGAAGCTCTCGTGGGACTCCCTCCTCACCACAGGTGCTGCTCTTCCAGTGTCGCCTGTCAGAGTTGGACGAAGATGTCGGTCGACATGTCGTAGAAGTCCAGGGCACTAGCGTGTCGTGGGCGCTTGCCTAGTCGTGGTGCGAAGTCCCAAACGCCGGTGAAGAGGCCATGCCCGAGGTGGCCTGACCTTGGCGCCCCGTGTCGCACGGGGGAGGCGTCTGGCGTGAATGTCCTCGCATGTCCGTCACGGTAGTATTGCAGCTCGCTGGAGGAGAAGTCCCATGTCACCCGCCCAAGCTTGCTAGCCAGGGCATGCCGAGGATGATGTCGACGCCGTTGCCGATGTGCAGTATGTGGCGTCGATGTCAAAGATATCAGCATCGATGTGGAGCGGAACCTCGAAGGTAGTCGCCGCAAGTCGTAGTCGCGCCGGTGTTTTTGCCGATCATGACCCACACTAGCTGGGTGTGTAGTCCTTCTATAGTGACCACCCGAGGGTCGATGTAGTTGTGGGTGGCGCCTGAGTCGACGACGATGCTGACTCATGTGCCTGAGATTACACCAATGAGGTAGAGAGAGTGTGTACCACGTACTGGGGAATTGGGGTCCCCGAATAGGACCCTTAGATCGGCGCCATCGTGGGAGGCGCCCTCCTAGCCGGTGTCCTCCCTAGTGTCGCTTGTAGGCATTAAAGACGGTGATGTCGAAGAGGTGCTTGCACTTGTGACCCATGTGAACGGCTCGTCACAGTTGAAGCACAGTCCCGCCTTGCGTCGCTCGGTCATCTCCTCTGAAGTCAGCCGTTTGAACGACCGAGTCGATGTCGCTAACGGTGTCGGTGTCAGTGCCGTAGGCGTGGTAGTGGACAGAGGCGCGGGTGCCCTGCCCCACTGATAAGTCGTCTTCCGGAGTTGTACAGGATGGTGAGACGTCGCTCGTACGCCCTAGCGAGTGATATGGCCGTCTCCATGTCCTTGGGATCCTGTAGCTTGACGTTGGTTTTCAGCGGTTCTCCCAGTCCCACTGTGTAGATGTTGACCTGCTGCTGGTCGTCGAGGTGCTCGGCGCGAGCTACGTGAGCCAGGAACTGCTCCATGTACTCCGACGGCGGTGTCGGTCTTCCGGAGCGATGCCAGTTCCCCCCAGCGGATTGCGTCGGGTTGCTGGACCGAAGCGCTCATTGATGTACTTGGGCGAAGCATGCCCTATTTGTCACGTCTACTCCTAGGGACAGTCGCATGTACCACCGCGTTGTGCTCCTCCTATGAGATGGTAAGATGCATACCAGACTTGCTCCGTGGTTGTCGTACCTTGTCCTCTGAAGAATTGCTCGCAGCGGTTGAGCTAAGGGACGGGGTCGTCCTTGCCGTTGTACGTCAGGAAGCACAACTTGTGCGCATGTGGTGTTAGACCGGAGAAGTGGTTGGGCGGGGTGGAGGGGGCGCGCGTGCGCCCCTACCCCCGTGCCGCCCCAGAGACGGGGGTTGGGTCGAGGATGGTGGTCAGCCTCTTCTCTAGCTCAGCGCCATCTCCGGTTGAGTGGGAGATGACTTGCCCTTCTCCATGTACGCCTTGATGAAGGCGCACCCGAGTCCTCCATGGCTGTCCTCATCTCCTTCTCGACCTCCCTGGCATACCGTGTAGCTTGCGTTCCTCCGCCGGATTGCTACCGGAGAGGATGGAGACTTGATCGGCGAGCGTGTCGAGGCGGGCGGTGAAGGTGGAGAACCCGCCGTCGATTGGAGAGCATCTTCTTTGCGTCGGCGTCCATGATGGTGGGTGGATCGTGAGACGGCCTCCGGATACCAAATACCGGCACAATCCGCAGCCGAGGCGGCGGAGAGAGGACACTGGGCGGGGGGGCGTGCGATCAACGCTACTGGGCGGCGGCGCCATGTGTGTGGCGTGCGCGCGGGGGGGAGGCGAAGAGGAGGTGGCGGCCGGGAGTCGGTGAGAAGGAAAACATATTCTTTGTTGCTTATCCCCAAGAGATTCTGAGACTCCCTACTTATATAGCCCTCCTAGTGGGACTTGTAATCCAATCAATCTTTAAAGGTTTCCTTATAGATTGGAATACCTTTTACAAGCAACCTTATTTATTTCCTAATAAGAGATTTCCTTATAGAGTTGTAATATCTCTTGCACACCAAAAGTCCTAAAGATAATCCTAACTGAACTCTTACTTTATTTCTCACATTAATTCCCCGAAGAAGTCGGGGATCTACGTGAGGAGGCCGGGGCGCGCGCCCACCCCCGGCGCATGGCTCGTCAGGCGCAGCCTCGTGGGACCGCCGTCCCCGGCCCAATCTCCCCGGTATGTGACGCTTTTGCTAACGTGTCAAGATAGTTATTGAAAAGAGAGAGCAGAAATCATAGAAACCACGTCTAAGTTAGAAATCATGTCTACACGAGTTTCGATATGAAAGAATATGATTGGTAGAGAATGGAGAGAGAATATAATGCATATGATTGAGTAAAAATTATTCTATAGAAACTATTCATTAGGACCATCGTGTTTATACGTATCTGTCCACGAAAATTAACAATGATAGAAACTACATATAGCATGTGGTTATGTATTAATAGTAAAGAGCTAACTATTATATGGATTGGCTAAGAGATGGCTGAGAAAAAACCAACACTACTACCAACAAATCGGCTGTTTTTTTTAGGTCAACTTCGGTACTATTAGCCTTGCTTTTCGAGGTCAACTTCTGGTACTATTAGCCTTGCTTTTGAGGTCAACTTCGGTAATTTTAGCCTTGCTCTTAGGGCATCCTCCCTCAGTATTAGTAAAAGAAGTCATTTAGGATAGCGTCTTTAAACACAACTTTGACATCTTGTTATTATAAAAATAATTATGAAAATGTAATATAAGTATATTTTTATGAAAGTATTTTTTAAGACAAATATATTTTTATAATTTTCTTATTTACAAACTCAACAACTTAAAAGTTATTAGTGATTTATATTCTCGATGTTTGACTTAAACCTTGTTTAAAAACAATTTTCTTTACCAATACGGAAGGAGTATGTAAGGTCGGTCTCAATGGAGATTTCATGAGTGTTTCATGCACATTAAATGCAAAATACCACATCAGCAAAATTTTACTTTTTGCATGAAACTCCTAGGAGAGAGAAGGAAAGAGTTTCACCATGGTGAAACCTTTGGGCACTATTTCACATGCGTTGGAAAATATGTGAAACCCCCATTGAGACACAAATAGAGTTTCATCATGCAACTATGCAATTAAACCATGCAATGAGAGAGAGGTTGTGAGACCCCTCGAGCCTATAAAACCGTGCAATGAAACCCGTACATTGAGAGAGACGCCTATTTCATGCCAAAGTTTGACATCTTGAAAACCGGGAGGTGAAACTCTCCACCGAGACCGGCCTAATGGTAATAGCCGCACTAGCTATGTAGTCTTCTCGATGTCGAGGTGAGAGATAAAAGAAAGACTACTTATACTATTAGACCCACAAGATCCTCTCACATGTTTTTGGGCTACGTGAAATAAATCAACTATTTACTCATCACCAGTGACGGCTCTTTCCTAACTGCAGGATGCTGCGATAGGCGATAGCTTGCGAGGCCACCAGCCCACCACACAAGTGGATTTGGAGCTTGGAGGTACGGTGCCTACTCCCTGGGTCACTTAAGAAGTGTCATCGTTGGTGTACAAGCTATAAGTTTGCCTTTATTTTTTTTAAAATATGTCCAACATTATCTTCAAATAAATTTGATAAAAATTAGATTAAAAGAACTTTACAATGATACTAATTATATATTATAAATATTAGTATTTTTAATATATATTTAATTTAATTATTGTCTTTTAAGTGTAAGTGATACTCTTTAAGTGACGGAGAAAGTATGTGTAGGCTGAACATTGGTGTTGTCATTATAGACCTGGCCAGTGCCTCCCTCATGCTTTTCTTTCGGTCAAGAAATCACACCCGCTGCCTCCATCTTATTAAAAAAAGTTCTATTTTTAGCTATCAAATATATAAGAAATATTAAAATTTATGATGCATAATTAGTATTATTAGATGAATTATTGGATATATTTTTATAATAAACTTTTGGAGATACAAATGTTACTAATATTTTATACAAATATAGTTAAATTTAGAATATTTGATGAACACGAATCCCAAGTCCCGCATAACAGTTCCCCATTTGTGGTTTGGTAATTGCCCTTGTTTGCGAACTCTCAAATTCAAATGCCAAGTCAAAAAGAGTTCTCTCCAACCGTTTAACATAATTCACTTGTCAAACTCAGATCTAACTTACATCAGGGAACCGAGAGAGAAACAAAAAATTTTGTTTATGCCCTTCCACCTCTTAAAAGAACCCGAGAGAGAAACAAAAAAAATTTGTTTATGCCCTTCCACCTCTTAAAACTTAACTCGAGACGAAACAAAATTATGTTTATGCCCTTCCACCTCTTCTAATACGTACGGATGCGCCGTGAATGCCAACGTGTCGTGCGCCGCATAAATGCGCCATGAGACGGCCTCTTTGCCAACTCCCCCAAATTGTTAAACCTAAATGTAAAAACTGTTGGAGACTTGTTTTTAAGTTTTTTTTTTTGCCAAAATATAGGAATGACAAACACAAATGGCAAACTATTGAGTTGCTCTTAGGGCCCAGCCTCACCGCAAGACCTCAAAAGGGGAGGGCTGGATGTAATTTCAGTTTTAGCTGACTGGATCCAAGCAATGTGGTAAAATTACTCTATCTCTAAATAATTTTTTTGTTTTTTATCATAAGTTTGATTAAATTTGCAGAAAGTACATGTAACATTTCTATTTGTAAATAATTTATTACAAAAATGAACGCAATGATCTATCTAATAATATTAAATATGTACACCATATATATTAATATTTTTTATATGAAATTACTCAAAGTTATTTCTCAGGAACCACAGTAGTGACGGAGGGATATGACCGTTTTCTCTCTCTGCCTGTGAAAGATGTAGGAGCAATTTTAAAACTGCTGATTATAATAACAGTGGTAAAAAAGTAAACACCGCATTTCTCTATTGCTGATCTGGATCTAACCTTGGGTTTGGTGCAGTGCTCCACCTCTTTTCATACTCTCCATGTGCCTCGTCTCTCCATGTCCCAAGTCCCAAGTCCCACCAGTGCTGCTCGCTCTTCCATATGCTGGCTGAGAGCTTTGTCATTGTAGCTGTGTTGTCTGCCTCTCCCCCTGTGCCCATTCTTCCCTTTCTCGATCTCTTAAGTGAGGTGATAGATGGTAGTGAAGAGGCTGCATCAACGACGGAGAGCGAAATAAGCAGCACATCGGTAGGCCACAGATGTATCTGTACTGTCGCGGAGATTTTCACCGCTACCGCCCCGGCTGCCCGATGGATTGAGGCAGACCACAACGCTTTGCTTGCAGTCTTGTCTAACTCCAGGTACCTCGCTGTAGCCTAGTTTTTATTTTATTTTATTTTTTGGGTGTTGAAACGGTCAGACCGGTGATCTGGGATGTTGAAATTATATGATTCTATTTTTTCAGGAGTCTAAGGGACGAACCCCTGTCCTAGAAAATCAAAACAGCTATATGCAAGCATTCTGCGGGCCTGCTCTGCAGGGGCACCAGCAACATAGTGTATCCAATCCATTACACTCTCAAGCAAGCTAACAGTTTACTTGGTAATCTGCCACCCGAAATGCCTAATATCTATTTGTGGAAACTTCTTGTCTGAAATATTATGTGATCCATTTACGCATCTCGCGTTGCGATTAATCTTTAATTATGAGATGTTGGGAGGGATGCGTTTTGTGGTTGAGAGTTTTTCGTGTATTCATTTGTATGATGAATGAGATAAGATAAGATCCACAGAAGTTCAGATCCATTTGCGGAAGAGTAGAATAAGAAATATAGTTTATCTTGTTTGAACAAGGTGTCCAGACGATCAAACGGATGATGGCGGATGCAGTGACAGTCTAATGTGGTTGCCGAATGATACCCAAGGATGTTGAATGTCCGGGTTGTAGACTGCTGTGTACCAGTTGAACACCGCTGCATAGGAGTAGATAGTTATTAGTAATCACTTAAGGTTTCTGATAACTGATCTGTGCTTATGTGCGATTTACTTAATTGTAGCAGGTACGCTCGAGCCATGGCGGCCTTTCTCGATGCTTTGGCGCCTTACTTGAAGAAGCTGATCGTGGCACTAGAAGAGGTGTCCATGTTGCTGCGCGTCTCTGGCGAGATCACCAAGCTGGAGGACAACATGAGAGGCCTCCGTTTCTTTCTTGCAGATGCTGAGAGGAGGCTCATCACTGATACACGCATGCAACGATGGGTGCCCAAGCTCATGAGTGCCATGTACGAGGCCACAGACATCCTAGAGTTATGGCAACTTGAAGCTGACAAGCGGACTGAGAAGGTGCCTAGCTGCTTCCAGCCGTTGCTCTTCTGCCTGCGAAATCCCTTGTTAGCCCATGATATGGGCAGCCGCATTAAGCAGCTGAACCAGCAACTGAAGGGTATCCACAGGGAGGTGGACATGTACAGATTTAACATCAGCCTCGGTTCTTACCCGGAGCCGAGGGAGCTATCTAGGAATAATTACAATAAGACGATGCCAGAGTTCGACCAACTGGCCATAGTTGGGGAACAGATAGAGAAGGATACAAAGGAGCTTGCCCAGATGCTAACAATCACAGATGACAATCACAATCACATCAAATTCGTTTCTATTACTGGCATAGCTGGTATAGGAAAGACCATCCTTGCCCAGAAGATCTTCAACGAACCAACGATCCAAGAGCACTTTAGATTGAAGATATGGGTAAGCATCACCCAACATTTTGACGAGTGTGAGCTACTGAGGTCTGCAATCAGTCAGGCTGGCGGGGACCATGATGGGCAGCAAGGCATAAGAAGTCTCACGGAAACCCTCGTGCACGCCCTATCCACGGAGGGAAGGTTCCTGCTGGTGATGGATAACGTGTGGAGTATGGAAGCGGGGAACTGTGTGCTTTATGCATTAAGAATTGCCAGCGAGGAACAGCCTGGGAGCCGGGTCATTGTCACTACAAGAAGTGCACTACCACAACAGATGCAAGCCCCCCTACACCAGCACCGTGTCAGACCGCTAGACGAAGATGATGCATGGTGCTTGCTGAAGAAACAGCTGTCTCCTGATCAGGTTAGTCAGTACAGATATTCTGTCTAATTAAACCGGAAAAGCATCGACTATTTCAGTTGAGTATTAATACACGTAATGTTGTCTGTGCACACGAAGACAAAATGAACTGGTATATGCACACTTATAAATTCTTAAAATAGATAAATGGGATCTTATATGTTTGAGGGCTACACATATCCTTTTATATGCACACTTTTATGATGTTACTGCTTCAAATAAAACAAACAATATGTACACTTAGTCATTTGTTTCTCTAGTTTTACACGTGCAACACTAGTCAAGCTAATATTGTCATATGAATTTTTTTTGATTAAGGTCGTGAAAGGACCATCTCTTTAAATAAATCTGCTAATATCTTAGAATTTACTTATTGCTAGTTTGGTTTGAACTAGGATACCCCCGATTACAAAACATGCACAATCACACATGCCCATGCACAATTAGTGCCAGATATGCATGCTGAGTCGGGAGGAGCAGAGTGGATCCTCCCAGGGGCAGTGCATGAGAAGGAAGGGTGCCGGCTAGAGCCTAGATCTTAGACCTAGATCTTTGATACCATGTTACAAATAGAAAACGACTGGACTAAATGATCACATTGAGTGTACGGTCATCTATCCTATACCCGACCATAAACTTCTCTACACACCTGTAACCGGTGAAACAAAATACCCTATAGGCTATACCTTTGCCTTGTACATTCCATTTCATCTCCTCCATGGTTGATGCAACACATGCACCAACCTTGATCGACAAATGATATGATTCACTTATATCATCACATGACTTTGTTGGTTCATCGAGCTTGACCTTACTTGCTCTTCACTGTTGTGGCGGTCCATTAGCACCAAGTCTTACTCAAGCTTCACCGCCCCATGGTCCATCACTTCAAAGCCTCTGATTCGCCCTTCATACTCTTGCAACTGGTCCATCAAACCAAGCCTCATCTTGATCTTCTCCATCTTGGTCACATGACTCCATGTCATGTGTCATATATATACAATGAGCTCCTTTCATATTCACTTGTGGACTAATCTCCCGTGTGTATCTCGCATATCACATCATTAGTCCACCTAACGTTGTCACCAATTACCAAAAAAAAAAAAAAACATGGACCTTTCGCTTTTGACCATATCGAAAAAGGTCCGGTGGCCATCACATTGTCACCAAATAAACCGCCAAGGATTTTTTTAAAAATTTTTGACCTTTTTTAAAAAGAAATTTCAAATCTGTCCCTAGTTTGAAAATATTTGTATGTGGTATCCTTTTTGGTCGTGCCACCCTCGTGGCACGATATTTCCCTGCGCTGTCGCGCCACCACATGTGGCGCGGCGCGTTGCCACCACACCGGGCGGCGGGGTTGACCGGTCTTGGCGTGGATGATCGTGGGGCCCGTCACGTCGCACCAGTGCATGCGACACGACCGCCCATCACGCCGATGCGATGGCGGCACGACGGGCCCGTTACGTTAGGGTTTTGTTTTGGGCGCCGCAAAAGCGCGTGGGGCCCACCCGTTCGCGCCGATGCAACGGGCGTGGCCGAACTAAGTTAGGGTTGCGCCGGGCCGACCCTTTCTTTCTCCCTCTCTTCTCCTCTTTCCTCCCTCTCCTCGCCACCCCCGCGCGAACTGCCTCCCGCGCCGCCGCGGAGGACTCCGCCCGTCGGCCGCCCCGCGACATCCGCCGCTGCCCCGGTCCACCCCGCATCGCCATCGGTGTTTGGCGCCCCCGCTAGGCTAGTGGCCGGGCAAGCCGTGTAGGCCGGCGCCGCCGCCAAGTGTTCTCCAAACACCGGATTAGGTACTAGTCCTTCCTCTCCTCCCCCCTCCATTTCTAGTTTTGTGGCTTCTCCATGGTAGGTTTTTGGTAAATATGAAATTGTTAGTGATTCAAGCGTTAATTGGTATAATGTGGTTTGTAGAATCGATTTAGGATACGATGTGGTTGTGGATTTGACATAGAGTAGGAGTTGCATGAATGTAGTTCATTGATGCATGGAGGTAGTGAGTTTGGTCATAATTTTTATTTTCAAGATGGTTGTTGTACTTATAGCTTGTGTATTGCTTATCATTTTGTAGATGGATCGTTTAGTCCGATTTTATAATGGTGGTAAAGTTAGAGGGGATGGCAAGTTTGAAAACATGGATGAACAAGTTCATTTTTTTGGTAGACCTCCTAGCTTTGATGATTTGGTGAGGCACTATCGTGACAAGTATGGATGGCCGCTTAGGTTGAGAGGTCGATTTGACTGTGGGAAGGAATGAGCACACTATGCATTGATGTCTTTGTCATGTGATGATGAATGGAAGAACTTCATAGAGGTTGTGAAGGGTAGTAGCGTTCGTTGCTTGAAAGTTGTTGTGGAGAAGGGGTCTAGGCCGTTTGTGGTGCCCGCGGATGACAATGTGGATGAGGAGCCCTTAGAGCACCTTACTCAAGAGGAAGAGGTGCAACCGGGTGGTGTTAGAGAAGATGCTAGGGCAGTGATGGTCGGTGCCTTGAATGATGTGTTCGATGAGGAGTTTGGTTATATGGACGACATGTTCATAGGATCTAGGGATGATCAAGAGGACGAAGATGAGCTCACTTCCTGTGAAACTAGTTATGAAGATCGTCTTTTTAGAGGATGAGTATAGGTCGGAGCCTAGTACCGATGATGGTAGCGATTTGTGTGGGCTATTGCATCCAGTTGACGTGTCATTTAGAATGGAGTACAATGACGCTGAGCTAAGTCGGTTGAATGGACTACGCAAAAGAAGGATGTCAAAATCACAACACAAATGAACGTAGTGGTATGCCAAAGAAATTTTCAACTTAATACTCACAAAGTTCTCGATTCAACGGGTTATTGGCCCTAATCTCACTTGTAGAAGTCTTCCAGCTCAATCCTTTCCTGCTCCCCTTGATTGTGTCGTAGTGTGCCTTATTTTTTCGCCAATATCTAAGAAGCTCATCGTCCCCAAATGTAGTGGTATGGACTCAAGTTTCTTCCAAAGGCTCAATGAAAGTCGTCAGAAGACCGTGTTCCATGTCTCCCAACCTTGGCGAAGAGACACCACCCATGACCTGTGTTGCTCTCTACAATCGTAATCATTTCAAATGCTTCCTTTTCTCGCAAGGGGAACTATATTCAAATCTCAGGCTCGCGAGTACATCTCCACGACCCTCAAAATCCTCCCACTTGCAAGTCGAGCCAGCCTAAGGGAAACACAAACAAACATCAGCAAAAAAATGGTATGTATGTACATAACGAGTTCAAGACACTCACAAAGAACTCATTTGGCCCTCCGTAAGCATTGCCACAATAGTAACCAATCCCAAGCTCGAGGGAACAACTCCTTGCCGGGCCTTGATGCCACACTTGCACTTCTTGTCCGCGACTAAGGCATGGCCATGGAATGTTGTCGTTCCAACAATCTTGTACAAAACACTTGGAAGGCCATGCAGCTTTGGGCCCATAGTTGTACTCATCGAAGTCACATGCGAAAAAACCTTTACGAAATGTCATAGTTGCAATGTTATAGTCCGTACAAAACAAAGAAGATCACAAATAACATGACTCGCAAGACCACTTACATAATCTCGTTGACCACACCAGTAGAATGGAGTGAACATATCTGGCTTGCTTGGAACTTGGAGGAATGTTGTCTTGCCACAGTTGCATGTAGGAGGATTCTCTAGACGGTGCAGTGCAGCGGCAGTCTTCTCCGCTTCGATCATGTTAGGTGGGTTCGGTGGCGGACGCACCCACCGAACAAACTGAGAATATGGAACACTCTTCCAAGGGTCATAAGAAAACAATATAATGTCAACATTAACCTCTTTTGCATCATCGATCCACTGATATAACATGCAACCGCCTAGACCACAATCGACTCTCTCTGGGGGCGACGTCGTAGTTGACAATAGTAGAAAACACGGCCTACGGAGAAAGGATGCCGAGACCGCTTCACAAAAAGTCGGCAAAAACCACAGTCACAAGCAAGTGACTCAAGCAGAGGTGGTGGGATGGACCTTCGCCACCATGGTCCTCGATGGTGCACCTAACAAGGACAAGTCCATGAAATCTAGCAAAAGAAACAATGACAAGTATTACACTTAAGCTCAAGCATATATGTGTGCAAATCAAATGTGCAAAACAAAGCTTCTATGTCCATACATTGTCAAATCTACCTTTTTTCAACAACGTCCAATTAAATAAAACCACTAAAACAAGAACATAGATTAACATATTCAATCCTTCAAAATCATATACATACATGGCAAAACATAAAACTTGAACAAATTT
This sequence comes from Hyparrhenia diplandra, assembly GCA_015847255.1. Classification (NCBI taxonomy): domain Eukaryota; kingdom Viridiplantae; phylum Streptophyta; class Magnoliopsida; order Poales; family Poaceae; genus Hyparrhenia; species Hyparrhenia diplandra. The sequence continues at coordinate 51,948 of JADLZK010010513.1, read as the reverse complement.
TCTAACCCGAAACAATTCTTCACAAACCGAAAACAAACCATCAAATACATGAACAAATTTTCAATACGCATTGAATCCCATCAAAGTCATCTACAAACTAACAAATATGTAACTAAAATGCCATGAACAATGATATGAGTTAGGGTTTAGGGTTGGAATGCACAATTAAACCAAAGAAAGAGAAGATTAACTAGGCAAATTACACATGAATGAATGAAGATGTGAGCCAACACAAGCAAAATCAAATAGCAAAAGGTAATGGAATCCATGTGGAGGATGGGGAAAAGAGAAGAGATGGTCCCAAATTCGCACCTGCTGAAGCTTCCTCGATAAAATGAAAAGTGAGAGAGTGAGGGGAGACAAAAAGAAGTTGGCGTAAGCATTTATATGCTCCCGTCGCGCCATCGCATCGGGGAGATGATGGGGACGGGCCCCACGCTTTCGAGGCGCCCAAAACAAAACCCTAACGGGCCCATTCCGTCGCGCCACATGCACCGGCGCGACGTGGCGGGCCTCACGCTCTTCCACGACAAAGACCGTCAACCGCGCACCGCCAAATAATGGATGCACTTGTCGCGCGCCACATGCGGTGGTACGACTACATGCAAATATCGCGCCACCGGGGTGGCGCGACCAAAAAGGGATACCGCATACAAATATTTTCATACCAGGGACAGATTTGAATTTAGTTTTTAAAAAAGGTCAAATTTTAAAAAAGATCCCGCCAAGCACATTTGAAATTTTGCGCAACCTTCTCACCCTCCATAGGGCCTCATTTGCAACCTATTCTATATTGCTGTGGCAGAGGGCACTACCAAAATTCTGATGGTCCGTAAGCAACACAACTAGGGCACATTTGAAATTCTTTTTTAAAACTACTAACTCCAAATTAATGTGTTCGAACAGGAACCCCATCAACATAGACACCGAGTTAGCTTTTCAAAAACATTTTTCAAAGCATTTTCATTTGCTCCTCACCACATCACTATGCCTAATGCACGTGCATTATTAATCTTCACCTAGTGGCACTTGGACAATCATGATCAATTGAGTTTCCCTCTTAGTATGACTATCTATCCTAAATCTGAACATGCAATCTATTGCACCTTGGTCAGCAAAAGCAAAACTCGTATGCATATACCTTTGCTTTCGGGATTGCTTTGTATCTCCTCTCCATGGATGAGCACTAGCTTCACTAGCATATAACACCCCACGCTTCGCGGGTAGTGAACCAACAATATACACGACATGCAGAGGATAGTGTTGCATATGAGTCAATTATGATGCAATAGATGTGGTTGGATGGAGGAAGGTGATAAATTAAGTTGAAGCTGCCAGTTGAAGACCAAAAAGGTTGCTAAAAAGCGAAAACCATGTATAAATAGGTTACAAACAATGTCATAATTCTTTCGAGAACATGGCCATATATGTATGAAAATGCAGAGCATGATTTTAGAAGATTTGTGAAGGTGGAATCATGCCATTTGGAGTTAGGATGAGCAAGATAATATATATAGAATATAATTTGTAAAATTAATTTGGAGATTTGGTAAATGCAACTGGGGTGGAAATTCATGGGTAGGGTCTTGGGTATACCTAGTTTAGCAATTTTCTGGGAATTTTTGTGTAACTGGAAAGAGGATTCTCACTCCTTTGGGTACACTGCTCGGGTGTCATAGCATTTCTTTGGCTGACGCGTGGGTCCGGGGCTGTGGTCTGACCGGTGCTGTGTTCGTGCTGCTCCGTGGACCTGCTCTTTTCATGTTGATGAATGCTGATTGGAGTTCACGTGGGGCAAGTGTGAGTAGCAGTCCAAGCCACTTGCATCCGAGTCCCATTATGGTGACGTGGCGTGTATTGATTGGTGGTTGTGACGTGGTTTGGGGATGTCGACATCCTGATGAGGCGTAGCCTGTTGCCTTCCTTCTGCACTCTCTACGCTCTGTTCGTCTCGGCACGGGAGTAAAAGAAAAAGGAATGAGAGGGATGGAGGGAGAGCAAAGCAGGGACTTGGCTTCGGCGGCGGCAGTCCTCAGCGCGGCTGCTGGTCGGCCCTGTGCGGCGCGGCGTCCTTGGTCGCACGGCTGCTGCTGCTTGTGCTTCGTGGCTAGTAGGCAGCTACGATGCGCGGATACTTCAGAGGGTGCGTATCGCGTATCCGATACTGCGCGGATACGGATACGCCGTAGATACACCATGGATATGTATTCAGGCCGTACTAAGAAGATTAGATACGTGCTGCACTGGATACTGGTATCCGATACGCGTGGGCCGATTTGGAGACGGCCCATGAAGCTAAATGGTCCAAATTTCACTCTTACACACGATGTATTGCCTTCCCCAAACCGAGGCCGGCGGCCACACGCTCCTATTATATGTGCGTCGCCAGATTCTGCCGCTCCACCTCTTGCACTTCCTTCCATTCGACTCGTGGATCGGCGACGACGGGCGGCGATCGGGCCAACGGGCGGCGAGCCGACGATCGGGACGACGGCGGCCGCCGAGGTCGTAAGGCCGCAAGCATATGCAACCCTCTCCCTCGCCCTCGTGTGATCTCCTCTAGCCCTAGCTTTAGTCCCAAAGAATCAACGATCCTTGAAGTTATAGTTTTGTACTGCTCACCATGTCGATGGCGCCGTGTGATGATCGTGCTCCAAATGAAGTTGATCACCAAAGAAACGAAGAAGAATAGTGTCCCGCGAACCTATGTCCCCGCGATCTATGGATGACTTTAAACGATATTTTAATTTGTAAAGTATATTTTATATTAAATCATGTTATTATTAATATTATTAAAAAATCTTAGGCGTATCCCGTGTCACTGTTTTTCGGAGAATAGTGTATCCGCCGTATCAGATACGTACATATTGTATCCGATACACGTATTCGTATCGGTGTAATGTAGGTAGGCAGCAATCGAGCGCGGCGTCCCGTGTGTGCTTGCGGCGGCCGGCAGGTGCTCGCGGGCGGCAGGCGAGCTGTGCGGCCGGCGCGCGGCAGGCGAGCGCGGCGTCCCGTTTGTGCTCGCGGCGGCCGGCTGGTGCTCCACCGTCGAGGGCGTCCTCCTCCGCGGGCAAGGCGTCCTACTCCGCGCCTCAACGGCGGCGACCGGCATCTGCGAGGCCGTGCTGTAGTGTGGATACTGGACGCGACCGGCAAGGCGGCGGCGGAAGCGGTCGTTTCTCGTCATTGGCATGGGACTTTAGGAGAGCGCGTCTTTTTTTATAGATATGGTCGGAGGGAGCGACAAGTTTCGAGAGAGGGGAGGCGGCACTGTCAAGGGCGTCGTGACTTGGGTCGTGACTCGTGAGAGTGGACTGGAGGATGCGGGTAGCAGAAGTTGACTGGAATGGACGGCAGGATCTGGAGGCAGGGAAGGATCCAACGGCTGAGACCTTGGTACTGTTAATGTACAGTAGAACTAAGAGTAGAGGCACTGTAGATGGTTCCCACGGCATTTAAAGAGTATCTATAGCGTTGCCGTGGGAAGGCGAGAGGTTTTTCACACGTTTCTACGAGGATTAGTGACAGTTGCCGCAGGATTTACAAATCAATTCTAAATCTCTTCCGGATAAAAGAATATATTTTAATGGGTAATTCTTTTAAGAACTCGTGGAATTAGAAAGAGCTACCGTGAGACTATCTCGCATCTTTTATTTACTTCATCTATACATTTGGTTATTAATATTCCCTTGTCGTTGGTTCCCAGCGTTCTCGCCGGTACAAAGGAGATATATAAATGGTTAAAATGTTAATCACTAAGAATTATAAGATGATTGTCCAATGTGTTGTCACTAATTTGTATGGGATCACCATTGTATAGGAATGTGCACACCATATAGAGAAATTAAAGAAAATACAAAATGTCCTATCTTATCCGTATTTTCTACAGGAATTATGTTGTATGGTATGCGAGATTAATTACCTAGAAAGAATGGATAATACCATCTAATAACACCATAGTGTGTTGGATATACAATTTATGACAGTTGATGAAAGGTCACAACTATTTTACAGGTCACAATTTATAACCGCTTATAAAACGTCAAAATTATTTTTTACAGGTCAACTATTTAAAGGACCACATGACAAAACTAACACCATTTATAAATCCAAAAATAGAACCGGTTAAACAATAGTTATGAAACTCCTTTTTTTTTTTTTAAGAATAATAGTTATGAAACTCGGTAATACACTTATCTTATCTTGTCCGTATAGTTTTCCCTTTTTTTTTTTTTTCCCTTTTTCTTTTTTTTCTTTTTCTTTTTCCCCTTTTTCTCTCCACATACGACCGCACGCATACCCTTATCCATTCGACCGAGCCGCTAGCCTCCACGAGCGTGAGGTCGGAGGACCGTCGCCCTCCCCGGCTCCTCCGCCCGCCAAGTCCGCGCTGCCTCCTCACTCACCGAGGGAGCTAGAGGACCTAGTGGCGGGGTACGGCATGCATCCGACCACGGTGGCACGGATCATGAGCAGGTGTTGGTTCCATGCCATCGCGGGTCGCGTGGACGAGCACGGCGCCCACGGAGGAGCCCGCGGCGGAGCAGCTCGTCAGCAGGCCACCGCCGCCGCAGCTCGTCCGTATCCTCCACCAGCTCGCGTGCGGACCTTTGGCTCCCCTGCATCTAGCTGCGCACGGACCGTTGCCTCCCCAGCTCCTCAACTGCGCCCGCGGCAGGGAGCCCCGCACGCCGGCGACGGCTCTGCTCCATGTACATGGAGGCGGCGCGGGTCCAGCCCGTGGTGAGGGAGCTGGAGGCGGAGGCCCACCGGGGCTGCCGCGTGAGGAGAAGGCGGCGGCGCTGGGTCCACGGGGCCGGAGGAGCAGCCGAGGCGGAGCGAGGTATTTATAAATTGCAGCGACGACTATTCATGTTCTTATGCTTGCATTTGCAGAGGCAGTTTCGCAGTATGCATTTGTGGTGGCAGTTTCGTAGTCTAATTGATGGTGTGTAGTCGAAGAGGCAAGCCAGGCAGTCAGCAGGGGTGGAAGTGGAGGGCGGCGGCGGGCAGTCTTCCAGAGGTAGTCGAGGAGGCCGCGAGTGCTCGGTCCGTAATAGCCAACAGGGGAGAGAGAAGGGAATGCTGATGTGGCCTATCTGCATTTCAAGAGAAATCCCCTAGCGGGGGTCTCTCATATAGGTGTAGTAGATTAGTTCCCCTCTTAATAGTATGCCTTTCTGCCCTAAACCTGACCACACACTTCATTGCATCTTGGCCAGCAAAATAAATAATCTAGATTACATATTTGGCTTTGGTCCATAGGGTTTTGTTTTAATCACTCTTCATCCAACTTTGCTAGCAAAACAAAATATCTAGCTTATACATTCGTAGTGGATTAATCACCCTTCATCCATCTCCAGCCTTGCTGGGCACCTTGGTGTGGACTTAACCTAGCTTAATCACACTCTTAGCAAAAGGTTAGACCACTAGTTGTCCCAATTACCAAAATTAAGCATATGGGATTTTAAGCTCGGCATTGCTCTTCTACCAACACTAGTATAATGCCCGTGCTAACGCTACGGCGATATCTAGGGTAGCATACAAACAAGAGTTCATCAAATCAAACTTGGTAAACAACATATCACTATGAATTTGAAAAATATGGTAAATCCAAATCATACTTGGTCGATGGTAATTATAGTGGCAATCCGCAAACAATCTTGAGATACGAACAAAATTTTACAGATAGATCAATGCCATGCCCCATATAACATTACACTTTTTCTGTGGCCTCCAATCCCTCGGCCGGGCACACGGAAAAGGGCAGAACACAACACACACGTGAGTGATTACAGGCACCAACAACATAACTTAGATTAGCCAAAAAAATCTTTCTATTGTTTGTGTCTGTGTAAACCACTCCCTTGCTCTGCTTGTGCTTGCCCCTCTCTCCTCCCTTCCCTGTCTTTCCAGCTCCCGCCATTGCCAAGCACTGCTTCTCTCAATAGAAGCAGCTAGCTAGCCATTACTCACTTAACAACAATTCAGCTTACAAGCAACTCGCTGCATTTGTCCGTAAGGGGTTAGCAATGAATGAGGTCTAAGTTGCCAAAAGTTCAGTACATATAGCAAAAGTTCAGAGCTGCTCATGTTATACATCTTTTTTTGACTGAATGCTCATGTTATACATCTTTTTAGCAGTTTACAAAAACCTATGGATAATCCAAAGAAAAAAGAGGTGCAATAAGGACAAAGGGTGATATCTAGTATTGTAACAGTGAACATATCACTGTAAGTAGAAGCGATCTTTCAAGCCTCCGCAAGCACAGCTGAAAGGACAAGGGATGACTGCAATAAGTATACTGACAAAAAATCTATGTAGAACAATTAAAGTTTGATGAAAGATCAACTACAATGGCTAAGGACATTTGCAGGAGTTCACAAGCTCCCTTCTGAATATCACACCTAATGTAAGATCATTAGCATACTTGTTTCTAATCCACCTCAACAAAACTTCAAGGCTCCAAGAGCCGTTGCCTTTCTAAGTGGGCTAATGGCAAGCTGCACCCTAAGATCTCCCATTAGTCTGCAATAGGAGGGACATTTGTCACAAAGCTAGCAATTTGCATGCACAACAAATAATATCAGAAATAAGGAATATCTCTCCTCCCTCAACCCCTCTTTTCATTCAAGAGAGGTTTGGTAATAACTGCCAATGCATACACATGGATGCCACAACAGTTTGGTGGTGCTATGGAACTAAGATCATGTATTTACCATGAGCTGTCGCAAACAGCATTGGTGCCTCTCCCAATATTGAAGCCATACTCTGCATCCTGTGTATGCATAAAAATATACAATAAAAATAGACAATACTTTAAATGGAATTTACTCAATGCTAGGTAAAACCAAAAAAAAATATTTACATGATTAATCTACTAATCTAAAATGCACTTTAGGAATAGACAATAGAAAAGATTGCAAAGCTAGACAACAGACAAGTTGTGTGCAAAGCTTCAACAAACAACAATTCTTAGTTCAATGCTATAGCTAGGAATTAATAATATAATTGACATTTTTGCAGAACCATCAGTGTAGAATCTCATGCTGGCTGCTGCTAACAAGAATTTTGTATATGAATGAAGTTCAGTGAAAGTAGTGCTATACAGATTTTTTTATACGGCTTGCAATATTCAAGATCAGCACAAAGCACCAGAGCCAGCCGCATGCCGCTTCACAGCACAACTGCGGCGGGCGATGCTATAACAGAATTAGACATTCCTTGAATTTCATTGCTTTAAAATAATACTACAGTTCTATGAAACTAACAAGAAAAAAGAATTGTGTCTGCCATTCACGTTTGAGGTGAACAATGATTCAAGGGAAATTACATAATAAGCAACACCTATCAGGTACCATGGACTATTCCTAATGCTTCAAAGTGTTATACGACCTCTACAACAGGAGGAGGTAGGTTTGCAGCCATATTCTGAGCCAATAGAATTAAAATAGAACAGACCATATTGGGTTATACGACCTTAGTGATCTTGAGCTCGTTGAACACATCCTGCAGGACCTTGTAATTCCGATCATGTGCATCGGCACGGCAACGAGATGCACCGCATTCATCAATCTGCACGCAACAGCAGCCGACATCGCCCGCAGACCATGAAATCAACGAATGGGTTTCAGGGACTCAAAACTCGTACAGAACCCAACCACTTAGCCCGCATCCTCCCCACAAATTCACGAAACCTTTGCTGCACCACTAACGCCGAACAACACAGGAGTCGGGCACTCGGGCAGGCACTGCTTACCTCCACCTTGGAGAGGCCGGACTGTCGCGTGGTGCACTCGACAAAGGAGGCGCCGTCAATCGTCCCACGCCGCCCGCAGATCCAGCCACCGCGGGCAAACTGTTAAAAGCTCAAGAAAGAAAAACAAGGCAAATAAATAAATCAACCACTGAGATAGCAATGGTTGTTTTTATTTCACATACTCAGAGCAATGATAGAAAACTTTGAATTCATAATATGTTAGTTACTGCAAAAGAAAAGCTCACAGGTCAAATGAGGGTTCCATGGAAATATTTACTGGCTTTCTGCTGGAAGATTTCTCATGAACTGAATGATAGCTCCATACCCTTTCATATTAACCCATACCGCATTTGTTTGCAGAGGTGTCAAATATAATCAAAATTGAACCTTACTAAACAATTACCAATCTTTATGCCATCCAAAAAAATCCAATTTTTCTGTCAGGTGCGCACCCGTCCTTCTGCATGAGCTGGAGCACGTTCAGCCACGACAAGCACGTTCACAACCACATTGCATATACATATGTCAGGTGCGCCCCCGTCCTTCTGCATGAGCTGGAGCACGCGCATGGCAGACCACAGCTTCCCTGCGCGGCTGTACGAGAGCATGAGGTGCACGAACTGCCGTGTGCCCCAGCGCATGCCTCGACTGATCATGAGGTGCACAACACGGTGCGCCGGGTCATGGAGCCTGGTGCGGCTGAGGAGCGCCAGCATTTCATCGAACACCTCCCAGGCGTGGAGGTACTTCCACCGGCGGTCAGCCCGGTGGAAGAACTCGAACGCGGCGCGGCATTCCGCTGCGCCCGGCCACATTTTGTTGAACACCTCGGGCGTGACGTTACATCCACCGTGGTCAGCCCGGCGGGAAGAACTTCGAGCGTGGCGCGGGCGTCCCATGCGGACATGGAACGCCCGGCTGGGTCATCAGCGGGAGGAGGTGGCGGCCCGGGCCTCCGGCCTGGCACGCCACGAGTCCCGAGGGCGACGATTGGCGTCGCCGCGCCGCCGCTTGCTCAAGTCGTCGCGCGCCCGTGTCTCCGCCCCCACGCGTGCTCGCGTCCCGTGCCAGCTTCAATACCTAGGGCTGCTACGCCCCGCCGCCGTGCCCCGCTCCGCGGCATCTAGCGTGTGTCTTGGCGTCCCGCATCCCTCGCCACGCACGTCCGCCGGCGTGTGGGCTCGCAAAATCACGCTAGGCGTGGGGCCCGGGCGTGGCTTGGACTTGGCGACTGTCGCGCCATCCGACCGGCGTGTGGCCCGGTGATGTCGCGGTGGGCGGGCGGCGTGGACTGGTGACCCCGTTGGGCGGCGGCGCGTGAATGCAAAGATGGACAAAGCGACCTCGGTCGGGTAGCCGAAGAACACGGGGCTCGGTGGCCGCGACTCCGGCCGGGGAGAAGAGGGCCGCGACCTCGTGTGGGGAGATTGTATGGCGCTCCGGCGCGACCTCGCCGTGGTCGGGGCGGCGCTTAGGCGGCTGAGAAGCATTGGGGCGGGGAGGAGGCACCATGACCAAGCAAGGGCCCCGCAACATCGCGGTGTTGTAGAGGCTGTGGAGTCGGCCGCTAGGCGGTTCGATCCGGCGTAATTTTTTGTTCCTTGTTTTTCCCGGCGTTCGAACGGTGGTTGTACGAGAGATTCCGCGGGCGCTGGGGCGGATGTGAGAGACGTAAGACCTCTGGACAAACTTTGAATCCTGGCCCTTGGTTCGTGGATCCGTTGGTTGTTGTTTGTCGGTCTAAAAAGGAAAGAAGTGTGCCATTATAGTAGAGACTACTACGATTTGATTTTACGAGACACTTAGAAAATATATTTATCGTGGCGGTTTTTGTTATTGGCCCGCCACGGATAATCGAGCCCCAAACGGCCCATTCCCCCAATAATAACTATTTCCTTGTATATATACCGCGAGTTGGAACCCTAATCCCTAACTCCCGTGCCTCCCACTCTCCACCCTTCTCTCCCCACCATCACCCCTTCTCCCCCTCCCGACTTCTCTTCTCGCAGAGCCGCCGTGGCCTCTCGGCGCGAGGTAGGGCGGCTCCCACCAGCGGCGTGCGCGAGGATGCTCCAAATGGCGGCGGGGCCTACCGTTGGTATTTGTTAACCTACAGAATATAATCCGCAGTTTAACGGATACCGGTGGAGCGCCTTCACCCGAATAGAGCTTTTAATATTGAATCCACGGGGAGAAGGTGAGAGAGTATGTTGAGGTGTATAGCTAAATCCGAGTGGCTATAAAACTAGATTAAAAGAGAGGTAAGGAGTTCTATTAGGAAGGTCTTGTTCTCACTTCAAGTAAATCATTTGCACATTGTTCTTAAGAGGGGTTGTCATGAAGAAACTCTTAGTAAAGGAATCTACGCTAACAACGCTAGGGGCTCCTACGATTTCTATAAACGGGGCGCATTTAAAAGAATACAAAGGACTCAATGGTGCCGTCACCACCACGATCACCCTTTACAGTTGGTGTTTCACCCCGCCTATAGAAGGTATTCGTAATAAACTAGTCAATCTAAGCACCACGCTTACATTAATCTAACAACTTTAACTCAAGAGCAACCAAGAATCAAAGTAATCTTATCAAAGAAATACGAACCTTAAGAACAATAGAGACAATACCACTTACTCGAATGGAAGTCGAACAATCCACAAGATCTCGAGTTGTGCTCCAATGGCACCAACTCCGGAGGAAGAAGAAGATGGAGGCGCCGACACTCCCCGGCCTTTCTTCAACTCCGCCTCAACCGCGCTCTAATTCTCTCAACTTGAAGCTCTACTCTCAACTCTAATCTAAGGCTTCTAGTTCTACATCTTGTCTAATCTTCTACTTCTAGTTCTTGAACTAGAGCTAAGCCGCGTCGACTAGAGCCGGATCCGATCCGATATGATGATGAGTTGATCTTAGATTGTTGAAGCCAGGGGCCTGGGGCTTGCTTATATAGTCGGGAGGAGGTGCCAGGTGTTGGATTTGATTACAACTCGTACTCCACCGTCGCCATTGGATCAAACCGACATTAAACGAGCGGATTACATTGCGCCTTAGAGGCGGTGGAAGAACATTCGAGGGAGGCCGACGTGGGTCGTGGGGCCAGCCGAGCGGCCTCCCCTATTGGGCCGACCGCCCGTGGTGGGTCCCACCACGGTCCCGCGCATGCTTCGTGGGCTTCGAGTCTTCTAGATGATGTTTTCTTCGGTGTTAAGTTTCGCTTCACGTCGGGAGTAATCCGGAGCCTTCTAGACTTGTTTCGAGTTGGATTGCGTTACGCTTGCGTCCCGTCGTATGACACGCCAATTCGGTGTTTTTCTCATAAGTCCCCGCAAATCACAACTTTACCAAAACTCGTGGAAATCGTTAGTAGAAACTCCTAATAAGGTTATCTAATTATATTTTAGTCCTTTTCCATGTTTAGTTGACAATTAAAAGTATACGTTAACATGTGTCAACAAACTCCCCACACTTAGGCTTTTACTCGCCCCTCGATAAAAGGATGGTCTAACTTTAATGTAACCGTAGAGACAAAGAATGGATCATAATTATACTCCATGGTCATACCTCGCACTTTGGGATATCCGAGTATGAAATGGTTAGAAACAGATCACCTTAAATTCTTAAACCAAGTCACTTAGAGATTTTGTATAAGTTTTGAAAAGAAAACATAGCTCTACTTACTCCTTTTGTGACACTCTCAAGTCTCTCAAAATATATTATATCCTCACAGCTCATTTATTATATCATATGTGGAGCTCAAGAACATGTAGCACACTTACCTTGTATTTATTGCTAAGTCAATCGTGGATCCATGGAGATAGATGTCATAAGTCATAGATCAAGATGTGTATGTGAATCAAGATTATTATTACCACTTTGCTCTCTCTAGTTAAAAATCGCTCTATCTCCCTTTTTTTTTCAAGATTTATATATATATATATATATATATATATATATATATATATATATATATATATATATATATATATATATATATATTTTCAAGCGAGGTAACCAAATAATTAGTGGAGAGGTGGGTTCTACTCACCCTCTGGACACTTGTCCATTTTACTCTCTCAATTATTAGAGAAGTGGGCCCTACTCACCCTGACACTTGTCCATTATTCTTCTCTTTATTTTTGCCTTTTTTTCTTTTCTTAGAGAGAGGGGTTCTTCCTCGAATTCGTAGAACACTTGCTCATTTTCTCCTCTCTCTCACTTTTCTCTCCACTCTTAGAATTTTGAATATTTGGCTTTTTCATAGTCGTACCCTTTTCAACAATAAAAATTATGGGAGATAGAGATTAAAAACTTTTTAGAGCATGGATACTTTAGTGAAAACAATGTGCGTGATCTTGATCTTAGACTTTAGACAAATTTCAACATGGGTCGTGGTTTTGACAAAGCTCAACACAAGAAAGCAACAATTAATTAGATATATCTTTAATGATTGCTACGGCTCTATTAGGATGTATCATTGATCACAAAGGAGAAGCATAACTAATGATTTTAATATTTTGAAATAAATAACTCTCCAAGGACAAGATAAAAGAAAGAGGATCTCATTATTCTAACTTTATTATTTCTCATGTTTTAAGCAATTAAAGCATCCCAACAAGTGACAGTATATGTAGGAATTTAATCATGCAAAACTTTGTTCATGGGTTAACAAGACATCTTTTTTCATATAGGAAAACATACCATAATAGAAAAGACTTATTTTAATTCGAACGGAAAGTAATTTGCGAAAATTGAAAAGTTTTAGGAAGCAAACCGAAGCGGTGGATCTAAGCGGGGCCTTCGTGGAACTGTGCAGGCCTGGCCGGCTCGGTATATGGGCGGTCGGCCTCCCACCGACCGTGTCGGGCGCGGTTCGTCGTGGCGAAGTCGATGGTTCCGTCTTGGTTCCGAATTTCTTGATTTTGGTCGCGAAGAATTCTCGTTGTCGCCGAGGATCTCCCCACACTTATTTTCTCGTTATCTTGCATACAAAGCATGGTGGAGACAAAAACATATCCGTAAATATATGGAGAATAATTGACTCAACTTGTGGATGACTTCCATAAGAGCACTTTATTATATAATTCGAATCCTAATATTTAATAGTAAACTAATTTTGACTAAACCGAATTAAACAAATTAATCGAACTAACTTTTTATAACTCACACGCTAAGACTCATTAACTCGTATATAATAACTAGCTAATATTAAAAAGGTAAAGTAGCAATACTTATCGTGATAACTCGGGTGCTCTCCCCAAACCGGATCTTGAAGTAGTCCTTTCGTTCGTCCTGGAACTCGCTCGCCTTCGGGTTCTCTTTAAATGTTCTCCCCGCAAATATTAATTCCGCATATACCCGAAGGAACAAATTCTAGGAATATATTGTGAGCCTTCATGTGCTCACGTATTTTTGGATTTTTCTCAAAAAGAATGATGATGCAAAAACATATGAATGCAATATTTTTGGATTTTTATTTTTATGTCGCCGCAACAAGGAGTACTTGCATGGGGCTTAAAGAAACCGATGCAAAAAGCAAAGAAACATATTTTTATGATTTTTTTTATGCGGTATAGGAAAGTAAATATGCTAAAGGAAATATGCTAATTTAAATATGCCGTGTAGAAAATAAATATGTAGATAAATACCGAAGTTACCTCTCGGCAAGAATTTTGAGTACTTACTCCCATGGCGTCGCCATCGATGGCATCTCGTCTAATGTCGCGGTCCGAAATGGTGCCTTCAATGACGAGTGGCGTAGATGAGGTGGCCGATGGAGATGGTGTTTGTTCGCTTGATTACGCTGTAGTGGTAGGTCTTCCGAAGGTGTACTCTTGACGCCCTCTTCAAGAGGTGATGCTTCTTTCTTTTTCCATGTCGCTTCTTCGGAGGAGACCTTTCTTGGAGTGGCAAAGTCGAAAGTGTTCAGCTTGGTCGGGGCCGAAACTTCTTTAATCTTTCTTAATGTCTTCCTTGTTCGCCAACTCCGCTCCAACCGGTCTTGTGATTTTTAGCAAATGTCTCCGCATCTTGTTCTTCTTGGGTCTTGTGGTGAGGTAGGCAATAGTGGTGGTGTAAGGCCCTCTTGATGGAGTATGGGGATGTTGACCCATTACTCTTGTCAAGTGGTCTACACCTCCGGCCATGTCGTGCTCACTTTGATCTTCCTTGGTCACTCCTCAAGTGCATCATCCGATCTTAATAGCCACTTGGTGATGGTGATGGCGTTGCCCATGTTCTTCGCCGATTCACCGCTTGAAGGAAGATTGATGGTGGCAAATGGCGGCGTCTTGTTTAGTGTGCATATTTGTAGGTCTGGGGACTTCCACTTGTAGGAATTGGGGAAGTAAGACTTCTCCTCTTATTGCGCAAAGTGAGTCCTCGCTTGCAAAGACAAAGTAGAGATCAAGTGCATGGGCTCAAGCTTGTGGGAAAACACCATCGAACCAAAATTTCATTTACTTCTACTCTAACCTTGTGGGCTCATTAAACAAGATAAAGATAATGTATAAGTTCATTTATGACAAGGGTGGTAAGATCGAAGATAAATCTAGCATGTAAATAATGAGCGAACAAGAAAGTGATGCTAGAAACAGTTTTTAAAAACTAACATGTCGAAGTTAATAATATTGAATCATGTGAAACTATAACTCTAGCATGCTTGACTTTTCATTTATGAGAATGTCATAGTAAAGAGGAATTAACGACAACTTGCCTCAAGGTGTTACCTTTATTATTGGAATATGATGGCGCTATTACACCTTGTGGTGGTCCTTCTCTTCTTCTTGAGTGGCATATGGAGTGACAGTGCATGTCGAGGAAGAGGATGGCTTAATTATCTTCAATGGAATTGGCCTCCCTCCTTGATGCTTCCATCACCCATGAATTCCCCATGAGTGAGTGCTTCCGATTGTGGATCTTGTCTTCGCCACTCTTCTTCTTCTTGGCTCATTGGGAATCCGCCTTCTTTCTTTCGTATCTTGCTCCATCTCTAGTGAGTTCATCTCGACCTTCCCCAAGTTTGTTTTAAAGTTTATTCTTTTCTCAAGTAGGGGTTAGTCCAACAAAAATATACCAAAGATCTACTATAGTTTACTATGGTTCAAAAGTCAACCTAGACACCACGCCTAATTTGATTTAGGAAGGCGTTCTAACCTAAGCACCACACTTAATTTAAAAGCCTTTAGAAGAAAGATCACTTACTCCTAAACAAGGCACCATGCTTCATTTAAGAGATGTATGAACTCATTCTAAACCTTAGCATACTAAGCGCACAAAAGATGACATGAAAGCATTATAGAGATTTACTCAAACAGAGATGATATAGCATGATCAAGTGGCATAAAGGTAAAGACAACCAAGCTAGTGTAGCAACATGACAAGAGATGTTTCTAAGCATGTGATTCAATGTTGCGTAAAAAACTGGTTGGACATACCATGTATTGTCATCCTTCGTTCTTCTTTGCTCCAAACCTCGAATGGTTAGTGACAAGAATACCCGAAGGAATAAATTTTTATAATCATATGCTCATAATGTAGGGGTATATAGTGATATATAAGTCTTTATAGTATTTCCCTAGAGTGCTTGTTTTAGGACAAAAAAGCTCGCCCTTGGGAAACTTTTCAAATTATGAATCAAGATGATAAAGTGGTTTCCCTTATATTGCCGGGCCTCAAAATTTCAAGCAGTAGGAAAATTCATCAACAACCACCCTTTCTAAATTTTTAAGAAAGAGAGTACGAGGGGGTTGGAGATCTCATGTGCGGCAAGAATTGAGATGGCAATCAATTTAGGAGTTTTCAAATGAGCATGGACTAGGTGGAAAAGTTCCATTTATGAAGTAGTCTTTATGCTCATTGATGTTCTCCGAAAAATGCGCTCCTTTTGGTCTTCCTTAGATCGCTCATAATATTTTAGGATCGTGAGGAGACGCAAGAAAAGGGCACAAGAGGATTCATTGGGCTCAAGGATGTGGTTAAAGATGGGTTCGAAAAAGAATTATCTAATTTGAACATAGAAAGAGAGAGACAGAGTGGCTTCTTGATGGCTTTGCTCTCTTCCTATGGCATGATTAGATATGCCATCCTTGAGGTTCCCCAATGTTCTTTGCGTAGCAATAAAGGTGCTTTCTAAGAGATTATCTCAAAAGAGGTTTGGATTATATATGGTCTCTTGTGAAGCCGGAAGTTCATGAAACTCATCATCTAAAGAGATATCCAAGGGTTGAATTTCTTCTCCCCTTAAAGGTTTTTAGCGCATTGATGGTTTGGGGTCGATAGCTAAGTCTTGGGATTGGAGTGATGGTGATATAGCTATCGAACTTCTATTTTTTTTTTACGGAGGATGATTCTTCTTCCTTTGGGTGGTCATAAAGAATGCTAGTGTATGGGTTTCACCCACGAGTTTGTCAAAGCAAACCTTGCTTAAAAAGGGAAGAAAAGGTTCCTCCAAAACCGCATGATGATCATGCACACAACACTTTCATGATGTCGGCAAAGACTCCTACCATAGAAGATATGATCCCCGCTTCTCACTCCCGAGAAGTATTGCTTCATGATCATTTTGATCAACCGTAGACGTAGCTAATGGCCGATGTAAGGATGGGATTTTAGGATTCTAGTAGCCGAGCTTCCGCTTAGGGGTGCAAAGATAAGATAGATAAATATAGAATCAATTGATCCCATGAAGATAGAAATAGATGAGAAGATAGAATAAAAGAAAAAGATAAAAGTATAATACAAGATTTAGCTATAGTTTTTCAACGTGGTCTCAAACCGTTCTCCCAAGAACGGCGCCGTAAATGCTTGTTGGTATTTGTTAACCTACAGAATATAATCTGCAGTTTAACGGATACCGGTGAGCACTTCACCCGAATAGGGCTTTTAATATCGAATCCACAGGGAGAAGGTGAGAGAGTATGTTGAGGTGTATAGCTAAATCCAGAGTGGCTATAAAACTAGATTAAAAGAGAGGTAAGGAGTTCTATTAGGAAGGTCTTGTTCTCACTTCAAGTAAATCATTTGCACATTGTTCTTAAGAGGGGTTGTCATGAAGAAACTCTTAGTAAAGGGAATCTACGCTAACAACGCAGGGGCTCCTACGATTTCTATAAACGGGGGCGAAAGCGAAAAAGAATACAAAGGACTCAATGGTGTCAAGCCACCACCACGATCGCCTTACAGCTTGGTGTTTCACCCCGCCTATAGAAGGTATTCGTAATAAGCTAGTCAATCTAAGCACCACGCTTTTACATTAATCTAACAACTTTAACTCAAGAGCAACCAAGAATCAAAGTAATCTTATCAAAGAAATACGAACCTTAAGAACAATAGAGACAATACCACTTACTCGAATGGAAGTCGAACAATCCACAAGATCTCGAGTTGTGCTCCAATGGCACCAACTCCGCAGGAAGAAGAAGATGGAGGCGCCGACAACCGGCCTTCCTTCAACTCCGCCTCAACCGCGCTCTAATTCTCTCAACTTGAAGCTCTACTCTCAACTCTAATCTAAGGCTTCTAGTTTTACATCTTGTCTAATCTTCTACTTCTAGTTCTTGAACTAGAGCTAAGCCGCCGACTAGAGCCGGATCCGATCCGATATGATGATGAGTTGATCTTAGATTGTTGAAGCCGGGGCCCGGGGCTTGCTTATATATAGCTCGGGAGGAGGTGCCGTGTTTGATTTGATTACAACTCGTACTCCACCGCCGCCATTGGATCAAACCGACATTAAACGAGCGGATTACATTGCGCCTTAGAGGCGGTGGAAGAACATTCTCGAGGCGGGGGCGACGTGGTCGTGGGGCTGTGCCGAGCGGCCTCCCTATTGGGCCGACGCCCCGGGTGGGTCCCACCCTCGGTCCCCGCGATGCTTCGGGCTTCCGGAGTCTTCTAGATGATGTTTTCTTCGGTGTTAAGTTTCGTTCACGCCGAGTAATCCGGAGCCTTCTAGACTTGTTTCGAGTTGGATTGCGTTACGCTTGCGCCCGTCGTATGACACGCCACCTCGGTGTTTTTCGTTAAGTCCCCGCAAATCACAACTTTACCAAAACTCGTGGAAATCGTTAGTAGAAACTCCTAATAAGGTTATCTAATTATATTTTAGTCCTTTTCCATGTTTAGTTGACAATTAAAAGTATACGTTAACATGTGTCAACACCGGGCGCCGGGTAGCTCGACGGTCATGGCGGTGCTTGAGCTACGCGAGGCGCGAGGAGATCCGGCGTCGGGCGGGCGGCCCTGCGCGCGAGAACCAGGGCGGCGAGATCCAAGTGTGGCGGCGGGCCGCGGCGGAAGCCTCGACGGGTCATGGCGGCGCCGAAGCTACGCTGAGGCGCGGGGAGATCCGGCGGCGCGAGGAGATCCGGCGGCGGCGGCATCACGCTGAGGCCCGCGGCGTCGCGCGTGGAGGCCCGGCGCTTCCGAGCTCGCCGTCCACGCCGAGACCGGCGGCGCCGAGCTCGCCGTCACGCCGAGGCCTGCGGGCGCTCGGCTACCACTACCGCGGCACGGAGAACCGGCGGCGGAGGTGGCCACCCGGCGTGGTTGACGGCGGCGGCGCCGGATCCGCATCTAGGCCCGTTAGGGTTGGTTCTCGGATCTCGGGCCATTTTTTCTTTTTTTTTTTTTTTTCTATTAACGATGGCGGCAAATAAACCGCCATTTGATTTACTTGTGACCCTAGCTCCGCGGCGACATGGAAACCGCCATCGAAAATCGATTTGACCGCCACCGAAAATCAATCACGTAGTAGTGCAATTCATGTCACTCACCATGTTGTTGTACCCCTTGAGCTCTTCACCATCCTTAAGGAACACGATGTCATAGTCACAACTTCCTTTGATGTAGCGCAACAGGTGCTTGATCTTAGCCCAATGATCCTCCTTTGGATCTTCCCTGATCCTACTCACGTAGCCCAGGCAATGTCTGACTGTGTGTGTACCTAGACCACTAATGATGCTCCACTAGCATGTGGTGTTGACCCTTGTCATGGTGCTTGCCTTCGATAGCTTGAACCTCTCCTTCATCTGCGTTTAACATGGCTTGCAGTCCGTCATGTTGCTTTGTTCTAGGAGCTTCCATGAGTATGCCATTTGGCAGAGTGTGATGGAGCTCCTCTCATACTTCACGTTGATGTAAGGTAGTAGGTGTGAAACTTGTGATCACTCATGTGAAAGCATTTCATCATCGTGTGCTTGAATCTATTGATGTCCCCATGCCTTTCCCTAGTGATGATCAAGCCATCCACATACACCGACGATGAGGTGCTCCTTTCCTTCCACAACAAATATAGTATAGGGCGTGTGTGTGGAGCATTTGGTAAATCCAAGGGAACCGAGGGTAGTGTTTAGCTCGACATTCCATACCCACGAATCCTATCGCAGCCCGTGGATGGCCTTGCATATCCGCAACACCTTGTGCTCCTTTCACGCGATGTCGATGATGAAGCCCGATGATTGCTTGACGAAGTCCACCTCCACGAGCTCGTGTTGAGGAATGTAAAATTCACATCCATGTGATAGATGCGCTAGTCCATCGGGTACCACTAGCACTAGGAGCGCATGCATCTCCACTCCAACCATCGACGCAAATATTTTCTCAAAATTGATGCCCCTCGCCTACACAAAGCCCTT
Organism: Hyparrhenia diplandra; assembly: GCA_015847255.1. Taxonomy (NCBI): domain Eukaryota; kingdom Viridiplantae; phylum Streptophyta; class Magnoliopsida; order Poales; family Poaceae; genus Hyparrhenia; species Hyparrhenia diplandra. Next base: position 32,555 of record JADLZK010010513.1, on the reverse strand, counting down.
TTGCGATGAGCACGCATTTGATTAGGGATGTCACTTCCGCCAGCAGTTGGTCAACGAGGTCCGACATCTCGTTCTCCTCGGTTGCCACCATCTGCTTGAGCATGGCTCGCCACTATTGCTAATCGCCCTCGGCATTAGCAAAAGTTGGTGTCTCCTCTCGCACTCATCAATAGCTCCTCATTCTCGAGGATTGTGCTCACCTAAACGATGGGGCTAGCGTCATCGATGATGTCATCCACCACATGAAAAAACACCTCCTCTCCTAGGTGGTAGGCGTCGATGTGTGAAGACATGTTGCTAGGGGTGACATGAAGTGGCCCAAGTGGGAGGAGCTCGGTAGAGACCCCCCCCGTTATGTAGCGGGGATGGCACGTGTCTCTTCTTTGCATGCCTTGTGTCAAGTCATTCATGCTCAATATGGGTGGACTTTTCGACTCACGAGGGTCGATGTCCGTAGACATGCAACATCGCTTGAATTGCCACGCTATATTCTGCCTCCTTCAGGCCCGCATGTCATGGACCTTGGATTCATGGCGATAGTGTCTTCTCCGGTGAGGTTATACCCCTCTACCGCAGCTTAGTTCTAGGGTAGCAGACCCTAGGCGCTTGAGAGACATTGGGAGAGAGAGAGAGATTTGTTGGTAATACTTTGCTTGATTCCCAAAGGTGCCAATTACAAGAATAAATGACCATCGGCCAACTAATTGGAGAAGGTTCTCCTTAATTGTAGGATTTGCCAATCTTAGCTAATTGCCTAACTTTCCTCTTAGCCACTTGACCCGGCCGCCCGATGGGCTTGATCCGCATGCGGTGTTGCGGCCTGACCTACATGCACCGCTGCTGCGCCAGATTGGGCCGGCGGTAGCCTGTTGGCTGCCCATGACATCTTCCCCTCCCCTTGAGGATCAACTCGCCCCTCGAGCCGCCATAGACCTAACTCGACACGACTTAAGGTTTAGCCTTTTACATCTCGGCTCACCTCTTATTAAAGACTAGAATGTGAAATAAATTTGGAAATAAAATATAAAATAAATTAAGACTATAACTATGTCCTCCTCGATCCCAAGGAAATAGCGTAACCACCGGCATCACGCCGGTTCTCGGGTGGAGGATGGACCAAAGATGCTCTATGTTGGATCTGTCTAGCACCCGTAGGTGCCGTGAACGAAGGAGACGGCCATCTTTGGCCGTGCGGGGGGTCGCATACCCCGGATCTCGACGGCTCTTTGAGGCGCAAAAAATTACTAATGAGACCGGTGGTTGAACTCACAAGGCTACGAGTTGGTGCGGCGACGAAGCCGACAAGAAGCGCAGCCTTCCGCACCGCCGTCGAACAAGGAAACCGCGCCGCGCGGCTTGCGAACGAACCACGGCCGCTCTGCGACGATGGACATGGGCTGCCCTAGAGACCATAGCAAGGCACCGCTCCCCACGGCGCGGGCCGCACTGCCGGCTGCGGCCAGAACCCTCGCGCCGCAAGGGTGTTCCTTCTCTGTCTTCTCCTTGTGAGCACACCACGGGTGAACATCACGACGATCGATCCAGCGTCCGTGGCGCACGGCTCAAACCCTTTTCGAGTCTAGTGAGTGCATCTCGAGGTGGAGAGGGTGAGTGGGAGGTTGGTGGAGGAGGTGGGATCATGTGGGAGGGCGTGGCGGGCGGTGATCGAACCCGGATAGCCGATACTGTGTGTCTTCTCCGACGAGGTTATACCCTCTCGTCGCAGACTTGGTTCTAGGGTAGCAGCCCTAGGCGCTTGAGAGTCATTGAGAGAGAGAGATTAGTTTGGTAATTCCTTGCTTGCTTCCCAAAGGTGCCGACATAAGAATAAATGGCCATCGGCCAACTAATTGGAGAAGGTTCTCCTTAATTGTAGGATTTGCCAATCTTAGCTAATTGCCTAACTTTCCTCTTAGCCACTTGACCCGCCGCTGATGGGCTTGATCCGCATGCAATGCCGCCAGCGACGCCTTGACCCGCGATGCACCGCCGCCGCGCCAGTATTAGCCAACGGCAACTGCTTGGTCGCGCATGACATCTCCCCTCCTTGAGGATCACTTCGTCCTCGAGCCGCCATAGACCTAACCGACACGACTTAAGGTTAAGCCTTTACATCTCGGCTCCCTCTCGTTACTAAAGACTACAATGAGAAATAAATTTGGAAATAAAATATAAAATAAATGTAGGCGACAACTCGTCCTCCCCGATCCCATGGAAAGTGTTGAATCACAGCGCCATGCCTGGATGCCTGGGTTGGAGGTTGTACCAGCCGCACCTATGCTTTGGATCCGGCCGAGCACCAAGGTAGGTGCTAGAATCAAGGAGACGGCCAACCGTGGGTCGTAAGTTGGGCCCATACCTAGCTCTCGACTTGTCTTTGAGGTGTAACAATTGCCGACGAGACCGGTGGAGGAATGGGCATGCCGCGGAGTGGTACAAATGACGAGCCGGACAAGATGGGGATCTTCCGCGACCGCCTGTCGAACAAGGAAACCGCGCCTGCGGCGGCTTGCGGCGCACCACGGCCCGCCCCGCGACGACGGCCGGGGGGTGCCCCCGAGACCACACCAAGGTGCGGCTCCCACGAAGGGACCGCACCGGCGGGCGTGCGCGAACGCCAAGGCCGCCGCTTGAAGCCGCACCGCCGCATGGTGTTCCTTCTCTCGTCTTCTCCTTGTGAGCACAAGAATGGTGAACGCCACGACGATCCGATCCGTCCTTGGCGGCACGGTCCAAACCCTCTTCGAGTCTAGTGAGTGCATCTCGAGGTGGAGTGGGCGAGTGGGAGGTTGGTGTCGCTGCTGTGGATGGTGGCGCGGCGGTGGCTGATGTTGGGATGGCGGCTTGTGGTGGAGCGGCGGCTCGAGGAGGCGTGGCGGCCGATGGGGCGGCGGCCGATGGAGAGATCGGGCGGAAGGTAGTGGTGGCGGACATGGGGATCGTGTGGGAGGGCGTGGCGGCGGTGATCGAACTCGATAGCCGATCATGGACCTTGGATCCATGACGATAGTGTCTTCTCCGACGAGGTTATACCCCTCGCCGCAGGGCTTGGTTCTACGGTAGCGACCCCCTAGGCGCTTGAGAGTCATTGGGAGAGAGAGATTAGTTTGGTAATTCCTTGCTTGCTTCCCAAAGGTGCCGACATAAGAATAAATGGCCATCGGCCAACTAATTGGAGAAGGTTCTCCTTAATTGTAGGATTTGCCAATCTTAGCTAATTGCCTAACATTCCTCTTAGCCACTTGACCTGGCCGCCCGATGGGCTTGATCCGCATGCAAAGGCCGCAGCCTTGACCCGCATGCACCGCCGCTGCGCGTATTGGGCCGGGCGACAACCGTTGGCTGCTCTTGACACCGCATCACCAACACAATGGACCACGAGGTGCTCGTATAAAATTGTGCTATGGAAACCATTGGCTACCAGTGTCCGCGCCGGACTTCCCTAGTCCTAGGCCATCTTCTCATCGGTTCATGTCGTGGTGAGATAGTCACGTGCGTTGCCTTCGCGTGGATCATACAACCAATTGGAAACACCATTGATGTGCTCCTATCCTCTAGCTTCGGTATAGGGGTTTCGCATCGGTACGACGCCGGCCTTACATCGAAGGAAGTATGGGGGCGAAAAGGGAGGAGAGGTCGGCGGGGTTCGGCAAACAGCGCAATGCGGTGCCGTGGGTTCTCGCGACAACAGAAGATGGGGAATAGGAGAGAGCGATGCCGGGGTCCCGTAGGGAGATAAGTATATCTCAATCTCGGGCTGCCTCTTTCATTAATTGACAGGGACTCTTATAGTCCTTACAATCGACCAACTCTAACAAACTCCTATTAATCTTAACCAATCTCCTAACCAATTCTCCTATCAAGACTCGATTATCCAAACTCTAACCAATCCTCCTAGGACTCGAATAACACCCGATTGGGCCTAACAGCCTAGCAGCGCATGGGCTTAGCCACTAGTCTTGCCCCCGCGGCGTATACACACTCTTGGTCATAACATCTCTCCGTCCTTCGGGAACAGCTTCGCCCCTCGAAATAAAGTCCAGTGCACGCCTCACGGAAGCTCGCCTCGGCTCCCAAGTAGCATCGGCCACGCGAGAAACCCGTCCACTGGACTAGCGAGGGAGCCACTCGCCTAGACGGAGGCGGGTGCGCGGACACGCCCGGCCGCGAAGAGGCCGACCATGGCGTAGCGGAGGGAGCTTACGGCGGTGTCGATGTCGGAGGCGGGCCACGGAACGGGTTTGAGCACCCATGGAACACGTCATGGATCCGGCGCCCCCTCGGGAGTCAGAGGCGATAGGCCACCTCGCCAACGCGCTCCGATGGCGAAAGGGACCAGCAAACACTCGACCTAGCTTGCCCTTCTTTGCTCGGGGCGACGGACCGGGTATGACGGCGGCGGTAGGAGCACCCAATCACCAACAAGAAAGTCCAGCGGCCTATGCTTGGCATCATAGTACCGCCGAGCATGCTCCACGGCTCGAGAAGACGACCGCTGCACCTCGGCCGAGGAACTCGCCGCGTTGGGACAGCCAGGCGTCGATCAGTGTCGACGGGCGCCGCTCGAGTAAGGCGGGGAGCTCGGCGGGGCGCCCCGACACCACCGTGAACTGCGAAGTCCGAAGAGCGGTGTGGGTAGGCGGTATTATAACAAGATACTCGCCCATGGCAACCCGGTCAAGCCCCGGGGCCGATCGCCGTAAGACACCGGGCGGTACATGGCAATCGTCTTGTTCATCGCCTTCGACGCCCATCGGGCTCGTGGGTGGAACGCCGAACTCATACGGTTGGACCCCCGCCGACGGAAGAGATCCCGCCACACATGGCCGGTGAACACCGGATCCCGGCCACCGACGATGGAGACGGGAAGCCGTGGTAGTCGGACGACGCCGTGGAAGAAGGCGCAAGCGACGGAGGGACGCCGTATACGGGTGGCCCAAAGGAATGAAGTGGGCGTATTTGGAGAACCGATCAACCACCGTTAGAATGATGCTCTTGCCATGGACCTTGGGAAGCGCCTTGATGAAGTCCATGGCAATGTCGCCCTGCACTGGATGGCACCGGCAATGGCCGGAGCAGCGGCGGGGTGCATGGCCTCCGCCTTGTTCCGTTGACAAGTGGCACAAGCGCGACATAGTCCGCGACCACCCGGCGATCGTGCTCGAGGAAGAACCCGTCGCGGCGGCGCAGCCGCAACGCCTCATCCCTTCATGCGCGCCGGCAGTGGGCGAAGCCGGAGGACGCCGCCCAAAGACCGCGGGTCGCCGCACAAAGACGCGCCTTGTGAAGCACGAGGCCGCCCCCGCACAGCGATCCCCACACCGCGGGCACCCGACCGCGAAGAAGACGGAGCCCCCGAGAGCAAGAGAGGCGCCCGGCCGGCACGCACTCATCGAAGAGCCGAAGGTCGGCATGGACGCTGGCCACCGGGCAAATACGCCGGCGGCGCGCCTCCATCACGGGCGCGACAAGGCGCCGGCCACGACGTTGAAGCGCCCGGCCGATACTCCACCCCGAAATCATAGCCAATCAATTTACTTATCCACCGGTTCTCGCGGAATCGTCGAAAGGCGCTGGTCCAGCATGAACTTCAAGGCGTAGTGGTCAGTCCGCACGACAAAGGAGCGCCCCCAGATGTACGGGCGCCAATGGCGGACGGCCCGAACAAGGCCGATAAGCTCGCCATAAGCCGCCACCTTGAGATGCCGCGCCGCAAACGGCGGCCGGGAAGAAAGCGATGGGGCCCGTCGCCTTGATGAAGAACGCCCCAAAGCGGAGCCGGACGGCGTCACGCCGATGAAGAACGGCCGGCCGGTCGGGAAGGTGGAGAACGGTCTTTGCGGCAAAGCGCCGCCTTGAGCTGCCATGGCACCCTCGGCCCTCGGACCACCGGAAGGAATTCTTTGCGAAGAAGCTTGTGTCGCTGGCGCCGCGATGGTGCCATAGTCTTGGATGAAGCGGCGATAGTAGCCCGCAAGGCCTAAGAAGCCTCGGAGGCCACGTGCGAGCGCGGCCGCGGCCATGCGCCCGAGCCACCTTGAGTCATCCATGGCGACACCCTCCTGCGAAATAACATGGCCGAGGTAGTGTACCGAAGGCATAGCGAAGGTGCACTTAGACCGCTTCAGATGTAGCTTGTTGGCGCGCAGGACGCCGGTGACGCGGAGCCCGGAGCCGGCCAAGGTGCGCCGTCCATGTGTCGCCAGATCAAGATGTTGTCGAAAAACACCAAGACGCACCGGCCGTAGAACGGCTTGAGCACATGATTCATTAGCGCTGGAACGCCGAGGGAGCATTGGACAAGCCAAACGGCATGACCGTAAACTCAAAGTGGCCGTGGTGGGTGCGAAACGCCGCCTTGGCCACGCCATCCGGGTTTATGAGGACTTGGTGGTAGCCGGACCGAGATCCGCCAGGTGAACAGCCGCGCCATGAAGTTCATCCAAAAGCTCCTCGACAACAGGGATCGGGAACTTGTCCTGACGGTGGCGGCATTGAGGGCCCCCGTGAATCGACGCAAAAAGCGCCATGTCTCATCATGCTTCTTGACCAAGAAGACCGGGGCCGAGAACGGCGAGGTGCTGGGGGTACGGATCGTGCCTTGGCGCAAAGATCTCCGCACCGACGCTCCGGGGCTTCATCCTTTGAGCCGCGGTATCTCAGTATGGCGGACAAACCACCGGATCCGCGCCCACCTTCAAGTGAATGCGATGGTCACACGGCGATGGTGGAAGGCCGCCGGGGGGGCGCAAACACATCCTCATAGTCGCCCGACAGCGCCCAAAGAATGCTCGCTCGCCGCCCGGCGGGCCGAGGGTCGCGGCTTGCGTAGGCGGGGGCGGTCAGCCGCCCACCCCGTGGAACTGGATGCGGCTCCCCTGGTGGCAGAATGACATGGAGAGACCATCGAAGTCCCACAAGATGGGTCCCAGCGTACGCCGCCAAGCCACCCCGAGGACGATGTCGTATGCGTCGAGCGGGATGGCGAAGCAGTCAATGTTGAAGGCATGGCCACCGATCTGCAGTACCGCATCGCCACGCCGCTAGGGCCGGCCGCATGTCACGCCGTCGCGCCGTTGGCCCGCGGTCACCGCGCTCCGGTCTCCGCCGCAAGGGCGAGATTGGCGCGGCGAACGGTGGGCGATGAAATTGTGGGTGGAGCCCGAACCACCGTAGCCGGAACTCCCCGCCGCCAGGAAACACGCAGTGGCATGGTGTCCTCGGCGGATCCCGATGGCGTAGAGGAGATCGGGGGGCTTGTCCGGCTCCTCCCGTGTGTCCGCGCCGGCGTGGCCGGGCCGGCCTCGAGTCTCGGGTTCCTCAACAATGTAGTCGGCCGCTTCCCGGGAAGAGGCGAGCGCACTTGTGGCCCCCGACATATTGTTCGTCGCAATTGTAGCATAGTCCTTGCTTGCGCGCCGCCATCTCCTCGGGGGGGACGCCTTCTTGTAGGCACGCTGCCGGATGGGCGCCGCGGCGGCGCCCGCCGCCGGGTGGATTGCGGCGGCCCGGGCGCTGCTGTGGGGGCCGGCAGGGGGCCTGGGCAGGGTCCGTTCCGTCGCTCATAGGCCCGAGCCCAGCCGCATGGCCCGCGCAACGCACGGGTCTTGGGCTCGACATCCACCCGGATATGCTCGGGCAGTCCGCCGGAAGAGCGCCGGCTCGCTGGGTCCGGCGAGAGATGGCCGGCGTGAGCGACGAGCCGGAAGGCGCCCGATAAGCCTCGGCGTTGGCCCGAACGGCAGCCGCGCCGCCGACGCCCGGATGGTTTGTGTTGAGCGGCGGACCGAAACGCTCATGGCACAGCGGCGAAAGTCCTCCCAAGTTGGCCGGCCATTGTCGCTCAAGATTGGAGTACCACAGCTGGCGCGGCCGGTCATGTGGAAGGAGGCCACCACACCCGCCGTGCTTGCCGGGTCTGCCGCCCCGGAAGAATCGCTCACACAGCAACCAAGCCGGCGCGGCCTCCGTTCCGGCCGTACTCCGGGAACGTCGGCTTGTGATAGCGGGAACGGCGGCTGCTCCATTCCCGTGGACGCCGAGTGGATCCCCCGAAGAGACCCGAGATCGGGTGGTCTTGTGGCGGCGGGTGGCGCCCCCATGCAAGATCTCCGCCTCGTGGGCACCCGCGAGGGCGGCCGGTGGAAAGTTGATCGCTGGCGTGATGGGGACGCCCCCGTTTCCCGGCGACGCCGGCGGCTGGCTAGACGGCGGGGAGGCCGGCGGTGTGCACGGACGTGAAGGGCAGCAACGGCTGCGGCGTGGTCGACGCGAAGAACGATGGGAACACCGCGCCCGGCTGGGCCGGGAACCCACCGAACCCCGACGAGCTTGTGCGCCGGTTGGGTGACCAGATTGTGCAAGCGGACTCATTAGGAAACGCGGAGCGAGAGCTCGGCTAATTCTCGGTGAAGGGCGCCCATCATGGTGCCCAATCCATTGATGGCGGCTACCGCGAGATGGGCGTTGGTGACATCGTCTTCGAAGGGTGGGTATGATTGGTGCGGGTTGGGTGGTGGTGAGGGCGGTGGTGACGATGATGGTCGGGCGGAGGTGGAGGCGGAGGTGGTGGAGGCAGCGATTGGGGAGGCCGGGATGGCCGGTTGGTGGTGGTGCGACATATGGTCGGGCTCTGCTACCAAGTTGGTACGACGCCGGGCCTTACCGCGAAGGAAGTACGGGGCGAGTGTGGGAGGAGAGGTCGCGGGGTTCGGCAGCGGTGCAGCGGTGCCGTGGTTCTCGCGACAACAGGAAGATGGGGAATAGGAGAGCGATGCCGGGGCCCCGTGAGGGAGATAAGTATATCTCAATCCCGGGCTGCCTCTTTCATTAATTGACAGGGACTCTTATAGTCCTTACAATCGACCAACTCTAACAAACTCCTATTAATCTTAACCAATCTCCTAACCAATTCTCCTATCAAGACTCGGATTATCCAAACTCTAACCAATCCTCCTAGGACTCTGAATAACACCAAACTCTAACCAATCCTCCTAGGACTCAATAACACCCGATTGGGCCTAACAGCCCCTAGCAAAGCATGGGCTTAGCCACTAGTCTTGCCCCCTCGCGGCGTACACACTCTTGGTCATAACAGTTACCTTCACGTGGCCGATGCAAACAAATTGAGCAAGAATGACATGTTTAGCTTCCTCTCGCACCCGGGCTTCATGTGGCATCACCCTTTTTTATGCTCTTTGTTGGTGCGTGATTGAGTATGAAGACCGCCATGGAAATAGTCTCACCCTACTCTTTTGGCATCTTCTTGTCCTTCATCATACTCATTTGCCATGCGAACCATAGTTTCACTCCACTCCACTCTGCTGCGGTGAGTACAACATGAAGAGGTGTTGTACCATGCCGTGGTTGGCATAGTACTCACTGAATTCACCAAGGTGAACTCCCCACCTTGGTCCATCCTGGGAACGCGAAGCCTCTTTCTAGACTCTGTCACTCAACAATAAGAGCCACCCACTCCCGGTCAAGAGTAGCTTACCGTCGGCTATCGTCATATTCGTGGTTTCAACCCGGTCATCCACTGCCTTGAGGCGCCCTGTCACCTTGCGATAATGTCTTGATTGAGAGCGTTATTTGCGCATACTTGGTGGGCACCACTCATAGATACATAGCAACAGTGACCTCATTGATGGTGAAGCCAAGCACAACGAGCTAGCTAACCAGCGACTACAAGCGCAACATGATATCCTCTACCGCTTCCCCCTCATGGAACACGAAGGCCTCATAAACCTATTGAAGTTATTGTGCCGACATGCATGGCCTTGACAGCGTCCCAAGCTTGCTTCGTGGTATCCTTGTTGTTTAGCGACTCCACATACTCTAATAGCATGGTACAATCGCTCCATGGCAGCGCAGTCCTCTTCGTTCTCGGTGCCAGTGTTGATGATGTTGCCACAACTTCCATGCCTTCAACATGACCTTCATCAGCACCACCCACTCACCGTAGTTAATGCAAGCACCCCAACAGTCGGTGTCCTTGCCGGTCCAGGGAGAGTGAACGGCGACCTCCTCTAGCTCCTAACATCATCACTGATCACCCAACCATGGCTCACCGAAAGTGCTGTCTAAAATTATTATTTTTTTTAGATTAGGAAACAAGTATTCGGTCTCCAACATTCAGTCAGGTGAATATGTATGGCCAATTCGTCGAAAATTAATATTGTTGACTCTGAAACTAAAAGCAACCTCAATGTGAACATTGAAAGAAACCACTAGATACCACGACCTAGCTTGTAACACCCAAATCTCTAGATTTAATCTTTAGGCCCAGTTTTCAATCTTGTCATTGCATAGATATAGGATGAAGATTCAATTGGACTTGTGCAAAATCCTTCAAAAAGTCCATTTCAAGTTTGTCTACTCGAAACAGATATACAAATACATACACGCTCACTTTAACATGTTGTCCAACCCACGGTTTATGCTTGTGCACAGAATGATGATGATAATAATTTTTGCAGGTAGTTGGAATTGATCAACTGAAAGACATCGGGATGGAAATTCTTGAACAGTGTGATGGTCTACCACTTGCAATTAAAGTGGCGGGAGGACTTTTAAGCACGAGATACCCAAATGAGCAAGAGTGGAAGAGTGTTTTAAACATGCCCGCATGGTCACTGACTGGACTGCCTCCAGAACTAGACAAGCAGCTCTACTTAAGCTATGAAGACTTGTCTCCTCAGTTAAGGCAGTGTTTTTTATACTTGTCACTGTTTCCTAAAGGTCAAAAACTTGTGCAGAGAACAATTACTGAAATGTGGATCAGTGAAGGATTTATTACCACTAGTTTAGACAGGCATATGCATGAGCCAGAACCAGAAGACATAGCAATAGCATACTACCAGGAGCTGATAAGGAGGAATTTTATAGAACCTACAGAAAAATATTCTCTCACTGGATATAAGTGCAGCATGCACAATGTGGTCCACTCCTTTGCTGAGTATATGGCTCGTGAAGAAGCGTTGGTGGTTCAGAGGAAGCAACAAATTGAGAGCCTTGGTGGTCAATCAAATTTATTACGGCGTTTGTCTATAGAATCAACTGAATCCATACCAGTAGATTGGGCTGCTTTACAGAAGCAGGCATCACTAAGAGTATTGCTCATAAATTGCAAAATCAACTTCGAGCCTGGTGATTCATTGAACAGTTTTTCCAGTCTACGGGTACTGCATATAGTAAGGCTTTCAGACTCTGATAGGTTGGTAAGGTCGCTATGTCAGCTGAAGCATCTGAGGTACCTGTACTTGTATGAGTCGGATATATCCAGGCTACCAAGTGACATAGCTCGAATGAAGTTCCTACAGTACATTGGAATTGTCAAGTGTGAATTGTTTGTCAAGCTTCCAGCTAGTATTATAAAACTAGAGCAACTGAGATCCCTTGATTTGGTTGGATCAAGTGTTGATGTCGTGCCCTGGGGTTTTGGTAAGCTAATAAACTTAAGGTCACTTTTTGGTTTTCCAGTACACACAGACGACCAGGGCTGGTGCAGTTTGGCAGAGCTAGAGCATCTATCTCAGTTAAAGAGCCTGAGCCTAGAAGGAATAGAAATGGTGGGTGCTAGCCATTTAGCTGAAAGGGCCATGATTAGCAGCAAGCGGCACCTTAGTTCTTTGCAACTTAACTACAGCAGCATATCAAGATCTTCAGATGTATCCAATTTGGAGCAGCAGCAGCAGCTAATGGAGGAGGTATACGATCACTTGACCCCTCCAACCTGCTTGGAGACTCTAGTAATGAAGGGATACATTGGGCGTCGGTTACCGAATTGGATGATGGTGCCAATGGCGGCGGATTTTAGAAGCATGAGGTATATGTCGCTGCACAACCTGGATAGCTGCACCCTTCTCCCTAATGGCTTGTGTCAGATGCCCTCTTTAGAGCGCCTGGAGATCAACAAAGCAGCAGACATCAGACGTGTTGGGCCTGAATTCCTGCATCATTCCAGTCTAGAATATGCATTTCCCAGACTGCAGGAGCTTGTCTTGGAGGGAATGGTGGAATGGCACGAATGGGAATGGAATGATATGCAGCAAGCCATGCCAGTATTGGAGGTGCTTTTTGTTAAGAGGTGTAAATTGAGGAGGCTTCCTCAGGGCCTTTCCTACCATGCAAGGGCTTTGAGACGATTAGTCATTACCGGTGCTCTGCTGCTGGAATCTCTCGAGAATTTTTCATCTCTTGTTGAACTAGAAATTTGTTTGAACCCAGAGCTAACTAGGATAGTTGGTACACCTAGATTGCAAAAGCTCACCATCAGGATCTGCCCAAAACTGAGAGTATTGGAGGACGTGCCAGCACTTACGAGCCTTGTGGTAGAGGACTACGAGATGAAAACTCTTCCTGGATACTTGCTAGCACTACATCCATTGTTCCTGACACTGGACTGTAGCAAAAGCTACTCAAATCAATTTCCATGGGAGAGGATGGCCCCGAGTGGGAAAAAATCAGTGATATCCAGCGTGTAAGGGCCTATGCAGAAGACGGGGCAATCAAAGGAAATGTTCCGTTCTGTACACCAGAGAACCCTACAGCTTGGTGGTAAATACACTGCTAGATGACTCGGAAGGTATGTATGCATGTCAAGACTCAAAACTACTTTATGCTTTGTCATCAATTGGTCAGTTTGTTTTTTAGCTATTCCTCTGTCCGTAAAAGAATACAATCATCACAAGTGTGCTGGTCAAACTAGTTCAACTTTTGACTAAATTTATAGTAAATAGTATTAATATTTATATCTAAAAAATTATTATAAAAATATATTATATAATATAACTAAGTTAATGGTACTTATTATTTGGAAAAAGTCTAAATCACACCCCCACCTATGAGAGGTGACCCATATAACCCAACCTATAAAACAGTCTAAATCAACCCCTAAACTTTTCAAAACCGGTCAAATTACCCCCCCCAGCAGTTTTGAAAAAATCATAGAAGATCATAGAAAAATCATAAAATAGAAAATAAAATTGTGTTAGACTCAAAATGAGTAGATCTACGCAGTGAACATGTAATATGGTATGCTTTAGTACATTTTTTTTGTTGTAACTTTTAGATTTATGCTTTTCCTCGTAATTGTAAAAAAAAAAAAACTAAAGTATACCATATTATATGTTTATTGCGTAGATCTACTCATTGGGAGTCTAACACAATTTTATTTTCCATTTTATGGTTTTTCTATGATTTTCTATGATTTTTCAAAATTGCTTTAGGGGTAATTTGACCGGTTTTGAAAAGTTCAGGGAGTGATTTAGACCGCTTCATAGGTTTGGGGTTATGTAGTCCACCTCCCATAGGTGGGGGTGTGATTTATACTTTTTCCTATTTTTTTATATCATAAATGTTAGTAGTTTTTTATATAAATTCAGTCAAAAGTTCAAATGGCTTGACTTCTCGCAAAAGTGAGAATTGTATTTTTTGGAGGAAGGTAGTACATTGCTACTTATTCCATGATCAAATTAATTCAATCTTTATATTTGGCTGTTTCATCTTTTTAACTTGCCTCACTGACGCTGCAACAATTGATTGTGTGCAGAGATACTCACTGACGACTGGCTTGGTGGCAGTTACACTCTGAGTGGGTCGACAGGTAGTTAATGAACTACTGCATCAAATTTTCAGCTATTCGTCTGTTTTCTTGTTGTTAGTTCTTAACTATGTGCGGCAATATATGCTGTACAAATTGGCTATATATATACATGAATTAATGTCTCCAGTTAACTTTACTTCAAATCTTTATGTCTTCTTATTTACCTCACTGATGCATGCAGTAATTGGTTCTCTGCAGGAACATCGCTGACGTCAAGCTTGTTGGCAGTGACATACCGAGTGGGTCGAAATGTTGTTATAATTAGGCTACTAAATCAAATGTTCAGTTATATTCATATGTTTTAATTTCTTGTCATTACAATTTAGGCTACACATGAAATTTTGCCCCACAGTTATTTTTACTTTTTATTTATGCATACAACATACAATGAGTCTCAAAAGAGAGTTTCCAATGGGTTATATTTAGATGTTCTATACCTTTCTTTCTTTGCCTCACTAATGCAGGCACTATTTGGCTCCCTGCAGACAACCTTACCGACTACCACCTTGTTGGTAACGACATCTCAAATGGATCAAAAGGTACGCATTAAGCTACAATATCAAATGTGAATATATTATACTTTTTTTTTCTTTTTTTCTTGTTCCCACGTGCAGTGACATATACACAGGAATTTGTTTTCACACAGAAAAACTATTATTTACCCATGCCTTGTCTCACATCCTTTCTGATGTAGTTTCTCACACCAAACAAAAGCAACTGCAACTCTCTAATCCATAAATTGTATGCGCCATCTCTCTGACACGCGTGCATGTACGAATCATTTCATGATTCAAATTTTCAAAATATCTCATAACTTAATTCCGATTTTCAAACAGTTTGAATATTATTACTGAAATAAAATATGCCAACAAAATAAGACCCATGAAGACATTTCGACAAAGTTCAAAAATGTATAAACACTTGTAGTTGCACTTGATGTAACAGAGTTGCAACTACATTTTTAGTTGCACTTCTCGTAGTAGACTAGCAACTTACAGTGATAACTAGCTGCGACACGGATACTACACAATTGCAACTCTATCATTATATGTTTTTTTTTGTGAAACAGAACTTTATTAATAATTAAAGAGTATCGTTACAAGCAATGGACTCGACAAACTCTGGAAAAAAAAAAAAAAAGACCTCACTACTACTAGACGTAATGGCATGATGAGCAAGGCGATGCGCTGCATTGTTCTGATCCCGGCTAATCTTCATGACTTGAATCTGACAAAGCTCCTCGTCTGCAACCTTCCCTCTTGGATTGTAGCCCAATGCAAAGATCAATCTTGACGGTTACATCTCAGCTTATCAGCAGACGTAAAACCCTACGTCATGTGCATTGTTTTACTGGTGGTGAACATAAATTTATGAACATAATTATGTTTATAAAATTTGTCTATTCCTGATCAAGGGATATGATCATTACTTCACGGTAGTATGAGTTTGCTCCCTTTGATTTGCTAGAGACATCTCTAAAAATTTTGTGCATATAAGCATAAGCACGATTATGATTGTAGATCTTGTCTAGGTTTACAAATGTAGCCAAAACTCCTTATCTGGACACTTGGGCCAACTTCACAACTACTATACAGGCTACTCTTAATGGGTACAATGTTATATTCAACCCCTCCTCCCAAGTACTAATGCCCTCGGTAGCTCACCACATATATCTGTAACACCCCACGTCCAAAATTGCTTATTATATATTGCCGAGCTCTTCAAGCAGAATGGGCTTGCATATGCGTAACACCTCACTTACACTTTCATCGTCACTTCTTGTAAAAAGCGTTAACACGGAAGTGTGACAATTGGAACGACAAGGCTTTTAAGGAGACGCTCACTCTTGTAAACTTCCAAAGTAGTATTGAACTCACCAACCACAACCATACATGTAACATGTGTCACTTGGGCCAACTTCACAACTATTATAGGCAACTTAATGGACTAGGGTGTTGTATCCCTAGAGGTTGAGCCTTGCTCTTTTGTGTTGGCAGGCTCGTACTGGTGTAGCATAGAATAATTGTTGGTTGATAAATGATTATGCCATAGTGTTTATAATTACACACTAAAGTAATAGTTGAGTAGTAATCCATGTTGCAATCCAACTACTCTGTTACACGAAGTGCAACTATAAACCTTAAAATCTTTCTTATGATACATTTTAGAATAAAAATGCCTTTTTTATAAAAAACTTCATCAAAACACAGCCTTCATGGATCTCATTTTGTTAAACTCAACTTTTCCAACAATAATCTCCAAACATTTTGTGAATCGAACTTATAGTTCAAGATAAATTGGGTTTTGAAATTTTGAATCATGAAAATATTATGTGCATGCGTGTGTCATAGATGTGTTTGATAAATTTGTGGTGGGATCTAAATAAGCTCTAGTGAGAGGCCAAAAAGGCGACCAAGGGGTGGATGGGAGCCTCAAATTTCTTTTGACATATTCAGCCGCGTCCCCAACTTCATTGCAAAGCGCGCAAATGAAACACTATAATGCCCACGTGCAAACGTGCTTCTTTATTAAATACTACCCCTAAGTTATTCCATGCCTTTCTGTGAAAGCCTATTCCTTATACAGTACATGTATTTTCCTAGTCCTATTATGTACACATATTACACCGCATCTCCTTACTCTAACAAATCAAAAAATCCATCTCTTCCCCCACTCCGTCTGGGTTTTGCTTGACTTATCACGCATGCATACTTGAAATACTACTTTACTTAGCTTTCTAAACCAGTACTACTCCACCTATACCATTGCTTCTCCGTGAATACATAGTTGCTTAGCTAACTACCTTAAGAAGTATTAATCACAAACAAATGCCTAGCTAGCTAAAACAACTCATCCAGATGCATATCTCAACACGGGACACCACAAATGAGCACAAGAAATAAACTTATGACAGAAACACTCTGAAAATCCAAATTGTGCTCTCAATCCCAAGGGAGGTGAAGAAAAGGCTCAATCACAAATCACTCAAGCCAACTAGTGGTTGATGATTGGGTTGATTAGAAACCCATAGGAACAAACGAAACCACAAAACGCACACCTAGAGCTTCGAAACACAAAACAACATAGGGTCTGGAGATTCCTCGCCTCAGCTAGGAGACTCCGCGCTTCAGCGAAGCCAAACACAAAACAGCATAGGGTCTGAGATTCCTCGCCTCAGCTCGCAGACTCCGCGCTTCAGCCCGTAGGCTGGACAGCAGCTGCGAATTTCACAAAAATCAACTGATCTCTCTCCATCGAATGGAATGAGCTTAGATTTTGTGGAAAGAGTCACAAGATGGTTAATAAGCTATCCCAAATAGATCATGGCTCAAGCCTAACCAAAAGATTGGAATTGAAGAAAAACGGTTCTAGGTCACAAATTTGCACCAAGAACAAAATGACCCAATCTTAGTGCTCAATCCAAATCAGGACAATTCCTTAGGTGGAAATCTTACTAAGGAGTTATAACAATCCAACAAACGGATTGCAAAAGGATGCACCAAGGAGGGAGATCTGAAACCGAGAAATCAAGAACGTGAAGAACGCAAAAATGCGATTCACAAGAACAAAAACAAGAATGAATCCTGGAGGACATGAGGAGGGATTGGGCCTCTTCCCACTCAAAAGATTCAGAAATACATGCACTTGTTCTTCAGCTGTCTCAAGAGCTAGAAGGAGAAAAAAACCGTATAGCCTACAATGCAAAAATGAAAATGGGAGAGGTGAGTTGGTTTGAGGGTTGCCATCTCTTATTTATAGGCCTATTACACATTCTCCATTTGCCCCTGGATACATTAGAGCGACCCACTTAGCCTGAGGGTATTATGGTCCAACTCGATTTCTATAGATCGTACGGCCATGCTTCCTACATAGATTTGTTTCATCTTGACGCAACCTATGTGATTCCTCCACGTGTCGCCATGTTCCTCTTCGGAACCTTCACCCGGGTTTTGGGGCCCAAATCTGAAAACAGTCTGCCGGTGGTTTTGAGGCCTAAACCACCAAAACGCTCGGGAGTAGCGTACTCCATAGGCGTCCCCCGCATCTTGACGCATGTCACCGCTGTCCTTGACCGCCCGGCCGCGAAGTCTTCCAGAGCCTCCCGCTCCACTTTCACGTTCGTCGTCTTGATCGGTCAACATGGTCACTCCTCCATGTACACTTGCACTTGTTGATGTCCACAGGTGTCACCTACCACGACTAGTCACTTGACCTCCTGGTCTCTCAGTCCAAGGCTCATGTCCATCTTTCACCCGGCACGTCCCTACTTGACCTTCACCTCGCCATCGACCACCGCCTTGGAGCTCCACGCCTGGGCACACAACACACTCACGCCACGGTCAGTCCACAAACTCAACCCAAGATGCGAGCCCATTCATAATCTCATCACAAACCTAAACCACAAGGGCATATATCAACCTTGTGTGGTTACAACTACAACACAAATTGAATTACAATTCAGAAGGTAGACTCGTTGCATTTATTTGGTGAAGAAAGTGGTGTGTGGGGCCGTTGGCGAGAGGTGAGAGTAGAGGTGTGTAGTGATAATTCTCGTTGTACGCGTGTACTTGTTAGTTATCTTCTCTCCATGCACTAATTGATGTTTGCACGAAACCTCATTGATATGAGCTTTGGAAGCAACATCTCTAGTGTATCATCAAGTAATTTATTACTCCCCCGTTATGCATCTAGATGTAAAGCAAAATGGATGAACTAAAAAAAGTTAAAGCGACTTTATAATTTGGAACAGATGAAGAGCATGTTGTTCATAATTTTTATTGACTGGGCCTTTGGTCCTTAATCACATGCAGCGATATATACACAAATTTATTAACTAATCTCAATTTTGTTTTTCAGGGGTGGATTTACTTAATAATGATGATAGAAAGCTTGTTGGAATTGAGAGCCCACGTGAGGAAATAATCAAAATGCTGATGCATGGTCCCGCCACGGGCAAGCAACCACAAGTGGTGTCCATATGTGGAATTGAAGGTTCGGGCAAGACAAGCGTCGCCAAAGCAGTTTACGCACATATTGCAGATCAATTTCAATGTACAGCTTATATTCCGGTGTCGCAAAGACCTGCAGCTGACGAGAGTATCATCTCACGCATATTTGATCAAGTTGGTTGTCCATATCCTAGCTCAGAAGAATATGTCAGTCATCAGCAACTAATTGATACGCTCAGAGAATTCCTCCAGTTTAAAAGGTACCAATTGTCTTTAAAATAGGTTAACATAAAAGGCACATTAAAATTGATGACCCTTAGGGGTCCTGGCGGCCCCAGCCTCTTATATACCTTTATTAGTTTTCAAAACATTAAAGAATGCTCATAGTCCTTAAATATAGCCTGTACAAGCATTGGCTTGCATGGGTGCCTTGCCAATCTCAATTCATATTTCATAGCGTGTGTCATGCATATTAAATAGGGTGTCACATCAACAAAATTGCTGACTTGGCACGGTCATTAAATGAGAGAGTTTCATCAAACGAGATAGTAGTTTTATCCCCATGAAACTCATTTGGCTTGGTTACCTAGTTTATGGTCTTGGTAATTGTGCCATAAAAAATATGCACCGAGACAATGGTTTTAGATTATTGTACTACAAAATAACGGAACAAATATCAAATATCTGACCTTTGCATCACTAGATTCTATTGAATGATTGAAGGTGGTAATTAATATTCACCAATTTGAAATTTGTGAAGTTCATGTTGGGTATCTACTACACCTATATAGAGAACCCTCACTAAGGAGTTCTTCGACATGAAGCATGCCACCTAAGCAGCCCCACTAATGCCCCACTAACACATTCAAACATGCAAGCATGCCACCTATGCAGCCTCACTAACGGCCCACTAACACTTTCAATTAATGATCCAAAGAAAGGTTAGTACTTTCTCATACCAAATCTATTCTTGCCACAAATTGAGAATTTTTGTGTTGTAATGCGTTAGGTTCCAAATATTATGCTTCACTGGTTAGTGACCCATGTTTTCTTTATGAAGTTGAAGATCTAAGATTATCATGACACTTTTTATTTAGTTCATTACTGAAATTACTTTTACATTGCTTTTAACTAGATTAAAATTTTTTTGCATACCCAAAGAACGCCTGAATTCACCTAGTTATACATATGTTCGTGTAGCTTCTTTCAAGATGGATTGTTAGGGGCATTAGTCCATCAACCCGTGCTCTTGCATGGGCTAGATTTTTGAGATATAATAGTTGGTTATTATTTAATATCTCTTGTTAATAAAAAAAATTCTTGTATTAAATTATAATTTTTTTTCTCTTGTACATTTTTCTCATATAAATTAGATACTTTGTAGCCGCTATCTAGTTGTGGTAAGTGTTGTTTTATCACTGATCTCTATGTTTTTTATCCATGCTGGTATTTTTTTTTCTTTGCATGATTTTTTTTTGTGTATCTTCAATATAATTTATTTGAAATCTTAGTTTAAAAAAATACTGTGAATCTTGTTACAACCCATATCTTTTGACATCATAAATCTAAATTTTGATTTCCAAATTTTAATCTTATTAATACACATAGGTTTTTATCCTTAAGTTAAGTTGAAAATCTTGTGCACAAAAAAAAAATTTAAACTTTGAAAAGAAAATATTTTGAATACAATGATGCACAAATGTCAGTTTTGAAAAAAAAAAAACATTTCCGTAGAATTTTCAGAACAACATATAGAGAATGTGTGTGCAAAATGCTATACTATTCTGCACTGGTTAAGACCATCACCTAGTAATACTTCTGCGTGTAATTAGTACCTACATATATTTGCAAACTCATGCCTGTTAACATTATATTTATGTCACTAGGTACTTGATTGTTGTTGACGACATATGGGATGTATCAGTATGGGGAATGATCAAGCCTGCATTGACCAGTGAAAATCACAGAGGTGGAATTTTAGCCACAACTTGCAGAGTGAATGTTGCTAAATCCATTGGTGATGTTTATCAACTGCCGCTTCTGTCTGACAGTGCCTCCAAAATATTATTCTATAGAAACACATATTTTAAAACCGAAAATGGCTGTTCTTCAGAATATAGAGATTCAACCAGGAGAATAATAAACAAGTGTGGGCGGTTACCATTAGCCATCATTACTTTTGCTAGTTTGTTGCCTAAGGATTCACCAAATTCACCAGAGGAATGGGAAAAGGTGGCCAACTCTATTGGTACTGGGTCGCCATCAGAACTTGGTGATAGTGTTAAGAATATGAGAAAAATACTATCACGCAGCTATGATGGACTACCTCAACATCTAAGGACATGTTTCCTGTATCTACTTACTGTCCGGGAAGATTATGTGATTAGAAGAGATACTTTGGTACAGAGGTGGCTATCTGAAGATTTAATCCATGGTGATGATGGACACAACTTACAAGAACTAGGCGAGACATACTTTTATGAGCTCCTTGATACTGGCATGATCCAGCCAATAGAACGTGACTATGATGGCAAAGTTCTTGCTTGCCGGGTACCTGTACTGATGACCGATCTCATTTTCTCATTTGCAAATAAAGAAGAAAATCGTTCTTTGAAGAAGAAACAATGAAGTCCTTCCAGCAGAGATCACTTTCTATATCTTGGAGTACTGATTCAAGAAATACATCCAAATCAACAAGAATCTGCGTGTGCTGGAATTAGAAGGTTCATTGGGGAACCAACAATTTGCTAAATACATTGGGAGTATGGATCATTTGAGATATCTGGTCATTGCAAGCACACAGATTACTATGATCCCCGAGAGGTTATAAAACTTCTGTTTCTGCAGACGCTGGACTTGAGGGCAACTAGTGTACATGAACTGCCATGTACGATTGTTAGACTGAAACGACTACGGCGTCTCCTTGTTAACAGATCAACCAAAGTGCCAGCTGGGATTTCAAATTTACAAGCTCTAGAAGAACTACAGGACATTGATACCACCCCAGATATTCTGAAAGGTATATGTACTCTGCCAGAACTGAGGTTTCTAAGAATTGCCGTAAGGTCATGGGATGAAAGTTGCAGTATACCTTTACCCGAGACTCTCTGCAAGCTGATCACGACAAAGCTCAAGCATCTATCCATCTGCACCAGCTATTCACTAGAGTTCAAGCCAGATGATATACGGAAAGTCTTGCAGCACATTGAAAAGCTTGAGATACAACAAAGCACGTTTGGCATGTTACCAACTTGGATTGCACCGAATCCTCCACCAACTTCGGCACCTCCCACACAGGCTTCTCCGGCGGCTTCAGCATCAGAGCAGGTGGAACTGCACCAAATGCCTCCACCGACTTCAGCACCTCCCACACAGGCTCCTCCAGGGTCTTCGGTATTGGAGCAGGTCGGACCGCACCAAACGCCTCAGCAATCAGATCGGAGGAGCAGCGCGACAACAGGGGGCTTTATCTCCCGCACTGGAGCAGCGGGCTCTAGCACCGGTGCAGCATTGGGGGAGCCCTCCCAAATGCGCCTGATAATGGATTCAAAAAACTCAGCTATCTGTCCATCGAGGTCTACTTATTGGAAATGGAGGGTCTCAAAATTCTTGCTGGTTTACCTGAGCTCATTTTCCTATCCCTTACTGTAAAAGGGCCTACTGCACAGAGGGCCCCAAAAGAAATGGCTGCTACTGCTAAGTTGGTGGTTCCCAAAGGATTTGGTAAATTGAAAATTTTCCACCTTTACAGCCGTGCCATTGGGATCAAGTTCCAACAAGGATCTATGGAAAATCTTGAAAGGATGGAGGTATCGTTTCAAGCATCACTCGAACGGACGATTTCAGTTTTGGCATGGAGAATCTATCTTCACTCAAGCACATCCAAGTTGAAATTATCTGCTTCGTGCCACAGAGCAGGCGGTGAAGAAAGCCGAGGATGGCATTGAGGGCATGATTTCAGGAAGCCCCAAGCAAAGTAGGCCTGCACTGCACATAAGAAGAACTGCGGAAGAGGACATGATAAAGGACAAAGGAGAAGTTAAAGAAGAATTCAAAGGAGAAGTTAAAGAAGTTAAAGATGAATTCAAAGGAAAGAATAAAGAAGTCAAAGAAGAACTCATAGGAAAAGTTAAAGAGGAAATCAAAGAAGAACTCAAAGAAGAACTCATAGGAGAGTTCAGAGAGATATTCCTTGTTGCTTTGGATCGCGAGTACCTCTGGCTCAAAAGGAAAAAGAAAAAGGAAAGGGAAAAGAAATAATAGCCCTCGATCAAGAAGAAGAAAAGGAAAAAAGAATGCCTGAACAAAAGATATAGCTGCAGGTATTTTTAATTGCTAAGCTTTTACACATTTTTTGTTGGTATAATTTGATATGTGATAAGCATTTTAACCTTTTGAAATCTTTTGATGCTCAGGGTGATCTATTGGTATCTTCAGACTGGTCATCATCGGTGTGCTGCTTGTGCATTGTCTGCAGTTTACTATTATTGGAGAACACTTCTGGCTGGTTTCTTGGAAATGTATCGTTTTGGGCGTGTAGATAACCTACATATGTGACTATGTAATCCTTTGATGTCTTCTCTGTACTGTATTTGTGAAACGCAAGCTCTCCATTAAACCTTGCTGTAAGGTCATCGTGCGCTACACCCAAATTGTCGACCTCATAACAGCAGATGCAACTTTGAGAATCTAAGGTGGGATCATTATTTATTTACTAGTCCATCATCACCTGCTCCTCTACCAGCTAGCATTAAATAGACATATAAGTATTGTAATAACGATATGGGTATTACAAATTTGCAGATAAATTTGGGTCATGGTTAGCTTGTTAAAATGGTTTATCTTTGCTTTCTCTCTTATTTTATTTTCTGAATATAACCATATTGTAACCCTTATATGCACTGCCACCACCATCTGAATCTGTCATTATATTTTTACCTTTCCTGTTGCAATGGTTTGGCTGCCATAAACATTTTCTACTGCTTGGTAATGATAATGGACTAATGCTACAAGCCTACAACACAATCCACCGTGTCCTGCGACAGCCGAGCAACAGGCACTACAACGTCGACGGAGCGGAAGCTAGCACAGAATCACCACCAGGTGGCAGACAGATACCGCGGGGCGGAGGATAGGGGATCAGGATTCAGGAGCCGCACCTCATGATGGCAGAGCGCGGCCGAGGCCGGGAGACGAGCACGCGGCGGAGGAGCTCGAGGAGGTACTCGTCGCGGAGGGTGAGCACCGCGGTGCGCCACGGACGCTCGACGCCGCCGGAGGTGGAGGCGGAGGAGGCCATCATCGACCGACGCCGAACGGTGAGGTCACGGGCTTCGCGGGCCTGGCAGCGCGAGATGGAGGGAGGGACGAGTTGGGCTCTGCCAACGGGTTTTGGTTTCGATTGTACGTGGGCCGTACCTGGACGCTATAAAGTCCATGATACCTCCTCAACGGGGCTCGATCATCAATCAATCACCTGTCGACCTGTGAGCTGTCGACAGAGAGCTTCTAAATATAAGAACTTCTAAATTTGCAATTAATCATTTAAAAAATATTATTTTAAAAAAAAAAATTCTGCATATCCCATCTGAAAATCTGATGAATCGCGAAATCTGCGATGATGCATACAAATCAGAAACCAAATCTGCCGAGCTGATAGAACAACAAGCATGGGACATACAGAATGCGTCTCGGCTCCCCAGCATAATCCAGCAGGCGGCTCCGGCCACCAACGCACAAAGATGATTGGTGATCAAACAAACACATTAGATACATAAAGATATCTGAATTTTTAAACAAGACGCTTGAACAAGTCGTCCCCGGCCTGTTCATGGCGTCCGGACATTATCAGCATATCCCATGAACGAGATTATGACTCAGATTACGCCATAACAACTGAGATGTTTGTTTCTAAATGCTGCAGCAGCTACCGTCCGAAAACCGTCTTCTAATAAAGTTTTTAATACGTTTGCAGACGAATCCAACCAACAGAAGCACCTCCAGCCAAAAAGTGCATGTCAACCTATCTAGTTTCCAGTTCAAACTCCAAGCAGAAATTCCAAGCTCTGAGGGTGGTTGTGGGACTGCAAACCCGGGGCATTTGTCCCCAAATGTTGGAGAATGAACCCCAATTGCTTTGGTTCCCTCAGCCAAAGCAGTGTCCACCAGTGCAAACTTCAAACATTGTCGAAAACCACCACCTTAGCCAGCTGTCGAGAGCCTCCGTGTGGCAAACAGCAGCCTGCACAAGAGTTTCGGTGAAGCTGTTAGTCTTAGTCATCGTCACCTTTGATTTAAAAGTTCAGACGACCAATGTCCGGCTAGCAGCAACGGGGAGGAACACTGCAAGAAACTCTCCTTTTTGGTGCTTCTGTCTTGGAAGTGTTTCCAGGCCAGGTGCAAACAAACATTCAGGGCTGGTTGCAATGGCACGACATGAACAGCCGTATGTCCTATGTGCAGTCAAAGGGCATATGCTCGAATTATTCCTTGACACCCGCCTCGATAATGTAGTCACTCTTTAACCTATTGCATATATGCAGATCAGACCTGCAACTAGGAGCAAGAAGCGAGGGATTTATTTAGTTGATCAGGCAAGGGATCTTTAAAGTGAGATCCAAGACAGTGATTTAACTTTCAGATAGAACTTCCACTGTCATAGGAAATGTTTGCAATGACAATATTAAAACTTCAGGAACTAATAATAGTAAACGTTATTTAGATTTGTGATATGAAAATGATATCAGCATATTTTTCATCAAAAGTACCCTAACTTATACAAATGAATGAGAATCTTCACTGATACAAATAAATAAATAAATGCATGAAATGATGTCTTCTCACTCTTTTTTATTGTGACTAGAGGGAGCACCTGTGTAGGTAGCCCATCTGATGGTATGGCTTATTGCTCTGTTTCGTAGAGATAATATGCAAAATAATATAAATTAAGTATTTACTAGTTTTTTTTTTTGCTCATTTGTCTGGGAGGACTGCTGCTGGATTTTCAGTTTTCTCAATCCAAAGTTTCCCCTATTCTCTACCTACATCTTAATGGATGAAAGAATTGATTTGATAATAAACTGTTGTCAGCATAAGCAAAATGGTTACGTAGAAACTTGGGAGTACCTGCTATAATGCTTTCTTGAAGCTGGACTATTTTATTTTCAACCTTGGGAATGCCTACTGTAGTGTTTTTTGGAAGCCATTTTGGGTGATATGGTTGTCAGTATCTACATGTAAACTGGCATGCCCAAAATGCAACGTCTATGCCTATAATACTGATCCCATCTATGCATCTCTCTTCCCATACTGCAAAACGGTCAAAAAATCCACTGGCAAAAAAATGGTCATGGACTATGATGAAGATCATCATCTCATGCTGATGACACCGATGAAAGGAAAAGCACAGTTTCAGTCTCCCCCAAGGGTAGCGCCAACGAGGAACCATGTTCATTCTTCAGGCTCCTTGGCTACGCCGACACTGTAGACTGGCTCCTAATGGCTCTGGGAACCATTGGGTCTGTCATCCATGGCATGGCATTCCCTGTTGGATATCTCCTTCTTGGAAAGGCACTTGATGCCTTCGGAACCAACATAAATGATCCAGAGGGCATGGTTCATGCGTTGTACAAGATGAACTTGCTAAAATCCATTATCATATCATTAGCCTTTCGAATTCCCATTCTGTTGGTATGCAACTTGCATGAGGATTTCCCGCTTGTTGCTTGAAGGTGGTCCCCTTTGTGTGGTGCATGGCAGTAGCCACTCTTCCAGCTGGAATGGTTGGTAAGTCAAGAATCTGTTGTCCATTCCATCCATGATGCATGTGGATTTTCCTTGCGATGCTTTAGAAAGAACAAATATAGCCTATATAGGAGAAAAGGCAAAATGTGCATTCCTGTGGTTTTTGGTCTGGTTCTATGAAACAAAGATATAAACTTTTTTTAAAAAAAATCGGAGCCCCGGCTCCACCTGCAATTACAACTTTTTACTTCTTAATTGAATGGCAGAGCCTGTCATTTTCGTTCAAAAAAAAAAGACATAAAGTAGAACTGCCAACATTGCTCACTGATTTCTTTGCCCAATAGGCATAGGATTAGCACAATTCAGGAGAGATTTTATTTTACAGGTGCGCTTGGAAATTAATTTCCACTTATATTCATGATATATGACATAAAAGCACTTCTCTGTACTTTGACTAGTCCAGTAAAGGCACACTAATTGCAGACAGATATGTACAGAAATATTAGTTTTGTTACCAGCATACACCTATGTTCAGAAATGACAATTATAGGAGAACTACTAGTAAAAAAACAACATTAAAACTTTTCAGTGGTGAAATGTGGCTAACCTTTTATCTGATGAATTGGCTGCATGCAGAGATCTCCTGCTGGATATACTCAAGTGAGAGACAGACAGCACGCATGCGGCTTGCGTTTCTGAGATCAGTCCTTAATCAAGAGGTTGGGGCCTTCTACACTGACTTGACTACTGCAACCATCATCACCGGAGTAACCAACTACATGAGTGTCATACAAGATGCAATAGGAGAGAAGGTAATGGATTTCACAATCATATGAGCATTATATTGATCCAAGACTTCTGAAACTCTGTGGTCAGATCTGCATCTTAAGTTCACTCTTCTGCAGCTGGGTCATTTCATCTCAAGCTTCTCCACTTTCTTTGCTGGCATCATAATTGCGTTTATCAGCTGCTGGCAAGTTGCAATGCTTTCCTTCCTGGTCATTCCACTGTTGGAACCTAAACCAGGCACCACAGTGAGCAGTCCCTGCTCACCACTGCTCTCTCCCTTCTCCCTCGATCCAAGGTAGAAGAAGAGCAGGAGCTCTCTCTGCCTCTCCTCTCTAACCACACAGTTTCAGCGTTGGCTGTAACTTGCAGACTGAATATGAGGCAATGAACTAACTTTATTCATCACATATGGGTACATATTTATAGCAGCACCTAGGTCGGTTTGCTGCCTGCTGTTACACAGCTATACACTAGCAAAAACACAGTTGGCTATTACTGCCTGTTGTCATACAGCTAATAGTAAAAACTAAATTGACTACTGCTACTAGCTGACAACAACTAATAGCAAAAAACTGATTTGTCTACTTCCTACAGCAGCAACAGCTAGAAACTTCTATGGTATTCTAGTACCACTAACACAAGGATTACTTCTAACATTCTTCCCCTAATCCTTGCCGTTTAGCCTTTGATCTCCACCATGCCAATCAAACCTCTGAGCTCCATGAACCTGAGGCATCCGAGTGACTTGGTGAGGATATCAGCAAGTTGTCGCCCGGTCTCGACGAACTCGATGACTAGTTGTCCTCCATCGACGCAATCCCGAAGGAAATGAAACTTCACGCCGATGTGCTTGCTCTGTCATGGAGCACCGGGTTCTTTGCCGCTGCAATGGCCGGCTAGTTGTCCACCTTAAGCGCCGGTGGGCGAACCTCAACGCCGATGAGCTCACCCAACAGCCGGCGTGGCCGCACCACTCCGCATGCCGGAAGCCGCAGCCTACGCATCTCGCCTCGCGCCGTGACAAGGCCACCATCTTTTTGCTTGAGGATCGCCAGGCGATCGGGCGCCGCCCGAGGAAGACGAGCACGCCCGAGGTGCTCCGCCGCCCATCCATATAGCCTGCCATGTCCGCTGTTTAAACGCCGTGAGCCCCGGCTCACCATCTTTAACCTTGGCGGTGCCTCAACGAACGACGCCGGCCGCAGCCCGCCACGCTTTGGGAAAGACGATCCCCCATCTCCACCGTCCCACGGATGTAGCGAAGAAGTCGCTGCATCGCCATCCAAAGATCCTCCCTCGATCCTCCATGAACCGCTCACATAAACGACCCATAACGCGATGTCCGGTCGCGTGTGTGAGAGCCAGCCCGCCAACGATACTCCGGCAGAGCGTGCGCCCACCTTCGCCCGCCGTGCTATCCTTGAGAGCTTGATGCACTCCTCCATTGGCGTCGCCACCGCCTTGCAGCCCCTGCCATGCCCGCCCGCTCAAGCAGCTTTTGTGCGTAAGCCCGCTGCCTGGAAGCCTCGATGGCGTCCTCCCTCGCTTTACCTCGTCATGCCGAGGTAGTAGGACAACACGCCTAGGTCGCTCATCCTCGAACCTAGCGGCCATTTCCTCCCTAAAGTTGGCGATGTCGCGTGTGCGTGCCCCGTGACGATGAGGTCGTCCACGTACACCCCGACGATGAGATGCTCCTTCCCGCCGGGCGGGTGCGGGGCATGCTACGTGGGCACACCGCGCGTGAACCCAAGCCCGTCATGGTGGCGTCAAGCTTGGCGTTCCACGCCCGCGTGCCCGGGCGTGGCCCGTGAGCGCCTGGCGCGTCGTAGCACCTTGTGCTCTGCTCCCCGACGACGGCCCTGCCGCAAGACGCGAACCGTCTCCGCCAAGTCGCCCGTTGAGGAAGGCGGACTTGACATCGAGGTGATGAACTTGCCGGGCTTTGGTCACGTCGCAAGCGAGAAGGAGCCGTGACCGACTCCATGCGTGCCACCGTGCGTCAAGACCTCCTCGGTCGATCCCCTCGCCTGCACAAAGCCGCGAGCCACGAGCCGTGCCTTGTGCTTCACCACGGCACCACGCCGTCACGCTTGACCTTGAAGACCCACTTGAGTCCGATCGGCCGGCAACCCGCCGGGCGGATCGACCAACTCCCGTGTCTTATTGGCCTCTATCGCCCGCATCTCCTCCGGCATTGCCTTCCGCCACGCCGCGTCACGCTCCGCGATGGCAAACGTGGCCGGCTCCTCCGCACTCATTAGAAGCGAGTGGGATCGTCGTCGAGTACCCGTGCCGCCAATCCGGGCACCGCCGCATCACCCAAGACATTGTCCATGCGGCGGAATCGCACCTCCTCCCCTTCGTGGAATGCGTCCACGAACTCCGAGACGTTGGAGGGTGGGGTGGCGTACTCGATCGTTGTTGCGCGCCGGTGTCCCCTGTTGTGGCGAAACAAAGGGATCAAGCTCGGCCATTGGCCCCGGCCGAGCGGAGAACCCCACCTCCGGACTAGGTGGCTCCACCACTGCCGCCCAGCAGTCTCCTCCGCCCCGAGCTTCCCCGGTCACCGGCGCTTCCATAGCCTTGTCGTGGCCATGGATCACTAACTGCTCCACGATGAACGAGTCGCAGAGCCCGCCGCCTTGCTCTTCCCCGCTGCCCGTCCCAACTCCACGACGCCGCCTCGTCGAAGATGACGCCCCGGGACACTACCACCTTGCCGCCGGCGGATCATAGAGGCGATACGCCTTGGACCCGTCCTGCGTAGCCTAGGAACACCATACGGGTGCTCCCGTCCTCCGGCCTTGCCGAGGCCCGGCTTGGTGGCCTTCACATGACCGATGCGGCCCGAAGGTGCGTGAGGTGCGAGACATTAGGCTTGCGCCCGTGCCACGCCTCATACGGCGTCATCCCCTTCAGAGCCTTGGTCGGCGACCGGTTGAGGATGAACACGGCGGTGGTGACCGCCTCACCCCAGAACGCCGCTGGCATCCCCTTCGCCTTCATCATGGACCTTGTCATACCCACAATGGTCTGATTCCGGCGCTCCACCACGCCGTTTTCTTTGTCGCGGCGCAAGGCGCCGTGAGGTGGCGGCCCACTCCTTCCTCGGCGCGCAAAGATCGGCGAACTCCACCGGGCCGTGGAATTCGCCGCCGCGATCGGTCGCAAAGACTTGCGCGGCCGCTTCCCGACTCCGCCCGCCCGTGCCTTGAAGCGCTTGATGGCCTCCGGCTGCGTCAGCTCTTGCTCGTCGGAGCTGCAGACCACATGTAGCGATCGAGCGTCCACAAGTAGGAGGAAATACCTCCTCCCGCCGTGTCGGCGGGCGAAATGGGCCCGCAAAGGGTCCCCGGACCCGCTCGAGCCCGCCGAGCGAAATTTTTGCCGTCCTTGGGAAACGGGAAAGCTCCGCGCTTCCGCCCCGCGGTACCGCACACACCGGGGGTGGTCGATGTCTTGGTAGGCCCCCGCACCATCTTCTCCAACCGGCCCAGCGTGGCTTCAGTGGCCATAGCGCTGACGTGGCGAGCGAGGCTCCTCCACGCTCTCTACGCCGCCCGATTGGATGCTCCACCCTCGGTCTAGAAGGTAGAGCCGGTTCGCGAGCTGCGTGACCTTGGCGAGGAGCCGCCGTTCCCCGTCCCGAATCCGCAACACACCGTCGCGGATCAGCACCTCCGACCGCGCTCATCCGGGCGCCCCAAAGCGACGATGATGCTCGAGCGCCAGCTTGGGGAATGAAGTAGACCTCCGTCAATGCACGCCGCTCCCGTTCTTGCACCAAGACGGCGGTTCCTCGACCGCGGATGTCCACCCGCGTCGGGCCACCGAACTTGACCTTGCCGGGTGAAGCCGCCGCCGAGCTCGGAGAAGGCAACCCCGGAGCCCGTCATGTGATTGCTGGCTCGAGTCCGGAACCACCTACGCTGCTCCCGTTCCCCTCCGTGCCGAGGTGGACTTCGCCTTCGTGGCTCATCAAGGTGGACCGGATCCTGCGGGCCGCAACTCCTCGCCGCGCCTCCTTTGCTTCACCACGCAAGCTGCAGTAAGAAGCCATGAGCAGCGCGTGCTCATCGTCGCTCTCCTCCGCCAGATGCGCCTCCTCCTTCTTCTCCGGCTTGCGCGTCGGGCACTCCTTTGCCCAGTGCCCCGTCTTGCCGCACTTGCGGCAGGCGTTGGGGTCGTAGGCCTTCTTCTTCCCCTTGGCCTTGGGCTTTCCGCGCCCTTTTTCGCCGCCGGCGTTGTCACCGCGGTTGGAGGAACCTTCCACGGACCGCCCGCTTCCTTCATGCGCGCAGTCCATTCCTCCTCTCGTGAGCGGCGGCCCGCCCTCCTCCTTCCGCTCGAGCGGCGTGTCGAGCCGCCCCTCCGACAGCCGTCGCCCAACCACGTCCTCAAGCGAGACCTTGTCCAGGTCCAGAGTGGTCTCAATGGTGAGAGCCATCGGGTCACTTGGCCGGCGCAACGCCGGCGGCTTGCGCACCACATCTTCCTCATCCACCTTCTTCCCGAACGTCGCCACCGCTCACCGGCCGAGTCGGCGAACTCCTCCACACAGCCTCACCGTGGCGGAACTTGATGTCGCCGAAGTCCTTCCGCGGCTCTTTGCCTTTGCCCTCTTTGGCTCGATCCGAGCCGATGAATCTTGACGCAAAAGCATGTCCATGCTTCCTTCCGCGTATCCTTGCCCCGATGGCTTCATGGAACTCCGACGGCGTGGGCGAGCAGGGGCCTCCATGGCCAAGACCTCATCGTCCCCGTTGCCGGTTGCCCTTCTCCACGACAGTCCGAGCTTGCGAGTTCTAAGCTTCCACTTCGCCAGCCTGCGACCACTCGCCGTAGTTGGTGCGGGTGAGTTGTGGCCATCCCCCGCCCGCTCACCTCTCGCGTGACCGCTCGGATCACCACCTCCTTTCGAAGACCCCGAGGCCATCTCCGTCCCGGACACCTCCGTCTTCTTGCCACCGGATGTCGGGGAATCATCACCGCCCCGCCATCGCTAGCCGGCCCCGGCTGCAGCGTCGTTATGCGGCTCCGATACCACTTGTTGGAACCTAAACCAGCACCACGGTGAGCAGTCCCCTGCTCACCACGCTCTCTCCCTTCTCCCTTGATCCAAGGTAGAAGAAGAGCAGAGCTCTCTCTGCCTCTCCTCTCTAACCACCACGTTTCAGCGTTGGCTATAACTTGCGGGCATCGAATATGAGGCAATGAACTAACTTTATTCATCACATATGGGTACATATTTATAGCAGCACCTAGGTCGGTTTGCTGCATGCTGTTACACAGCTATACACTAGCAAAAACACGCTTGGCTATTACTTTGTTGTCATACAGCTAATAGTAAAAACTAAATTGACTACTGCTACTAGCTGACAACAACTAATAGCAAAAAACTGATTTGTCTACTTCCTACAGCAGCAACAGCTAGAAACTTCTATGGTATTCTAGTACCACTAACA